>JAVSCE010013497.1:0-370000 GCA_032199065.1 Smutsia gigantea
TCAAACAGTGACTTAAGGGCCTTCAGCACCTCCACCTCACTGGAAACCCCTGACGGTGATTGGGCCTGGCGCTTCACCACCGTCACCCGCAGCGACCGCTCGTGGCGGGACACCAGGCACTCCAGATGTTCCAGAAGCAGCTGGCAGGGAACAAAGGGGGGAAAGAGGGAGGGCTGTGAGCAGTGCCCCACAGGCCGTAAGTAGGGTCCACACGACTGCCGAGCAGACATGAGTAGAACTGTGTATACCATTGTAAAAATGGTGCAATACTTCCCTGTTGGTAAACAGCTGATGCCCTGGCCTGTCTCCCAGGACCCCACCCTCCCATGGCCCCCAACAACAGGTGAGAAGTCTGGCACTAAGGCTGAACAATGTGACTCTTATCGCAGAACATAAGGCAGAGAGAGAGGTAAGGGTGGGCTGGGGATGCGCCTGGCCTTGGCCGTGCCTGCCTCATTGGTTGAGGGGTTCACATACACATACACCGTCACCTCACTTACCCTTGTGTTATTCCGCTCTGCTTTCAGCTCTGATATCTCTTCTTCCCGCTCTAGAAGCTGCTCCCGGCACATGCTCAGCTCCCGAGTTAAGGTGGCAAATTCCTGAAAACCCCCAAGGCCCCTCAGTGCTTGGCAATTCACCTCAAGACCAAGTCAGTGGGAGGATCCTCTCACCTATCCCTTATTTCCATCACCTGCCCCAGGCCTTGTACACTGCAGGGCAGCAAACCCCCTGCTAGCGTGTGCTGCCCTGGGGGGTTCACATCTCTAGGGCTTCTGTACACACGAAGTATGTGTTAGGGTACACAGAAAAGAACTGGCTACAAGAGTAAGAAAGTCACAGAATCTGGTCAGCAGCCCCTTCGCCCTCCCGCCACCAATACAACCTGATTATGTCCTTCCTCCCACTTTGTATTTGTGTTTCCCCAGCAATCCCATGACATTTCCCTTTAGAAACAGACGGGGGAGATCTTGCTTCTGCTTTGGTGCAGTAAGATCCAAACAGAGTCTGATGGGTGTTAGAGAAGGAAGGGAACGGTTTTGGAGTAAGTGCCCCAGGGAGCTCTCCCACCCCCACCCGGGGCTTGGCAAGCTGCAGGTGGCTGGTGGGACCACAGGACCCACCCACACGGCAGCAAGAGAGCATGCAGACCTGCCCAGTCGGCCTTGTGGCTTTGGCTCTGGATTCTGGGATCCCCAACGCACTCAGACCAGGGCTGCATCCTGGCGCCTGCTGCCAGAGCACCTGCCCACACTCGAAGTGTCTCTTTGAGGCACCCCATCTCTACACTGTGGCCCAGGCACCCTCAGAGACCTTTCCAGCCCTCACTCCTCTGTCAGGACAAGCATACCAGGCGAGAAACGGGCCCTGCGGTTCCAGACCCATCAGATCTTACTTATTTAAGTAGCCATCACCTAATTCCAGAAGGGTTCCCAGATAAGAGGCCCAAACTCTGATGCTGTGTAGGCCCTGGGAGTGACTGAGCAGCAGCTGCCGCCCTCCCCAGCCCCAGCCCCAGCCCCAGCCCTCCACTGCTAACCTGGAGCCTCCCTCACACACCAAGGGCTCATGACAGAAGGAATAATTCCAAAGCAATTCCCCTTGTATCATTCCAGCTTGGGCAAATGGGACAAGAAGAGTTATGGGAAGGAAACAAGGGCCCAAGAGACACCAGAGACTAAGAAGCCCCAGACCTCTGACCTGGTCTTTGATTACTGTCACGGCCAAGGCCAAAGGCAGTCAATAATCTTATACCCAGAAGGCCAGGAATGGCCTCAATGCTGCTTCACTTCTCAGCTTGCACACATGCACACACACACATTCACACACTCACACTTTCACGCACATGCTTGTACCCAGAAACAGGACTAGATGGCAGGCCCCAGCCCACGCCATGACACAACCACCAAAGTGCCCTCACACTCAGTGGCTGCCTGGTCTTCCCAGCCCAGGACTCCTCCCACCTCCCTCTCCAGCAAGCCTTCCTAATTCCACACCCTTGCTTGAAGGACTCCGTCCCCTGGAAGCAGGGTTGGTGGAGGGGACCTGATGAAGGGGTAGTTTAATAATCGTAATATTGCACATGTAATTGTAAATTAATGATAATAAAATAAATTATATTAAAAAATATATTTTGCATATTTGTTATACATTGCCTATTTTCTAACTACTGAGGTTTGTGAGTTCTTTATAGATCTGTACATATCCTGGAAGTGCATCCCTCACCAGATATATTCTTTGTAAAGATATTTCCAGGTCTTGTGTTTTCACTCTACTTTTTCTTTCTAAGTGTAGTTCTCAATTTTGATGACGTCTAATTTTCAGATTTAAAAAATTTTGTGGACTATGCTTTTGTTATTGTATTAAGAAAATCTTGAAACCAAGATTTAAAAGATTTTTCCCTATGTTATATTCTGGAAATTTTAGTTTTAGGTTTTATAAAGATATCTTTTTTCCAGTTTGACTTGATTTTTGTTCACTTTGAGTCCTTTTATTCTTCAAGTATATGAAACACAGTTAAAACAACTCCTTTGTGTGTCTCTTCTAGCTCAGTTTTGACTGACTGATTTTTATCCTAATTATGGGCCTTGGTCCCCTGATTTTTTTGTGTGTGTGTATGCCTATTTATCTTTGATTCACTGCCAGACACCATGGGTGTCTCTCTTGCTCAGTGTGAGCAATTTTTTCTTACAGATGTTCTGTTCTTTGTTCTAGGATGTGGTTACATTACTTGGAAGCAGTTTCATTCCTTTGGATCTTGCTTTAAAGACTTTTAGGCAAGACCAGAGCAGAGTTTAGTCTGGTTATTCTCCACAATGAAAGTAAGCCTCCACCTCCTTACTCCACCCAGTACTTCATGGATTATAAGGTTGTCCAGTCTGCCTGGTGGCAACAGCTGTCATTTTCAGCCCTGAGTGAGAGCTGGACACCATTCTTTCCACTCTTCTCAGATGGTCCTTCTCCTGGTCTTGGTACTTTCCCCAAATATGTGTGGTAACTCTGGTTCGGTGCACACTCCAGGGAACCTCTGCAAGGGGACCAGAGTTCCTTCTCTCTCTCTCTCTCTCTGTGAACCTCTCTTCTCTCCAGCGCTTGGTCTTGTGAACTTCAGCTGCTCTGGTTTCTCCCGAATCTTAGCATCATCTCTCCAGCACAGGGAATCTGCTGGTCTTTGCCTGGGTTCCCACTCCCTGGCCCCAGCCAGAAAACGTTCTGAAGATAGTTGTCTTCAGAAAATCATGGCCTCCTTTGTTTACTATCTTTTAGGCATCATTCTCCTTTATTGCCTTATTCCCTAACTTATTATTCTCCTTATTGCTTAACCAGTATCTTGAAATACATTTTTTTTTCATATATTTTATATACTTATGCTTTTTTTCTGGTCTTATATATTCATTGTTTCAGGCAGGAGCATAAACCAGTCCCTGTAATTCCATCTTGGCCAGAAGTGTAAGTCCTCCACATTTTTTGATTTTTGCTAAAGGAAATTGCTATAATCAGAGAGTAATTATTAAATAACTCTCCACACTATAATCAGCTGAAACCATCACAAATGTTGCTCTCTACAAATTGCTACTCTTTTTATGCCAAATCACTTTACTGGCTACCTCATGTTAAATGTTATGAGTTCTGAAGTAGGTTGGTTCTGAAAGAGACATTCTGATAACCTGCCCTGAGAACAAATGCATTCAATCAGAGGGAATACTTAGCAGAAGGAGGTATGCACAGATGCAAAAGTGCTGGAGATGACCAGAGTGAGAGCCAGTGAACAGGCAAGAGAAAGAACAGAAATGAAAGGAAAACAAAGGAAAAATGGAAGAAAGGGGAGATGAAGAGGAAAAAAGAGACAGAGGTCATTTTTTCACTGTGCCACTCTTAACAGGCACTGTTATTTCAAACTGGGAAATATCTGAATGATCGAGATTTTCCTATTGGAAACTTTAACTTAATCTTTTGAATACCCAGACTGAGTACTGAGTTCACAGAAATTGTCTTTACTGTCATATTCATTAGTTCCTACTCGTCAGAGCTCCTAAAAGTAGGAAATTGTATTGTTTTGTTTTTTTAGAAGGTGTCATTTGTTTAAGCAAATACAATTTACAATCTTTGCAGACAATACTTTGTACACAATACTTCTGGCCTTCCAGATTGGTTAGGATAGATATATTCATGATTAGTTTAGCATTCTGGCTAGCAGAGTTCATTCAATCATTGATTTGTTACATGTGTAACAAGTACTAGACTAGGTACTATGGATCAAAGGTAAAAAAAAAAAAAAAGATAATATCCTACAGAAAAAACTGTATTTGGTTTTAAAAGTTTCTGAATATTAGAATTCAAGGAAATATATATACATTTAACACTCATACTAGACATAATTGCATTTTTTAGATGATTTGATCTTGAACATACAATTTCATTTCTCTACATTTTAGTTTCCTCATCTATAGAATGATGCATTTGGATTATATAACCTACTTCCTCATGAAATTCTTACAATCCTTAATAGTTTGTCAGTGTCTCATGATTTTGAATATGGGCTAAATTGAAAAAAAAAAACTCTGGGTAGCAGACAAGTTTTTTGTATTTTCTTAATTAAAATATTGAGTATGAAAATGAATGTAGCCTTGGACAATGTAATGTGACTACCTTTCTATTATATATTGTATCTACCACTAACAATCTTTCTCCAAGTTTTGTCCCAAATTCTTTTATTTTTTAAATTCCATTTACTAAACTGTATTTAAATGGTTTCTGCCAGTTACCATCATCTTTTTTAATGGTCATTCAATGTAGTCTTAAAATTTTTTTTTCATTGGCATCCTAACCTCTACATTTTCACCTGACTGTTTTAACCTCACTTTCATTGTTGATTTGATGCCCAAAGCATCATTAACATTTCTAAGAAACTTTGGCTTTGGATACATAGCCAATTAAGTCTTACATAAAAATTCTTTAAAAATTGTTTTCTTCAGCAGACAGTATAGATTTGTACTGAATTATCCATAATTCTTCTGCCAGGACTCTTTGAGAGTAAAGGCATATAGTTGGGAGAAGACAGCATGTAAAAGTAACCATAAGATGTGACTGTCATGAGCATTATGTTTCAACCAATTGAATGAAACACCTGCAGAGAACCCACAAAGAATCTATTCATTTATTCTTAATATCCCCTGCAGTACCTACTATAGTCCTACACATACAATGGAGAAGCAAATATTTATTGAATGAATGAATGAATGAATGACCAGAATAATGGATAGTATAACTTTGCCACAAACTGTTTTTGGACCACCAGAGTGTTTATTTAAATTATATACTATATAAATAGAATATGGAGATGCTGAGGAAGAGGTAATTTACACACATCAAACTGTTGCTGAGTTTTCTTTTCCATTCGGTAATATTCCCCATTTTTAAAGTTGTTTTTATATGAATTTAGCTGTTTCTTATACTTTGTGTACTTATAATTTCAACATTTATAAGTTATGAGCTATATCATAGATGAGAAAACATCTGTGTAGCTACCATCCAGATTTAGCCAGAGTAGACATTGAATTTTTTATAGCAGTATATAGTTACAAATTAATATTGCCAGTCCTATATTAATTATTTACACTATCTCTAGATTATGGTGACAGTGATATAAATTAAGAACCACATAGGAAAATTAATGGTTATACTTTCCTTGAGTCTTTTTTTTGGCTTTAGAATTGATCACTTTGCATACTTGTATGAATTTCTAATATAAACAGAGAGAGGAAATTGTGTGTATGTACATACAGGCATGTGTGTGAAATCTATAATGAAATCACAGTTTAGAGAAGGAATCATACGCTTAAAGTCTTCAATTTTGTGAAAACAATGATTCCACATTTCTTCAAGTGGCTGCCATAGAATGGAAATTGAAATCCCTGGGTGGGAAGTGTGCTAGAAATCATAGTATTCCTTTTCAAAGTATTTTGCATCCCCTTATACATGTATTCAGTACTTCATTTCTAACCCCTACACACTGAATCATTCTGTGATTCATAATACTGTGTTATGTTTTAAATTCAAATATTGTTTTTAAAGGGAAATTGCTACTAATGTTGGCTAAGCTGCACATAATAGTTTAGTAAATGGTTGTAGGTTTGATTCTTCTCATGTCAATCTAAATGTGAACTAATATTATTTTAAATCCTTTCAAGACATTGAATAATTGTTTCAGTTAACTAAATGCTTGACCAATAATATCAATTTATGAAGAATAGTTGAATTTAGTACATTATTATTTAAAGAAAAAAGTAATAGGTGCATATCTACATAGTTGTTAATGGTTATCTTTTGAGTGGCCCTGTGTTCAGAGAAAGGGGCAATTTACTATCTTAACAGAACAATTAAATTACAGATCATTGAAAATTTTCAAAAGAAATATATGACTTAATTTGTACTTCTTTTCATTTAATTTTTTAAAAGAGCAACTTTATTGAGATATAATTTCCATAAAGAAAAGGTACCAATTTCAATGTACAGTTTGCTGAGTTAAAAAAGGGTTTCTCAGGTAACCACTATCACAACCCAGATATAGAATATTTCCATCAACCTAAAAAGTTCCTCTATGCCCTTTCCAGGCAACCTCCAATTCTCCTTCCAGACCACCACAGATCTATTTTCTGTCACTAAAGATTAGATTAGACCCTTATGGTGTTTCACATAAATGCAATCTTATATGTACACTATGTTTTTCTCTAGATTCATTCACTTAGCATAATGTTTTTGAGTTTCATCTATGTTGTGTGTATCTGATGTTCATTTCCTTTCTATTGCTTTGTAGTATTGTATGAATATACCTACAATTTGTTAACCATTCATCTGTTGATGGATATTTGGGTTGTTTCCAGTTTTGGCTATTCTGAATAACACTAGTATAGCATTCATTTAAAAGTTTTTCTGTGTGGATATATCTGATTTCTCTGGAGTAAATGCCTAGGAGTGGAATTGCTGAGTTGTATATGTTTAATTTTGGAGGGTATTACCAAACTGTTTTCCAAAGCAGTTGTACTTAAAATTTTACATTGCTTCCAGCAATGTGTGAGAGCTCAAGTTGCTTCATGTCTTTGTCAGTGCTTGGTATTGTCTTTCAGCCAGTCTACTGGGTATGTAGTGTATCTATTGTGATTTTATGCATGTACCTGATGACTGTGATGTTGAGCATATTTTCATGCGCTTATTGGCTATTTGTACATTTTCGTTTATGAAGTGTATGTCAGATCTTTTGCC
Source organism: Smutsia gigantea (assembly GCA_032199065.1). Lineage (NCBI taxonomy): Eukaryota > Metazoa > Chordata > Mammalia > Pholidota > Manidae > Smutsia > Smutsia gigantea. The sequence continues at coordinate 7,264 of JAVSCE010013497.1, forward strand.
CATTTTAAAATTGAGTTGTCTTCTTATTAATGAATTATAGGAGTTCATTAAATATTCTGAATATAAGTCCTCTAGAGCATTTTCTCCAAGCTTAAGGTTGTTACTAATGTGTGTTTGCTGCATAGAGATTGAACTAGAAAGGAGAGTCTTTTTAATGTGAGTCAGTGTTCTTAGTTGCAAACAACAGAATCCATACTAGGTGGTTCAACTGAAAAGGAATTTATTAAAGTATTAAGAAACTTACACAGTCCTGGGAGAGCCAGAAAGTCATACTTGTGGGGAATGCATCAGGTACAATGTCCAAATCACATTGAGAAACTGATTCAGTGAAGGCATCATTGATTCCGCCCTTGGCACTAAACCCATAGTTTGAACCCCACTGGACACTTGCCTCTTCACTTTACTTGCTAGTAAATTGAAATCATGTACAGGTGTGTCTATTAGAAACATAAGATGGGAGAGTGAGTTTTGGCTTTTACTTTAGAGAAGAGGAATTTATAGTGTAAGAAGTTTTCCAGATCTTAAAAGGATGTTCAGAAGATGCAGGGTATCCACAGACATGAAGATATCTATCATAATGAGCAATAAGTTGAAGACAAATGAGCTATATTTTATGAACCAAATGATCTGGTTTCACATCATATCTAAATTCTTTGTTAACTCCTGACTTTTTTATAGATCTGGTTTGAACAGTCCAGCCTGTATCAGCCAGGTGATACAGGAACAGTTCAAGACATTTATAGTTCTTAGGGAGTATTACATTTGGAGGCAAACTCAATCAAGCTCATTAAAGTGTACTCACATCACATATTAAGTATAATGTAAACAAAACCAAATATGTTAAATTGAAGTTTATTATGTTCAAATTGAACATATTGTGTTAAATTGAAGCTTGTTATGTCTTCTAAATTCTGATACTGCAGTTTTTGTTTTGTACATTAGCACAATATTGTTTCTCAGATTTCATATATTTTCATAAGTGTTTGCATAAGAAAACACATAGGCCATAAGCAGTGTGCCCATAGTGCCTAATGCATGAAAAACCTTAATGCACTCTATAGTCTGAATTTCCACATCCAAGTACTACTGCACCAGTGACCCTGGACAATAACGAAACAAATAAAAGCCCAACTAAAACCTGCCACCATCATAGGCCTGTAATACTCTGGAATCAATAAGCCATGTCTTCAAAGAAATTTGCTGTTAAAGAAGATTAAAGATGGTGGCGTGAGAGGTGAGACAGAATCTTCCTCCCAAAACCACATATAGTATGAAAATATAGCACATGCATCAAATCCTGAAAGAGCAACAGGAAAGAAGGCTGTGGCAGACTGTCTACACCTGGGGAAACCAGCAGACCTCAAGTAAAAGGATAGTGTACCAAAGCTGTGATCTGGAGGGACCAAAGCTCGTCCCCCACCTCAGCTCACCAGAGGAAGAGAAACGGAGCAGAGAGGGAGTGGAGGCCTAGGACTGCTGAACACCCAGCCCTGGAGATATGTTCTGGGAGCATGAACCTACATTACATGGGGTTCTGGAAATTAATAGATTTGGAAAGCTAAGACAGGAAGAATACTTGGAGAGACTGAAATTCCAGCCACTTGTTGAAAACAGGGATCCACAACTGGCTGCTCTGAGACAAAAGAAAGGTGAGCAGTCTGAAAGACTTCCTAACAGTGAGAGGGCTGCTAAAGGGGCAAGGATTTCACAGAGCTTGCTGCTCAGGAAAAAGGACAGGTGGAAAAAACTGTCTGGGAGCACTCTGCCCAGAAGGTTGGGAACTTTCAGGAGCTTCAGGTGCTCCATCCCACTGGCTGGATATGCAGCCTGCTGTGACTTCACCTCGGCCAGCATCAGCTTGCAAACCAGCTGCCCCCGCGATTGCTCCAGGCCAGCCAGAGGTCAGCCCAGTCTATGACAGCTACAAATGCAAAGCATAGAGGCTTTTTCCTGTGTGCTCAGCACACTGGCACTGTCAGGGGAGACAGGCACTGCAGCCGGGAAGCAGGAAACAGTCTTTCCTCCAAACAGGCACCAGTGCCCTCACCTGTCCCCGGCCACTGGTCCAGGGGTTGAGCAGCTCTAGAGTGTACAGCTTCTGGGCATTAGAGGGCGCCACCTACAAATATGAAATGTTGAAGGAACCTGGTTCAAATCAAAATCCCAAACACCAGAAAGAGGACCAAGTGAAACAGAACTCATCAATCTTCCTGAAAGACATTTCAAAATAAAAATCATAAACATGCTCACGGAGCTACACAAATTATTCAAGACCTCTGGGAGGAATTCAAGAAAGAGATAGAAACTTTGAAAAATACAGTATCTCAAATGAAACATACAAGGAGGGATTTAAAAGCAGAATAGATGAAGTAGAAGAGATGGTAAATGAAATAGAAATTAGAGAAGAGGAATACAAAGAAGCACGGGCACACAGAGAGAAAAGGATCTCTAAGAATGAAAGAATATTGAGAGAATTATGTGACCAATCCAAACAGAACGATATTCGCATTATGGAGGTACCAGAAAAAGAAGAGAGAGAAAAGGGGATAGGAAGTGTCTTTGAGGAGGTAATTGCTGAAAAATTCCCCAATCTGGGGAAGGAGATAGTCTCAGGCCAGGCAGGTGCACAGATCTCCCAACACAAGGAACCCATGGAAGACATCACCAAGACATATTATAATTAAAATGGCAAAGATCAAGGATAAGGAAAGAGTATTAAAAGCAGCCAGAGAGAGAACAGAGATCACCTACAAAGGAAAACCCATCAGACTATCATCAGACTTCTCAGAAGAAACCTTACAGGCCAGAAGGGAGTGCCATGATATATTTAATGCAATGAAGGAGAAGGGCCTCAAGCCAAGAATACTTTATCCAGCAAGATTGTCATTTAAATTTGAAGGCAGGATCAGATAATTTCCAGATAAGCAAAAGCTGAGAGAATTTACCTCCCACAAACCATCTCTACAGTGTATTTTGGAGGGACTGCTATAGATGGAAGTGTTCCTAAGGTAAATAGCTATCACCAGAGGAAATAAGACCACATTAAAGAAAGTAGACCAATTAATTACTAAGCAGATGCAAAATCAAATCAACCAGCCCCAAAGTTAGTCAAGGGATAGACAAAGAGTACAGAATATGATAACTAATATATAAAGAATGGAGGAGTAAGAAAAAGGAGGGGAAAAAAAAGAACCTTTAGATTGTGTTTGTAATAGCATACTAAGTGAGTTAAATTAGACTGTTAGATAGTAAGGAAATTACCCTTGAACCTTTGGTAACCACGAATCTAAAGCCTGCAATGGCAATAAGTACGTATCTATCGATAATCACCCTACATATAAATGGTCTGAATGTACCAATCAAAAGACATAAACTCACTGAATGGATAAAAAAACAAGACTAATCTATATGCTGTCATGCTGCCTACAAGAGACTCACTGCAAACCCAAAGACATACACAGACTGAAAGTAAAGAGATGGAAAAAGATATTTCATACAACAAATAGAATAAAACAGGAGACAAAATAGACTTCAAAGCAAAGAAAATAACAAGAGACAAAGAAGGACATTACATAATGATAAAGGAGTCAGTTCAACAAGAGGATATAACTATTATAAATATCTATTCACCCAACGTAGGAGCCCCTATATATGTGAAACAAATACTAACAGAAATAAATAGGGAAATAGAATGCAATGCATTCATATTAGGAGACTTCAACATACCACTCATTCCAAAGGACAGATCAACTAGACAGAAAATAAGTAAGGAGACAGAGGCACTGAACAACACATTAGAACAGATGGACCTAACAGACATCTACAGAACACTCCACACAAAAGCAGCATGGGTATAGAGCATGATATACATTCTTCTCAAGTGCACGTGGAACATTTTCAAGAATAGGTAATATACTAGGCCACAAAAAGAGCCTCAGTACATTCAGAAGGATTGAAATAGTACCAACCAGCTTCTCAGACCACAAAGGTATGAAACTAGAAATAAATTATGCAAAGAAAATGAAAAAGCCCACAAATACATGGAGGCTTAACAACATGCTCCTAAGTAATCAATGGATCAATGACCCAATAAAAAGAGATATCAAACAGTATATGGAGGCAAATGACAACAATAATTCAACACCGCAAAATCTGTGGGACTCAGTGAAGGCCATGCTAGGTGGGAAGTATATTTCAATACAGGCTTATCTCAGGAAAAAAGAAAAGTCCCATATGAACAGGCTAAACCCACAATTAAGGAAACTACAAAAAGCACAACAAGTAAGGCCTAAAGATAGGAGAAGGAGTAACATAACAAAGATTAGAGCATAAATAAATAAAATGGAGAAGAATAAAACAATAGAAAGAATCAATGAAAGCATGAGCTGGATCTTTGAGAAAATAAACAAAATAGATAAAACACTAGCCAGACTTATCAAGAAAAAAACAGAGTCTACACCCATAAACAGAATCAGAAATGAGAAAGGAAAAATCACTACAGACACCACAGAAATACAAAGAATTATGACAGAATACTATGAAAAATTATATTCTAACAAACAGGATAACCTAGAAGAAATGGACAACATTCTAGAAAAATAAAACCTTTCAAGGCCGACCCAGGAAGAAACAGAAAATCCGAACAGACCAATTACCAGCAATGAAATTGAATTGGTAATAAACTACCTAAGAACAAAACCCTGGTACCACATGGTGTTACTGCTGAATTTTATCAAACATTTAGTGAAGCCCTAATACCATCCTTCTTAAAGTTTTCCAAAAGTTAGAAGTGGAGTGAATACTTCCAAACTCATTCTATGAGGTCAGCATCACTCTAATACCAAAACCAGGCAAAGACACCACTGAAAAAGAAAATTGCCATTATCCCTGATGAACGTAGGTGCAAAAATACTCAACAAAATATTAGCAAATCAATTAAAAAATACATCAAAAAGATCTTCCGTCATGATCAAGTAGGATTTATTCTAGGAATGCAAGGATCGCACAATATTTGAAAATCCATCAACATCATCTACCAAATCAACAAAAAGAACAACAACCACATGATTATCTCCACAGATGCTGAAAAAGCAGTCAACAAAATTCAACATCCATTTATGATTAAAACTCTCAACAAAATGGGTATAGAGCGCAAGTACCTCAACATAATAAAGGCCATATATGACAAACCCACAGCCAGCATCATACATAACAGAGAGAAGCTAAAAGCTTTTTCTTTAAGATTGGACACAAGACAAGCCCACTCTCCCCACTTTTATTCAACATACTTCTGGAGGTCCTAGGCACAGCAGTCAGACAACACAAAGAAATAAAAGGCATCCAGATTTGTAAGGAAGAAGGTAAACTGTCCCATTTGGCAGATGGCATGATATTGTACATTTAAAAACCCTAAAGAATCCACTCCAAAACTACTAGAACTAATATCTGAATTCAGCAAAGTTTCAGTATACAAAATTAATACACAGAAATCTGTTGCATTCCTACACTAACAATGAACTAGCAGAAAGAGAAATCAGGAAAACAATTCCATTCACAATTGCATCAAAAAGAATAAAATACCTAGGAATAAACGTAACCAAGGAAATGAGAGACCTGTACCCTGAAAACTACAAGACTCTCATGAGAGCAATTAAAGAAGACACCAATAAATGTAAACACATCCCATGCTCATGAATGGGAAGAATTAATATTGTCAAAATGGCCATCCTGCCTAAAGCAATCTAAAGATTCAATGCAATCACTATCAAAATGCCTATGGCATTCTACAACGAACTAGAGCAAATAGTTCTAAAATTCATATGGAACCACAAAAGACCCTGAACAGCCAAAGCAATCCTGAGAAGAAAGAATAAAGCTGGGGGGATTATGCCCCCAACTTCAAGCTCTACTACAAAGACACAGTAATGGAGACAATTTGGTACTGGCAGAAGAACAGACACAAATATCAGTGGAACAGAATTGAAAGCCCAGATATAAACCCAAGCATATGTGGTCAATTAATATATGATAAAGAGCCATGGATATACAATGGGGAAATGACAGTTTCTTCAACAGCTGGTGTTGGAAAAACTGGACAGCTACATGTAAGAAAATGAAACTGGATTATTGTCTAACTCCATACACAAAAGTAAACTTGAAGTGGACCAAAGACCCGAATCTAAGTCCTGAAATCATAAAACTCTTAGAAGAAAACATAGGCAAAACTCTCTTGAATATAACATGAACAACTTCTTCATGAACATATCTCCAGTGGCAACGGAAACAAAAGCAAAAATGAACAAGTGGGACTATATTTAACTAAAAAGCTTCTTTACAGCAAAGGATACCATCAGTAGAACAAAAAGGCATCCTACAGTATGGGAGAATATATTTGTAAATAACATATCTGACCAGTGGTTAATATCCAAAATATATAAAGAACTCACACACCTCAACACCCAAAAAGCAAATAACCCTATTAAAAAATGGGTGGAGGATCTGAATAGACACTTCTCCAAAGAAGAAATTCAGATGGCCAACAGGCAAATGAAAAGATGTTTCACATCCCTAATTATCAGGGAAATGCAAATTAAAACCAAAATGAGATATCACCTCACACCAGTTAGGATGGCCAACATTGAAAAGACTAGGAGCAACAAATGCTGGTGAGCCTGTGGAGAAAGGGGAACCCTACTACACTGCTGGTGGGAATGTAAATCAGTTCAACCATTGTGGAAAGGAATATGGAGGTTCCTGAAAAAACTAAAAATAGAAATACCATTTGACCCGGGAATTCCACTACCAGGAACTTACCCCCCCAAAACGTGTTCTCAAATTCAAAAAGACACATGCACCCTTATGTTTATTGAAGCACTAATTACAATAACCAAGATATGGAAGCAACCTAAGTGTTCATCTGTAGATGAATGGATAAAAAAGAGGTGGTACATACACACAATGGAATACTATTGAGCCAGAAGAAGAAAACAAATCCTACCATTTGCAACAACATGGATGGAGCTAGAGGGTATTATGCTCAGTGAAGTAAGCCAGGTGGAGAAAGATAAGTATCAAATGATTTCCCTCATTTGTGGCATATAAACAGCAAAGCAAAAACTGAAGGACCGAAACAGCAGCAGACTGACAGAACCCAAGAATGGACTAGTGGTTACCAAAGGGAAAGGATTTGGGGAGGGTGGGTGGGAAGGGAGGGAGAAGGGGATTAAGGGGCATTTATGATTAGCACCCATAATATGGGGGGGCACGGGAAGGAAGTATAGCACAGAGAAGACAAGTAGTGACTCTATAGCATCTAATGAGATATGTGGTGGCGACTTGATAATATGGGTGAATGTAGTATCCACAGTGTTTTCATGTGAAACCTTCATAAGTGTGTATATCAGTGATATCTTACTAAAGAAAAAAAACCTGTCAGTTTTGAATCTGTTATCCACACTTGGACCAAAAAGTTAAATTGGCAGCCTCCCCTAACAAGGCAGTGTTGTAGCAACAGTGGTAATTAGTGATGAGATCCCCAAGGGAAAAGAAGAAGACAAGAGTCGGGATGTTAGGTACCAGTATGTGTACAGCATAGTAAAAAGAACACACTGCCAGTGGCCTTTGTCATGGTTTAGAAGATGTACCTGTTTTATGAGAACTGTAAAATCAACATATCATAGAAGAAAAAATATGTGGACATGTAAAATATTAAGTGAATCAGAACATCAAACCAGTCCAACATAGGTATTTCTAAACAGGTAGAAAATGATAAATAACCTTTGTTTACCATGGAATCCTTTTTTCAATGATCTATTCAAAATGCACAAATCATTCTTTTGATCAACCTTATTAGTCTAATGTGACAATTTCATGAGAACTTATTTTTCTATGTTTTACTGAAGCTGAAAAATCTCAGTACTTTTGTGAATGATGAGGTCTATCAATTTCATTTTGTACTTTAGTTTTTTTATACATTTATAAAACTTGTGTGTGTTTTATGAGGTTCAGGAAATAGCCTTAAAATTTTTTTCCATGGTTGGTAATAATTATTTTTTAAAGTGTAGAGTATCGTAATCATTAGATGCAATAGATGATGTCATACCACCATTCCCTCTTTTTGGTATTTAGAAATTTTTGCCATTTAGAAATACAGAACATCACCAATTATCCAACTTTAGGTGAATATTTAGGAAATTACACAACTAAACTATTTTAGGGAATTATATGCAAAGATTTATTAATTATGTAAGTCTAGCCTGAGTTTAGTAATGATAGGATATAACTTTAGTATCTGGTTTCTATTTTCAAAGTTTCTAGGAATCACATTCAGGTATACCAAATAAAAGTGACATGTTCATCTGAAAGGACGAAACTAACGCCATGACAGGCCCCAGAAAGCCTCAGAAATCAGAGGGCCTGAGTTTCAGTTTCCCCGAAACCACCTGAAAGAATAGGAAAATTTTAAGTAGGCTCTGACCCTTGGCCTGAGTCATAAAAACCGGCCTGAACACAATGACACAATAGCTTGCAAACCCATGCCTAGGTAATCTTTCCCAAACTGATAGACCTTAAAGATAAAGCCTTGTGAGACCCTAATTGAAATATTTTTGCTATCGAATCATCAGCAGACCTCCCCCTGGCCTCCCCCTGGTTGTAGTCCCTTTTCCTTTAAAACCTCCTGTGATTTCTGCTCGGGGTCGGACTCCTCTGCTCCTGCGTGAGTTATTGAGTCTTGACCCCAGCGCGCTGGTGGAATCAATAAACCTCTTGCTGTTTGCATCAAGACCGGTCTCTTGTGAGTATTTGGGTCGCCGTCCATCCCGGGGCTGAGCAGGGCCTGTTTTCTGGGTCTTACACATCTATGTATAATTTGCAAAGTTTTCCATAAGTTAAACAGTCAAGTCTTAGGCTGCTTTCTAATTAATATTTGTTGTTGCTTTCATGTTTTGTCTTCTTTATTTGGTTTTAGGATCCAACCAATACCTTTTCCTTAGTTGTGAGAGAGGGAATATATATGTAGAGACATGGAATGCAAAATCTGGTGCAGTGAGGTGCATCTAGGATGTTACCTGGATTATCAGTAGGCTCATATGGAGAATTTCTGGCTAAAATAATTTCATTACATTTTTAAAATATCAGTTTGATGGAGTTATTCCCAGACCTATCATTTAGGATAGAGTATCATCTATTTCATAGCCTACATTCTGCTAGTAGAAGCTTACCTTTTTTTCCCCCTCTTGGGTAAAGTTTTTTTGAATATTGTCTAAGGGATTAACTGCACCTCATTATCTTTGTTAATCACTTCCAGAGCTTTTTACTATTATCCATCACAGTGGTCAAGAGGATCACAAAGAAAGTGCTAAATCTTCATTCACAAAGGAAGTTGACTGTTGGCTGCTGCCTATGTCTGCTCTAGTTTCCTTTGAACATTTGCGGGATAGTAATGGTTATAATTAAATACTCCTTGAGAAGTGATTCTTAATATTGTGTTTGTGAGAGGATTTGATGTCAGAGCAATACTGAGTATCAAATAAATAAAGACATAGAAAATATAACACAACCCATTAAGATACCCAACTAGTGTCTTCTCAGAATGGTTTAGAATATTCTCCTATTCATACAGTTCTTTTAAGCAGTTCTCTTGAAAGGTCTGAAATAAAAATGTTTTCCTTGTTTAAAAACTTGAAAAATTTTGAGAATGTGAAGAAATGTTATTTATATTTTTTCACTCTTATAAACTTCTTTATTTTATGTGTCTTTTTCCCCTGGTATTACTGACATATAATCAACATGTAACACTAAGTTTAATGTATACAACATAATGAATTACTATATGTATATACTGTGAAATGATTATCACAATATATTTTAGTTAACATCCATCACTTCACATTGTTTCAAATTTTTCCCTTATGAGAACTTTTAATATTTTCTCTCTTAGCAGCTTTCAAATACACAAAATAATACCATTAGCTATAGTTATCATGCTGTACATTACATCCCCAGAGGTTTTTTGTCTTGTAACTGAAGTTTGTACCTTTTGATCGTCTTCACCCAATTTCACCCTCACCTCCCTCCAGGCAAACACAAATCTAATCTCTGTTTTCTGCATTTGGTTTCTTTAGATTCTGCATGTAAGTGAGATCATATAGTATTTGACTTTTTCTGACTTATTTCACTTAGCAGTAAATGGACCTTCAAAGTCTATACATGTTGTTACAAATGTCAGAATTTCCTTTTATTTTATGGCTGAATAATATTCCATTGTATATACCACATTTTCTCTATCCATTTATCCACTGATGGACACTTAGGTTATTTTAATGTCTTGGATATTGTAAATAATGCAGTAGTAAACTTGAGGGGTGCACATACTTCTTTGGGGTGGTGGTTTGCTTCGCTTTGGATATATGCCCAGAAGTGGAATTGATGGATCATATGATAGTTCTATTTTTAATTTTTTGAGGATCCTCCATACTGTTTTCCATAGTGGCTGCACCAATTTTCATTCCCATCAACAGTGCCCCTTTTCTCCATATCCTCATTAAAATTTTGCTGTGCAGATGTTTTTTAGTTTGATGTAGTCTCACTTGTTTATTTTTGATTTTGTTGCTTGTACTTTAGGTGTCATATCCAAAAAAAATCACGCCAAGACCCATCAAAAAGTTTTTTCCCTATCTTATCTTTTAGGAGTTTTATGGTTTCAGGTCTTATGTTTAAGTCTTTAATCCATTTTGAGTTAATTTTTGTGAGTGGTATAACATAGGGGTCTAGTTTCATTCTTTTGCATGTGGAGAATATATTTACATGTTTGATAAAAACATCCATGGACTTTCAAAGATAAAAACTGAAAATTGAAGCTATAACATGAAGATGCTCTCTCTGGTAAAAATGTCTTTCTGGAAATGTATAAATGCAATTATCCTTTTTATTTATTTATTTATTTATTTTTATTTTGGTATCATTAATCTACAATTACATGTGCAACATTATGGTTACTAAACTCCCCACTTCATCAGGTCCCCCCCCACCAACCCCATTACAGTAACTGTCCATCAGCGTAGTGAGATGCTATAGAATCACTACTTGTCTTTTCTGAGTTGTACAGCCCTCCCTGTCCCCCCCCCAACATTATGTCTGCTAATTGTAATGCCCGTTTTTCCCCCTTGTCCCTCCCTTCCCACCCATCCTCCCCAGTCCCTTTCCCTTTGGTAACTGTTAGTCCATTCTTGGGTTCTGTGAGTCTGGTGCTGTTTTGTTCTTTCAGTTTTTTTCTTTGCTCCACATATGAGTGAAATCATTTGATATTTGTCTTTTTCCACTTGGCTTATTTCACTGAGCATAATACCCTCTAGTTCCATCCATGTTGTTAAATGCAATTATCCTTTAATAAATAAACATTTTCATATTTTCTTAATAACATATCACTGAAAAAAATTAGAAGATGACATTGCTACTCACAGTAACAATACAAAATGAAAATGATTCCAACACAGATCCAGGATGTTAGAGCTGAATGAAAAATTATCTTGCCTTTTATAATTAAAGTTTGCTAGCTTAGTATTCATAATAGCTTATAGACTTCTTAATTACTCAGGTGAAATACATTTTCTTTGTTTCAAAGGCATTCTCTTTTTCTTCCTAAATCAAACAGAGAGAAAACTTAAAGCACATGACTCAGTTATAGTTTTTAGAACAACAATGGATAAGAATGTTTTAAAGACTTAGGAATCCTTTCATCTCTCTGACTTTTCATCATTTCCATTCTGTATCTTGTTTTGAGTTGCAAAATAATAGAAACTCATGCTGACTAACTTGAGTAGAAATAAAATTTATTGGATGTTGTACAATTCCCAGAATCTGCGGGGAAGGCTAGAAAATGAGGCTTTGGAAATGAACAGGTAACAGGCAAGTGGAGCCCAGGAACCTCTGTCCAGATCAACCTGCAAGATCAGTCTCGACCTGTGTAAGAGGCAAGCTGCTTTTTGATGAACATGCATAGGAACAGTAAATTTCCTGGGCTGTCAGCCTATGGTTTTACTTTTTTTCATGGTAAAGTGAGCTCCTTTTTCAGAATCAATGTGATGTGATGTACCAAATGTCCATTACACCTTCCATCTCAGCTCTTCTTTTCCTCGTCATCTTTCCTCTATATCTGCATCCTGCAGTAGTAATAAAAGCATTATAAATAAACTTTTTAGTGACTTCCTCAAGAGGAATAGTTTTTTTCTACTTGTTGTCCTGGTTTTAATGGAATTATCCCAGGAGTGAGCTTAGATGTGAGGACAAGTAATCATATGCTCTAATTCAGATTCAATGATCCTTCAAGACTCTAAGCTCAAATAGCATTTCACACACCAGTTCCCTACCTCTTCCCTTCTTCTGTTTTACTGTGCTGCACACAGGCCATCTTGTATATATTTTATGAGCATAGTTATCACACTGAATTGTAATTTTTTTAAACCGTATCTACCTTCCTCATGGACTGTGAGTTCCTGGAGAACAAGAAACAGGTTTTAATTTATTTTTTACTTATTTATTTTAATTTATTTTATACATTTATTTAAATTTATTTTAAATTTATTTTCAGCCCCTCTCACTGTGTTTGGGATATATTTAGGGCTTAGTTTTTAATATCAAAATAACATATACATCTGATCAGAATAAAATATTTTATATTCTATTTAATGCTGTATTTAATATGTTTGATGCTATTTTGAAGGGCTCATAATGGAAATCAACAGTCCCTTTTCTTACCTGGTCCTACATCTGTCCTGCTCTGCAGAGGCCAACACTTTTAACTTTTTAAAGTATTTTTCTTGTAGTTATTTCCATGTTTCTTTAAAAATATGCTTATCCTCTTATTTCTTGATTCATCAATTTTAGACAGTTTATTGACCACCATAAAACATTCCTGACATATGTATCTCTCACTATTTTTGGTTCTGTGAGTAATCAGCAAATACATTACTTTAACTATGTACATAATATTCACTACAGAGCCAAATAGGGTTTCTTTAATTACATTTTCTGTCTTATTCAGCTTTCTTTTCCCGCCCCTGTGCACAATTTTCCTTTCTATAATTTTATTTCCTTTCTTGTACTGCTTCTATAACTGTATATTAAAAAAAATTTATTCAAGTCCTCCATCATTATGGGTTTTTTAGTCAGTTTTTTTTTCATTGTCTTCCTGCTTTAGTCTTGACTGAGTTTTTCCTTTAGGCCCACAACATGTCCAGCAACTACTAGGACTTCCTTTTACTATTCTTCTGGGCAGAACCTTGGGTTTGTTTTGATCTGTCTTCCTTTTTGATATGCTTTCTTGTTTTGTGAAACCACAGATTCAAGTATCTTCCTAAGAAATAGAGGGAAATTTTCTGAGTCTTTGTATCTCTGAGTAAATATTTTACCTTCAACTGTGTTGTTTATTTGATTGCGCATAAATTCTACTTAGAAAATAATTGTCCTTCAGAACTTAAAGGTCTTGAGTGTTGTCTTCTAGCATCCAGTGTGGCTAATCAAAAGTCTATCATTTGTTTTGTGAGAAGCTTTTAGGATTTCTTTTTGTCCTTGGTCTTCTGAAATTTCTCAGTGAAAACTTTAGATAGGTATCTTTTAAAAAATTGATTCTTCTGTACATGGGTAGGCACTTTTATCTGAAGACCCATAGCTGTCATGCTGAAAATTCCTTTGTATTTTTTCCTTGATTATTTCCTCCTTTTCATGTTTTCTGTTCTCTGTTTTGGAATTCCTATTAATCAGTATTGGATGAACTACAATAATTCTTTATTTTTCTCTCTGTTTTCTATAGAATTACAATTTAAAATTTTAAATAATATAAAAGTTTACAGTGAAAAAGAAATTCTTAACCCTGATCCCAAATACCCAGGAGGTAGCTCTGTACCAGTTTTTTTTTTTTCCCCTCTCTAATCTTTCTAGAAGTAGTCCATGCATTTTTGTGGCAGATATTGTACACCAAAATACTTGTTTTTTTTTTCTGGTACCACAGCTGAACTGTAATTTTCCAGCTTCTCTTGCAGTTAGATGCAACCATTTGACTAATTTCTAAGCTAACGGAATGTGACCTAGAAGTGATGTGTGCCATTTCTGGATTAAGGCTTTTAAGGAGTGGCTAGGTCTTCTCTTTAACCCTTCCACCAGGAAGGTGCAGAATATAATGAGGCCTGTAGGGGAATGGCAGAACCATAAAATAGAAGGATCCTGGGCCCATAAATCATTGCTTGAACTAAAGCAGCCCATTGACCGGGAATAGAAATGAACTTTCATTGTATTTGAGCCCTTATATACTCTTGGGCTTGATGGTGATACCACCTAACATTATCTAATACACATATGAAATTATTTCTCTGATTTTTTTCTATTTGTGAGGCCTTCTTCTCTTTATCATCTACCCTTTCTACCAAATTATTAATTTCTAAGAGTCTTTATCATTCTGTAACTTCGTTCCTTTTTATGCATTGAGTTCTTATTTTATATATGCAATATCTTTTTGAGTCTAAGACTTTCAGAATGTTGTTTTTTCAATTTATTTACCAAATTACTTATAGTTTCTCCCAGCTCATTTTTGTTTGTTTCTTTGTTCACCTTGGTCTTCCTCTTTTATGTTTCAGCTTTTTCTCAACTATTTGTTGAGCCTTAGTTGTTAGTCATCTGTAAGAACAAGACAACAGAAACCAGTTGAAAACTCTGTGAATATATATGGGTAGGGATTTGCCTTAGATGATCAAGTGGAGAACTCCTAATACCTGAGTGTCAGAGTTTTTCCTCTGTGGGCTTGTCGATTTCTTTTTCTGTTGGGTAGATACATGGCTGCTAGGGGATCAACTACCCTATATAAAGACTTTCAGTTAGTCCCTCTAGTTTTGTTCGATATTCTCTTCCTTTATATTTGATGCTTCAAGCCTGGAAACTCTCTAGCATCTGATGGTAGGTAGGTACATTGTCTCCTTTCTCTATTTTCCGATTCCCCTGCCTTGCGTCATTAATTGTCACTCTTCCATCTGCTTTCCAACTTCTATTGGGACATGGTAGGGACAGCCTTTTCCCCGATCCTGTAACTTCTTTCTTTCTCTGCCATTGTGGGTTTGTACTTTTTAAGTCCTCTATTAACCATTTTAATGGAGCCTCTAGAGGAAGAGAAGATAAATGTGTGCGTTCAGTATTCCAGATTATGCTGTTGACTGCTGCTGCATGTGAGAGTTTGCAGCTTCTTGTGCAAGTCAGCCAGCTCCACTTAGAAATCTGAGAGCGGAATGGAGAGAAAACTAAACCTTCAGGGATTTGAATTTTAAAATATGTGTTATAGAACATTAAACAAATCCTTTAATTAAAAAAAAAGGACTCGCCTTGGTAAATGTAAAATCTCACACCCTTCTTTCATATTATTCCAAATTAGAACACATTCATATTATGACTCAAAGTTAAAAGACAAAGTATTGCTTTGTTTTCAAACTGCACTTTTTTAGAGATTTTGATTCAGAATCTACTCCCTACTACCATTCCATTTTATCTTTAGAGAATTGCTAGTTTAAAAACTGTATTTTGCATGTTATAGCCCTTGACTTAAAGAAGTAAATAATTGCATCTAATGTGAAAATTCACATATTTCAAGAGAAATTTTAAACAATACTTTTATTGTTGTATATCATATGATAAAGCATTTACAAAGATACTTGTAGTTCAAGTTTTTAAATGAATTCAAGAAAACTGTTAGCTATCCTTTATGTATGTATGTATATAGATATATGTATGTATGTATTTATATATATTTCTTCTATTAAGTTTGATTCTGCGCTATATAATACTTAGAGAAAAATCTGCCTTATGTACAGAGTCACTTCTTTTGGACTTTTGTCTAACATAACTTAAATAGTACTTCTATTTTTTATTTTAACTGCCTTCTAGAAGCAGACATCTTTCAAGGAATGAACATTAGCAAGTAATTTGCTTGAAGAATCTTTTATCCATTCTCATAGATTTTAGTTATTCTTTTCTTTTATTAGTTTTTGACTTTGATTTTCCCTTTCTGTTTTCATTTGCTTTCTCTTCTTCAGTCTCCTTATAAAGTGACAGTCATAATAATAATGTTAGAATATGTCACCAGTATTATATAGGCCTATGTACTTGGTCTCATAAAAGGGGATCAAACCTAAAGTTGTTAAAGAAAATGATACTTGTATTTTTACAATGACTTCGTTCTTATTAGTTATAAAGTAAAGAATAATTAAGCATAAAAGAAAGCTACTTAACTCTACATAATGGCCAGGTTTTTAAATGAATACAACTTCATCTTACCAAAAGACAGCAAAATTGCAAATCTAGCTTAGACTAATGAACTGCCTATGTAGTATCTATTAATCATTGTTATAACACCCTTTTTGATGGAGAAGATTTACTTACATTGTGAGAAGAATCTCATGACTGAAAGAAGAGAGTAACAATTCCAAGTTATCATTGAGAGATAAGGAGGAGGTCATTATAGACTCTTTGGTAGTTAATAGAGCAATCAAAAAACAATGACATTTGATATGAACTATTTTGATTACAGAAAAGGCTATGACTCATTTTTACATTCATGTATCTAAAAGAAAATTTTTAGGTTTATAAGATTATTAGTTTTTTTGTAACATACAATGAGTAAATGATGTTACATTTTTCAAAGGGCAAAAGAACTGTTAAATCAAAAACCATTATGTATAAAATGGAGACAGTTTCAGTGAGACTGATGTAATTCTCTCTGGTTCTATCGGGGATTGAATCCATTAAGCAAAAACTTAATAGCTTTGTCCATGATTTCAAAAAACAACAACATGAGAATTATTTAACCAAGTAATTTTCTTTACAAGAATAATTGGAAATTATGCCAGTTCTGAAAACATAGCTTAAAAATTTTTGAAAATTTTAGTGTTTGTATAAAATAGAATTAATATTGTTTGTGTAAAATAAAAGGCAGAAGTGACTCAACATAATTGGTGAAAGGAAAGTGTACTTAGCAGAATGATTGCTTGAGTATAAGAAAAATAAATATTTGAATTTCTGTACAAATAGAAATCTGTACAAATAGTTCTACACATTGACAATGATTTCCTAGCAATTAAGAAAATCGAAAAACCTGGTGATTAAGAATATCTGGGAAAATATTCATTGTGGAGAAAAATGCTAGGAATTTATGCTAGTACAGTTTATAATCAATACATTCCCAAGGTCAGTTGTCTGGTGAGAAGAGTACTTGTGATTCAGGGTAGTCAGATTGCCACCGTGCACACCAAAATGAGATACTTAAAGAATTTTGGTTGATGCTGCATTCCAGTCTTACATGACTAGGAGACAAAAGAGTAACACTTTGGAATAAAAATGTTGCCTACAAAATATTAACAGGCTTCAAATGTACATTAACATGGAGCCCGAGTCAGATGCCAATAAATAGCTACCACAAAATATACTAGGTTCATATTTTAACATATGACCAAAACCAGACTTTTTTCCCTTTTGGTAAAAATGTGAAAGGGTTTGTAAATGTAGCTAATTCTTTTAGTAAACACAGCCCAAGATTTTTCCAGAAATCTTGTGTGTATGTGTGTACCCAACTTTTTCAAGCTGCATACCAGCTTAGAGGTGTGGAGTCACATTAGCTACAATAACTCAGATTCCACTGATATTGCAGGACCTCAGCTAATGTGCCCCTGCATCATTCCTGAGGGTCCCTCAGAGCCTCTTGTCACCTGGTACTCCTGCATCTGCCAGGAATTAGAAGATGGGTGTATCTAGTTCTCGTCCAAGTTCTGTACTCTCTTGCCCTACCCTTCTGGGCAGTATACTGGATATATTATCCAGTGGCGGTGTAGAGCGTGGGGCGATTGGTGGTGAGGAGGGGAGTGTGCATTGCTCCCCTTTCTATTTCACTTTGTTGGAGGGATTCCAAAGCAGTGCTGCTTCTCTCTCTCATACAGAGTCTTCGGTGAAACAGTTCTATCAGTTATTTTTCATGAGTGCCACGGAGGATGTTCAACAACCAGTCACTCTTCAAACAACTGTTAACTGTCACAGCAGTGTGCCTGGTGTCCTCTTTCACACTACTTTTTGTTTTCTATATACTTTTAGGACAGATTTCTTCTCGGAAGGTTCCTCAGCAGCCCCCTCATCCCAGCTCCTCCCATGTGCTTTGCTGGCATCATCTGACTAACGTGCTTGACTGGCACACAGCCGACAGAGCTTGGGTGCTTTCCCAGAGGCTTCTCAGCCACCACAGTGATGAGGTTCTAGAGGCCTGACAATCTTGCTCTTGTTTAATATTTTGTTACTTGTTTGTACAAGTTTTTTTCCCCTGAAAAAGGATTTAATGGCTTTAACTTGTGTAAGTGAGCAGAAATTTGGTGGGTATGACTCCAGATGCAAGTATGTCATGACTCTTGAGTTTGCCAAAGTATTACAGACTTTCAGCTGACTTTGAAGCAATGTGGAATGTGTTAGCTTGGTAGCTTAGGTAACTTGGTGACTTAGTACTTTATGGATGGTGAATTATATCATATATTGTTAATTTAAACTAATATTTCTAGATACATATCACATTCCAACTGTAGTTGTTGGATGGTTGTTCACTCTGAAATAGCCTTAGCCAGACAGTATCTTTGTCTCTTTCTTGGTCTCTATTTTATCATACTTATTTCCTCATTTTCTACCATACTGGAACTACTAATGATTTCCTGGGTTACCCTTCCAAGGTTTGGTTTTTATTTGGTTTTGTTTTTGAGAATGTAATATTTTAATGAGTCTAAGAAAGGAATGTGTAAGACAAAAGAATAAAACCTGTAAGAGTTAGGTTAACGTACCATAATTAGGTAGGCTCTCATTATACGGGTTGAATAGTTTGTGATAGATATGTTGTGTGTGTATAAATATATTAAACAAAGTTCCCTAAATAATAAAAATAGTAAGTCACCAAGGGAGAAGCTGTCTTGTCTTGAGAGCCTGTTTTGGGAATTGTGACTTGATTTCGGCTCTGAATGTTTGAGATTCTTAAGTTGTAGATTCAAGTTAAAGTATTCTATCTAGAACAAAGGTACTTTTGGTGGAGGCTAAGGAGTAACCTGCCTTCTGGTCTGTGATGTTACAAAAGAATCTGCTTAAACGTATGATCTCTATCAAATGTAAAGTTAGGGCCTAGAATCACACCTTTCATTTTCTTTTTTTCTCCTTTAGTAACCCTGAAGAGTTTTCACCAAATTGCAAACTGGAGTCAGGTAATAATGTTTGTTTCTGAGCTTTCAGAGGAAGCTGTTTATTTTAGTAGGCAATTTTCATGTGTGATGAAGTGAAATGTTGAGAAGGCAGCCTCTCATCAGTGGACAAACAATGCCTAAGAATTTAGCTAATGGCCCCCCTTCAGTGCAGAGAATAGATGGCAACAATTGTACTTGCAGACTAGACCCAGAGCTACTTGTTTGGCAGCTAGGTGTTAATGCAAATTTGTTCTTCAGCTCATTCAACCCTGGGGCTCCCATCCTTTGATTTAATTAAATGTAATTGGTTACATTGCTCCTCCCAGGCCCCTGAGGTGTTTTTGTTTATTGCTTACTCTGTGCAATAAAGCTTCAATTCATGGCACAAAACGCTGGATAAATAAGAGTCTTTTTTTCCTATGTTGGATCTGCAGGGAGATTATTCCCTTCAAATAGTTTGGCTTTACTGTTAAAAGTAAATGACCAGTGAAATAAACTCATTGGGTGGCAAATGTAGCAGCATATCTGGAAGCAAGGAATTAAGTAGGGCAAATTGCATGAGATTAGGAAAAGATAGGAAGTTGCAATGTTAAATTAGTAAAGATTTGCAGGAGTACTATAAGAGATATCAATGCTATAAATAAATCAGGCTTTAATAAATAAGATTATCATTGTGCATATTTTTATTTAAAATTTACTTTAAAATGCCAGTTATGAAATAGTTTGTAAATTCATTTTTTAATCATGCAGAATTCTCTTACTCATAAATATGCAAGTGGCATTGTTAGAGACAAAGCAAGAATGATAGTGACTTAAATTAGGTCAGTATGATTAACCTATTCCCTTTTAATGAAAGATTTTATTTTCCTTTTGCATAAATTTTGTTTTTAACCTGAAGATATAAATAACAGTTTTTTCATTTTTTTCCCTTTCAAGTTTTCATTTTAATTTGAGAAGTGGGTTAAACCAGCTTTGTACTAACTTCTGAGGAAGAAAGAGCTCAGAAACTTAGGAAAATTAGCAAAAATACCATAAGCACTTTCAATTTTAGGTATCATACTGTATAAATGACATTTCTCCTTTATGTCCTTATCATTTGGATAAAATGGCCTGCCAGAAACTGGTATTTACTATAGTGTTGCCTGGTTAGTTCCTTTATTGCTTTTGTCTTTTCCTGGTCTTTACTTTTCCCTTTTTCACTGTAGAGGTGTAAGATACTGCACCAATGACATTTTCATTAATGCAGAAGGCCTTCTGAATCTTGCTGTGTCACAAGCCTAACTCATATCTCTTCTGATAGAAAAAATGGAAAAATCCATGATAAGAGCACAGGTATTCTCAGTGCAAAAAAAAAAAAAGCACCATTCCTCACAAATGGATTGTTTTGTAGGAATGTTTTTCTAGACACCTCTCTTATTTTATCACTGAGGTACTGGGGTTTTAAACTTATAACATGGTGCTCTCAGAAAGTTAGGGTTTTCTTGTCGATGCTCCTGATGAAAACTATATAATAGAGACAAGAAATTATAATAGAATTATAATTATAATAGAAGACTAGAAAACATTCTTCTTGGGAGGTGGACGAAAGGGCTTCAGGATGTCAGTCAGCTCAAAGGTTACGTGTTCAGAGAAGAAATGGAGTACCAGATTCCCATCTTGCAAATGAGCTGTCCAAGAGGCTGTGTTTCACTTTCAGAGAGAGTTATAGTTAGCCTCCATCAGCTCAGGTATAGACAAAAAGCCCAGTTGTGGTCCTAGGTCCAAAAAACTTGGGTGGAAAATAAAGGCTTTGTCAGCTGGGTTTATGATTATTTAATTTCTTGCCAAGTTTACATGAAAGAGTTACAGTTTAAAATAATTTTTGACCCACATACTGGCAAATAAGAATATTTAACATATTATTATACCGTGGTAGATACTGAGGGTTTCTTTTGTAAATGGAAATGTAATGTCATAGACAGAAGGGAGGGAAATATTCTAGTGGTCTTTTAGATCAAACCAGATACTCTTCTCTTGTACTTGAGTGATTTTCCTCCCTGTGCACTGGTAATAATAAGGCCATTGCCTGTCCCCTGACTGTGACTCTCCTGAATCCACAGCTTTGATTGGAAACTCTCAACCCCTGACTGGCCTCAGGAGCACTGATTACAGAGGCACCCCACACACTTCCCTCGTAAACATTTGGCAGATCGGGAATTGCTGAAAAGCGATGCCCTGGCTCTCAGAAGAGGGTACTGGTGGGAGAAGAAATAGAACATTTTCCTCTTGCAGCTGTCAGAGAGTGATTATGTCAAATGGGCTTTCAAGGAGCCACAAAGTAATTACAGGGTAACTTCTTGACATTATTTTCTAATGTTTGACTCAGCAGATGATGATGATTAATTGATGTGTATTATTTTATGGCTCTCTGAAACTTTGTTTGATACTTTAGATAGAGGTCAGACTAAGTCTTCAGTCAGACCAAAATAGCAAATTTGCCTTGAATTTTAACATGTTAACTCTCTATGATTGACTCATGATTTCCTAAACTTCTGGTGGCAAATAGAGACTAGGTTTGGGCTGTCTTTTTTCATGTAGATTTTTAAGAATTTATTTTTTTTCAAATCATGTGCTTTCAAAGTAGTATTTTACTCTTTTACTAAGATATTGCTGTAGATTTCTGGGACTATTATGCGAGTTAAATGATTTAAACATGAAACATAAAAGTACTTAATACCTGGGACACAGTAAATGTGCAGTAAATGTCAGCTGTATTGAGACATGACATAGTAATCATCAAACTTCAAAAAAGCATTTTCTTGTATGCTCTCTTACTCATGTTGCAATCTAGTTAGCAGGGACGAATCGACACCCCGCTCATTTTCTTGTGTAGTTATATTACATTAGAGCTGGTCTACCTGCTGGTTTGTATCTTATTATTTTTTTTTTATTAAGGTATCATTGATATACACTCTTGTGAAGATTTCACATGAAAAACAATGTGGCTACATTTACCCATATCATCGAGTCCCCCCCCAACACCCCACTGCAGTCACTGTCCTTCAGTAAAGTAAGATTCCACAGAGTTACTAATTGTCTTCTCTGTTAGTTTTAATTCAGTTTAAAGTAGTAGGGAACTAAAAACAGTGGACTTGAAATATATTTATAAAAATGTTTATATTAGTAGATTCCAAGCAAGTAATTGATTCAGATGGGCCAAGATTTGGGCATTCATGACTGATATAATAGTCATGACATGATTATTAAGACAGATTAATTAAAATAATAAATAATATAGTGGAGATTTTATTATTTTACTAAGTACATTTTTTTTGGTATCATTAATCTACAATTACATGTGCAACATTATGGTTACTAGACGCCCCCCCATTATCAAGTCCCCACCACATACCCCATTACAGTCACTGTCCATCAGCATAGTAAGATGCTATAGAATCACTACTTGTCTTCTCTGTGTTGTACAGCCTTCCCCATGCCCACCGCCCTACATTATGTCTGCTAATCGTAATGCCCCTTTTTCCCCCTTATGCCTCCCTTCCCACCCATCCTCCCCAGGCCCTTTCCCTTTGGTAACTGTTAGTCCATTACTGGGCTCTGTGACTCCGCTGCTGTTTTGCTTCTTCAGTTTTTGCTTTGTTCTTACACTCCACAGATGAGGGAATCATGTGGTACTTGTCTTTCTCCGCCTGGCTTATTTCACTGAGCATAATACCCTCTAGCTCCATCCATGTTATTGCAAATGGTAGGATTTGTTTTCTCCTTATGGTTGAATAATATTCCATTGTGTATATGTACCACATCCTCTTTATCCATTTATCTACTGATGGACACTTAGGTTGCTTCCATTTCTTGGCTATTATAAATAGTGCTGTGATAAACATAGGGGTGCATATGTCTTTTTCAAACTGGGCTGCTGCATTCTTAGGGTAAATTCCTAGGACTGGAATTCCTGGGTCAAATGGTATTTCTATTTTGAGTTTTTTGAGGAACCTCCATACTACTTTCCACAATGGTTGAACTGATTTACATTCCCACCAGCAGTGTAGTAGGGTTCCCCTATCTCCACATCTTAGCCAGCATTTGTTGTTGTTTGTTGTTTGAATGGTGGCCATCCTGACTGGCGTGAGGTGATATCTCATTGTGGTTTTAATTTGCATTTCTCTGATGATTAGCGATGTGGAACATCTTTTCATGTGCCTGTTGGCCATCTGAATTTCTTCTTTGGAGAAGTGTCTGTTCAGAGACTCAGCCCATTTTATAATTGGATTATTTGCTTTTTGTTTGTTGAGGTGCATGAGCTCTTTTATTTATTTATTTATTATTTTGCTATTATTAATATACAATTACATGAGCAACATTATGGTTACTAGATCCCCCTATTATCAAGTCCCCATCACATACCCCATTACAGTCACTATCCATCAGTGTAGAAGGATGTTATAGAATCACTACTTGTCTTCTCTGTGTTATATTGCCTTCTGTGTATCCCCTACCACACCCCCACTCCCGCTACATTATGTGTGCTAATTGTAATAACCCTTTTTCCCCCTTATCCCTCCCTTCCTACCCCTCTCCCCCAGTCCCTTTCCCTTTGGTAACTATTAGTCCATTCTTGGGTTCTGTGAATCTGCTGCTGTTTTCTTCCTTCAGTTTTTTCTTTATTCTTATACTCCACATATAAGTGAAATCATTTGATACTTGTCTTTCTCTGCCTGGCTTATTTCACTGAGCATAATACCCTCTAGTTTCATCCATGTTGTTGCAAATGGTAGAATTTGTGTACTTCTTATGGCTGAATAATATTCCATTGTGTATATATACCACATCGTCTTTATCCATTTATGTACTGATGGACACTTAGGTTGCTTCCATTTCTTAGCTATTGTAAATAGTGCTGCAATAAACACAGGGGTGCATCTGTCTTTTTCAAACTGGGCTGCTGCATTCTTAGGGTAAATTCCTAGGAATGGAATTCCTGGGTCAAATGGTATTTCTATTTTGAGTTTTTTGAGGAACCTCCATACTGCTTTCCACAATGGTTGAACTAATTTACATTCCCACTGGCAGTGTAGTAGGGTTCCCCTTTCTCCATATCTTAGCCAACATTTGTTGTTATTTATTGTTTGGATGGCGGCCATCCTGACTGGTGTGAGGTGATATCTCACTGTGGTTTTAATTTGCATTTCTCTGATGATTAGCGATGTGGAGCATCTTTTCATGTGCCTGTTGGCCATCTGAATTTCTTCTTTGGAGAAGTGTCTGTTCAGCTCCTCTGCCCATTTTTTAATTGGATTATTTGCTTTTTGTTTGTTGAGGTGCATGAGCTCTTTATATTTTTTGGATGTTAACCCTTTATTGGATATGTCATTTATGAATATATTTTCCCATACTGTAGGATGTCTTTTTGTTCTACTGATGGTGTCCTTTGCTGTACAGAAGCTTTTCAGCTTGATATAGTCCCACTTGTTCATTTTTGCTTTTGTTTCCCTTGCCCAGGGAGATATGTTCATGAAGAAGTTGCTCATGTTTATGTCTAAGAGATTTTTGCCTATGTTTTTTTCTAAGAGTTTTATGGTTTCATGACTTACATTCAGGTCTTTGATCCATTTCGAGTTTACTTTTGTTTATGGGGTAAGACAATGATCCAGTTTCATTCTCTTACATGTAGCTGTCCAGTTTTGCCAACACCAGCTGTTGAAGAGGCTTTCATTTCCCCATTGTATATCCATGTCTCCTTTATCGTATATTAATTGACCATATATGTTTGGTTTATATCTGGATATATCTGGACTCTCTATTCTGTTCCACTGATCTATGGGTCTGTTCTTGTGCCAGTACCAAATTGTCTTGATAACTGTGGCTTTGTAGTAGAGCTTGAAGTTGGGAAGTGAGATCCCCCTTGCTTTATTCTTCCTTCTCAGGATTGCTTTGGCTATTCGGGGTCTTTTGTGGTTCCATATGAATTTTAGAACTATTTGTTCCAATTCTTTGAAGAATGCTGTTGGTATTTTGATAGGGATTGCGTTGAATCTGTAGATTGCTTCAGGCAGGATGGCCATTTTGACAATATTAATTCTTCCTAGCCAAGAGCATGGCATGTGTTTCCATTTGTTAGTGTCTTCTTTAATTTCTCTTAAGAGTGTCTTGTAGTTTTCATGGTATAGGTCTTTCACTTCCTTGGTTTGGTTGATTCCTAGGTATTTTATTCTTTTTGATGCAATTGTGAATGGAATTGTTTTCCTCATTTCTCTTTCTGCTAGTTCATCATTAGTGTATAGGAAAGGAACAGATTTCTGTGTGTTAATTTTGTATCCTGCAACTTTGCTGAATTCAGATATTAGTTCTAGTAGTTTTTTGGAGTGAGTGGTGTGTTGAAGTCTCCTAAAATGAATGCATTGCATTCTGTTTCCTCCTTTAATTCTGTTAGTATTTGTTTCACATATGCCAGTGCTCCTGTGTTGGGTGCATATATATTTATAATGGTTATATCCTCTTGTTGGACTGACCCCTTTATCATTATGTAATGTCCCTCTTTATCTCTTGTTATTTTCTTTGTTTTGAAGTCTATTTTGTCTGATACAAGTACTGCAACACCCGCTTTCTTCTCCCTATTGTTTGCATGAAGTATTTTTTTCCATCCCTTCACTTTTAGTCTGTGATGTCTTTGAGGTGTGTTTGAGGTGAGGCTCTTGTAAGCAGCATATAGGTGGGTCTTGCTTTTTTATCCATTCTGTTACTTACTGAGTAAATTTTAAATATGTGTTTTTGTGAAATCAGAGTTCTCAACAGTATGAGAAGGTTCAGTGATCTTAGACTTTCATAAGCTTGTATACTAAAAGATGTTTCACAGCCAGAATATTTCTTATGAGAAAAATGGAAGTGTCTGACATTCTTAGAATTCACACTTCATATTGAGCCTAGATAGAAAAGAAATTTGTCTTAAATTTCATTTTTGCCTTTGTTGTGTATAAAATAATTTCTATTTGCTGACCCTAAACTGGTCACCAAAAAATAAGTACTGCACATATGAATGATATGTGAATGACTTGGTTATGACATAACTGCTAATATTTGATTAACTTTTGAAAGCACATTTGAATATAGTTACAAGTAAGTGCTTTTGCATAGGTTTTTAAAAAAGTTTTTAGATATCAATATTTCATTCAAAATATTATTTTCTCATAAGTCTAAGGGGAATAGCTTAGAATCAGTTATCTTGCTGTAAGAAGACCCTGGTATTTTTTTTTACACACTGAATGCATTCATTTGTGTAGTGGTGTTTGTGCACAGTTCATGTGTGTGTTTTGTAAATAAATGAAGTAGGTGAGCTATTTATTGGCCATGCTGCTTCTGCCTGCCAACTGGATATATCATCAACATTCCAGGTACAAAAGATGTTTAACCAGTTCAACTGAATAGCCTTCCTTTGTCTCCACACGTGTTTCACAAAGAAAAGATGTTGCTCTCATGGTAACAGAAGGATGGCAGCCTAGGGTTTACAGTGCCATCTTTATTATGTGTATGCTGAATGGAAAGAAACCAAGTATTCAACTGGGGGCTGCATGGGTGTGAGGACTTTTTTTTTTTTTAGTGTTGGTTGTTGTCTCCATTGATAGGACATTTTAGACTTTGAAAAACCATCTGTTTATGGGAAGCACAGGGGGTGTGCCCGTCTGTTGAATTTATTATGCATATTGCAAATAACAGATGGCTCATCAATAGGTTTATCCTTCTGTAGGAATTTGTTGCTTCTAAAAGTAACAAATCATTATCTTTCAATATTAACACATTCTCAGACATTTGACTGAGGTTTGTTTTCCTTCTAAAATAAGGCTTTCATTGTAAGCTGATCTGTATAGCTCTCTCATCAACTAACTAAACCTTGCCCGGTTGCTCTGAATCATCAGCTTTCTTGCTCTGCTCAAGTTCCATTTTTGACATGTTTGGTATTTTTTATTCTATGCCAGACTTATTATCAGAAAATATTAAGTGCCCAGGACTGATTGCCAGTCATTGGCAAAATCTAGAGAGACATATATTTACTGTCTCTATGATTGCAGTTATAACAATATGACATGGGGTTATAACAAGGATTATGATACATAGGCAACTCTATGTTATTGTATATATAACTCAGCTTACAGTGTTTCCTTTATTTAAATTTTCTCAACTCTTATGTTTTCTTGTGAAGTATGCTGTGAAGTCCATAAGAATGTTATTCTAGTTCCTTTTCTTTCTATAAACTTACTTAAATATGTTGTTTTTATTTAAGGTGGTGAAGAGATACAAAATAATATTTATAACATATATAAGATACAGATGAACAGAGCAACATATATCTATGAGTCCCTTACATTGTGTGAGTGAATTATACAAAGCAAGTAAGAAGGGAGCATATGTATGGATATTGAAAAGTAAATGGATAATGTACCCAACTGGGTTGGGACCAGAAAAATTTTTTATGGAAATTGATACTAGTCTGAAACCTACCTAGTAAAGCTGCCATAGGGAACATCCTTTTCTTTGAACAAAGGCTTTGGCCATGGCAGCTGGGTAGCAGGCTCTCAGCTATGTATGATGGTTACAAGCTGACCAGCCAACATGTTAAACATTGAACAAAATGCAGTACTTTCCACAGCATTCCGTGAGTATTCAGTAAATATTGTCTGTTATTTTGATGGTGATGTAATTATGTGTGGTAATTTTAATCCCTGTTTCTCTAGCTCTTGCTTCTATAAACTTTTCATATAAGTTTTAAAATATATACTCTAATTCCCTTAAGTCTTTGTTTCTTCTTTCGTTCTTATCCTAACATTTCCCGCATTTTGAAAGCAAAAAAAAAAAATCATGGTTTAATTCTTCTATTTATGTATCTATTTCAAGAGGAATCCAAAATCCTTATGTTTTTAGCATGTAAAAGTTGTTATTTGAATCTGAATTCAACTTACTTTTTAACGTTCTATGTTTAATAAAGTATTCATTCAGGTTTTTCTTTTAATATATACTCAATACAAATGCAAGTTATTAAAATTAAGCTTCTGTATAAAAATACTTAGCTAATTCAAAGTAGCCTCAATTTTTGTTAATCTTGCTTGATTTAAGTGAAATCTGAACTTTTTTTTAAAACTAGGGAAATATATAGATATCTACAGACCTACAGATTTCGCCACCTCTCCCCCATTCTGTACTCCCATTGTTCCCTGCACATGTCATGACATCTTTGCAGGTGACAGGAGCTGTGAACTGTTACTTCCTCTGTGGGGCTCATCCCTTGTCCCCTAGCAGTGTTGTGTGAGACAGTTGGTAAAGAAGGGGGCAGGGAGGCAAGAGAAAGAAAATTCATCAGAGGACATCCAGAGATGCTGTTTATTTTCTTCCTTTAAGGATTTGATGAAATTCAACCATTTTGTGTAAGCTCTCCTCCCCTTTTTAGATAAAGGTTGCTTTTAGGTTCCTGACTAAAATGGCAGAAACTTTGACTGCTCATTTACTGTTTATGTTTGCATTGATTAAGTAGGGTCCCAAATGAAAAAATTAGAGTTGACTATTAATCATGATTTGAGATCGAATCAGTACAAAGCATTATACATAAATTTGTTGTTATTTCCAACTTCATATAATGGCATCAGGTTGTCTCTGGGGCATGTGTGTTTTGGAATATGGGCATCATTAGGTTCTTTTGAATAACTGTACACCATCTCATGAATTTACATATATAAATACTACTAATTAACATTTGTTTATTATTTTGCATTTCACTGCTATTTACTAACAGATTTCAAGACAATAGACAATTTTGTAACTTCAGTTTTATAAAACCACTAGTATTTTTGGTCCCTAGCAACCATTTAGTATGTAAATTAGGTATTCTCAGGCTTAATGTACTTCATTTTTATAAAACAAATACATCATTAATCTGATTAAGTTCTTGGATGGGAGTGCTGTCCTCAGATCATTGTGAATCATTTATTGTTGGGCATGCATCCAAAAAAAATTCAAGCATGGCACTTACAGTCTAGGTTTAGGAGAATTGTTGAAACCTCCTAAATGACATTTTCCAGAAGAATAGAAAGGCACTGCTTACTTACAATTGCAAGCATTACCTAAAACTTAATGATGTTCTTATCCTTAATTGCAACTCAGTTAGATGATGATTCAGTGCCTGAAATTATGCCATGTTTTGCTTTGATGTTCTAAAATGTATAATGAAATAAAGGTGATCCAAGTGAATCAAAAATAGATTCTGGCTTTCCAGTAGTGACTTAATCACTATGTTTCTGAATTCAGAAGTTGCTTGACTGTCATGGCTATTATTTGGTATGTCTTTAACTTTTAGTCAAATTTACTACTTAAGAACTGAGAATGTTTTATATTAAGGTTAAGGAAAGTTCATGATGTTTTAATTTATCTAGCAGAAGGACCTTTTAAAGAAAATTTGAAACAAAGTTTATTGAATTCTGCCTACTTAGTTCCTTTTACAAAGTTGTATATCCTCCATTTGGAGGCATTCTTTGTCTAATGAAGCACAATTATAATAATGACTTTCATTTACTGAATATCTACCAGAGTACCTCATTCATTCTTCTAGAACCTGTGAATTTGATAATGTTTATTCCCATTTTACAGATGATTAAACAAATGCTTAGAGAGGTTACTTTAGTGCCCAAAGGCGTGCAGATAGCACATGACTAATGTAGGACTTAAACACAATTCCCATTCCAGAGCCTCTGCCTCCTCAGACAGGGGAGAGAAAGAGGACATAATAACTTATGAGGCCCACTAGGCTGGGATCACTTTGGACAGGGGTTTGCAAAGTTTTTCTGTAAAAGGCCAGATAATAAATATATTAGGTGTTCAGGACCAACACACATATATGGTCTTTATCACAGATCCTTGTTTTTAATTTTTTTTTACAAACCTCTAAAAACCATTCTTATCTCCAGGTCATGTAAAAACAGACTGAGGGCTAGATTTGACCAAAGGTCCTTAGTTTGCCAATCTCTAATTTAGGACAATGTCAATAGCCCTATATATTCTCTTAAGACTCTATAATTATAATTAACAAAAAAATAATTTATATCCATAGCAGTGACTTTTAGACATCAGAGAAAGGACAAACCAGGTTCTGTATAACCTGTTTATTTAAGGAGGCATGAAAACATGACATCTTAGATTTGCATCAAAGAAATCAAAATAAATTTGTAGTGATATTTCAAGTATCTGGAAGATTCAGCTTTTTGAAACTATTCATTTTATAACAGAAAAAAATGGAAGGTAGGTTATATTCCATGTAGATTTTGACAGTTACAGAATTCATAACATACCATTTTAATTTCATCTTTGAGTGTTTAATTTTATTCTAGACAAGTTTACCTCCTCGATATTTGAGTGCTTACTATTCAGTCCTGATATTTTTGATATTGCAAACTACTGGTTCCTTTCTTTCACAGTATACATTTTATTGAGGAATACTAAATAATAGCTGAGAAAATGGTTCTTTACTCTTAAGAAAAGAGCATCTTGTAACTAGGTGCCAGGTATCTAAGATTTTTGTTGATAGGTTAGTGTTTTTCTAGGTGTGAATGTTTCTTTCTCTGGCTCCTCTATTTACATTCCAGTTTCAACTGACTTGGGGAACACAGACTTTAGTCCCTTGCCTATGGAGGCTCCATGTAGGGTCACTGGGTGGCAGTTGTCCTAGTGATGGGGCATGGGGAATGGTGGGAGACCTACGCTGTCAAGTCTATGGCTGGAAACTTGTTTTATTCAACTCCCTTGTGTCCATGTTTTTCAGATTTCTTTGTTTTTCTTCAAGACATTAGTAATGTTTCTTTTGAAAAATTCAGTATTGTTTGGGTCAGACTAAGAAGATAAAGAGAGATTTGTATCTTTTACCAGACTTGATAATGTATGCCTAGCTAGAGGGCAAGTGTGCTGCTAAGCATAGGACCCCAATGGCCTTCCAGTCTTTCCTTCTTAGAGAGTAGACTTCTCAAAGCTTTTCTCCCAGTCCTCAGATGGCAGCATGGAAAAAACCAGTCCCACAGATCCTCATAAATGACTTTATAAAAGACCCCCCCAAAAAAGAAAGTAAGTATTATTATTTGTAGTATCAAATTATAGAGACAGGGTCATTTTTTTGAGTCATTTTGGTAGCAAGCGTGGTTTTTCATTTATATTTGCTTCATTTTCATAAAGTAATATCCATAAAAACACAGCCCTGGAATAGCGGGGATATTGCATGGTTTGACATCTAGTTCAGTTACCAATTAAAACTGCCAAAGAATGATATATAGGAGGTTTTCAAATAACATTTACTGACCACTTATTTATGTTCCAGGTTCTATCCAAAATGCTTCATGTTCATTATCTCATTTAGTTTTCACAAAAACTTCAAGAGAAAACTGAGGTTTAGAAAGATTGAATAACTTGTTCATAATAACACAACTAGTAAATTATAGAGGCAGAATTTGGACATAGGCAATATGGCACCAAACTCATGCTCTCAAATGAAAAATTAAATTTTTTATGCTTTAAGAAATGTTTTATCCTTCAGAGCAACAGTCTTCATTTGAACAGAATAGAACAAAAGAGGACACTATAGCTACAAACAGAGGTTGAAAAAACCTCAAACTATGTCTGGGTAACGCTATGAGCAATCTTAGGAATAAACAAAACAAAATAAAATGAAATAAAATCTCGAGTTTAAAGTAGCTCCTGAACTGATTAGAATTAATTATATGTGTTATGATGTGACTGCTGTTTAGTTCATATATGAGGCTTTTTGTTCATGTGAAAATTTATATTTTAAAAAACTTTTAGTAAGATTAAGCTAAGTGAAAGAAATAAATTCAGCAAGTATTCATTAGGTGCATATTGTATGCCAGAAACTGATGTCAAATAAGACGCAGCCCTGCCCCTGAGTAACTTATGGTCTAATGAGAGCTAGGCAGGTAGAGGAAGAGAAAAGCCAATTTTAGTATATTGGGAGTATACAGTGAGTGTGGCCTAGGGGAAGTTGGAGAGGACTTTTTAGTGGTAAGGATGGCTATAGTGGTACCTAAAGATGCTGAGGACAGTGTGCCCCATTCAGAGGCAACAGCACAAGTCAAGGCCCAAAAGTGAAGAGGGAGGGAAGTTATGAGTTGCCACGACTCCCTATTTAGTGAAGCTTGAGTGAGAGCTTTTGGGGGAAGAAACAAGGTGAGACTAGAGAGGTCAGAAGGCCCAGCTTGTGCAAGGCTTTTTGTACCCTATGCTAAAGAATGAGCTTGATCCTGCAAGCGGTAGGACCTCATGAAGGTGAGTGACATGATCAAATCTGTGCTTTAGAAACGTTTCACTCTGTCTGCAGTACAAAGAATGGAATGGAGGAAGGAAAGCAAGCAGAGCAAACATTTGTGAGGCAGGGATGTGGCAGTGAGAAGAGATAAGTGGGTGGATTCCAGAGATTAAAAAAGTAAAATGGACAGCATTTGGTAAAGTAATAAACAGAATGTGGGGAGAAAGGGCAGAGGGAGAAGTTAAGGATGAAATCTTGGCAACTTGTTAGAAAGAGACATTGGGACACAGAGATATGGAGCTGAAAGGGAGAACCAAAAAAAAAGTATAGAAATTAGTAAGAATTTAGTTATAGGAGGGATGTGAGCAAAAGGTCTTTGTGTACTGTAATGGGATTGTCTCTAATATTCTGCTTTTCTACCCAGATCTTTAGCTGTCATTTGTTTCCAGTTTTGTATTGTACTGCTCAGTCACCCAGTCAATCTTTACAGTCAGTGTAGGTTCTAGGAACACAATATTCTAATTTGTTGGGGGCATTTTTAGATGCAAAACTTTTATGAGCCATTGTTCCTAAAATTCAAGGGGCAAGCCTTGTTATTTTAGTGTTTTAAATACCATTATGTTATTTAATATTTTTTATGTGATAAAGTTTGAACTTATTGGTACTTAATAATAGTGTTACTTGAGATTAAAGCTCTGCTTTCTCTATAATTCCCCCAACCAAATATGTATATGAGTGTGTGTACATGTGTGTACATATATCTAATTATATGTTTTTTGTGTTAAAACAGTGGATATGGCTAAGTGGGTGTGTCAGGATGATGGGGATAATTTGTGGTGTTTACTAAAGCAGACCTCTGGGATTTTTAAAGCTCATTTATTTTTTTTTAAATTAAGCTATCATTTGATATACAATCTTATGAATGTTTCACATGAGCAACATTGTGGTATCAACATTCACCCATATTACAAGTCCCCCCCACCCACAGCCCACTGCAGTAACTGTCCATCAATGTAGTAAGATGCTATAGAGCATCATTACATGTCTTCTCTGTGCTATACTGCCTTCCCCGTGACCTGCCTATATTGTCTTGTGAGTGCCAATCATAATGCCCCTTAATCCCCTTCTCCCCCGCACCCCAACCACCCTCCCCAACTCTTATCCTTTGGTAACCCCTAGTCCCTTCTTGGAGTCTGTGACTCTGCTGCGGTTTTGTTCCTTCAATTTTGCTTTGTTGTTATACTCCACAAATGAGTGAAATCATTTGGAACTTGTCTTTCTCTGCCTGACTTATTTCACTGAGCATAATACCCTCTAGCTCCATCCATGTTGTTGCAAATGGTAGGATTTGTTTTCTTTTTATGGCTGAATAGTATTCCATTGTGTATATGTACCACATCTTCTTTATCCATTCACCTATTGATGGACACTTAGGTTGCTTCCATATCTTGGCTATTGTAAATAGTGCTGCGATAAACATAGAGATGCATATGTCTTTTCAAATCAAGGATCTTGTTTTCTTCAGGTAAATTCCTAGGAGTGGAATTACTGGATCAAATGGTATTTCTATTTTTAGTTTTTTGAGGAACTTCCATATTTCTTTCCTCAGTGGTTGAACTAATCTACATTCCCACCAACAGTGTAGGGGGGTTCCCGTTCTCTGTATCCTCGCTAGCATTTGTTTTTGCTTGTCTTTTGGATGTTGGCCATCCTAACTGGTTGAGGTGATATCCCACTGTGTTTTTAATTTGTACTTCCCTGATAATTAGCAATGTGGAGTATCTTTTCATGTGCCTGTTGGCCATCTGAATTTCTTCTTTAGAGAAGCATCTGGTCAGATCCTCTGCCTTTTTTTAGTTGAGTTATTTGCTTTTTGGGTGTTGAGGCATGTGAGCTCTTTATATATTTTGGATGTTAACCTCTTTTTTTTAATAAGTTTATTTTGATATCATTAATCTACAATTAAATGAGTAATATTATGGTGATAACACTACCCCCTTCATCAGGTTCCCCCCCCCCAACCCCATTACAGTCACTGTCCATCAGTGTAGTAAGATGCCATCGAGTCACTACTTGTCCTCTCTGGGTTGTACAGCCCTCCCCGTGCCCCCCCAACATTACATCTGCTAATCGTAATGTCCCTTCTTCCCCCTTGCCCCTCCCTTCCCACCCATCCTCCCCAGTCCCTTGCCCTTTGGTAACTGTTAGTCCGTTCTTGGGTTCTGTGAGTCTCCTGCTGTTTTGTTCCTTCAGTTTTTTTTTTCCTTAGTTCTTATACTCCACATATGAGTGAAATCATTTGGTACTTGTCTTTTTCAGCTTGACTTATTTCACTGAGCATAATACCCTCTAGCTCCATCCATGTTGTTGCAAATGGTAGGATTTGTTTTCTTCTTATGGCTGAATAATATTCCATTGTGTATATGTACCACCTCTTCTTTATCCATTCATCTACTGATGGACACTTAGGTTGCTTCCATTTCTTGGCTATTGTAAATAGTGCTGCGATAAACATAGGGGTGCACCTGTCTTTTTCAAACTGGGCTGTTGCATTCTTAGGGTAAATTCCTAGGAGTGGAATTCCTGGGTCAAATGGTATTTCTATTTTGAGTTTTTTGAGGAACCCCCATACTGTTTTCCACAATGGTTGAACTAATTTGCAGTCCCACCAGCAGTGTAGGAGGGTTCCCTTTTCTCTACATCCTCGCCAACATTTGTTGTTGTTTGTGTTTTGGATGTTGGCCATCCTCACTGGTGTGAGGTGATATCTCATTGTGGTTTTAATCTGCATTTCTCTGATGATTAGTGATGTGGAGCACCTTTTCATGTGCCTGTTGGCCATCTGAATTTCTTCTTTGGAGAAGTGTCTATTCATGTCCTCTGCCCATTTCTTAATTGGATTATTTGCTTTTTGTTTGTTGAGGTGCGTGAGTTCTTTATATATTTTGGATGTCAACCCCTTATCGGATACGTCATTTATGAATATATTCTCCCATACTGTAGGAAGTCTTTTTGTTCTACTGATGGTGTCCTTTGCTGTACAGAAGCTTTTCAGCTTCATAGAGTCCCACTTGTTCATTTTTGCTTTTGTTTCCCTTGCTCGGGGAGATATGTTCATGAAGAAGTTGCTCATGTTTATGTCCAAGAGCTTTTTGCCTATATTTTCTTCTAAGAGTTTTATGGTTTCATAACTTACATTCAGGTCTTTGATCCACCTTGAGTTTACCTTTGTGTATGGGGTTAGACAGTAGTCCAATTTCATTCTCTTACATGTAGCTGTCCAGTTTTTCCAACACCAGCTGCTGAAGAGGCCATCATCTCCCCAATGTATATCCAAGGCTCCCTTATCAAATATTAATTGACTGTATCTGTTTGGGTTGATGTTTGGATTTTCTATTCTATTCCACTCATCTGTGGGTCTGTTTTTGTGCCAATACCAAATTGTCTTGATTACTGTGGCTTTGTAGTAGACCTTGAAGTCAGGAAGCGTAATTCCCCCTGTTTTATTCCTCCTTCTCAGGATTGCTTTGACTATTCGGGGTCTTTTGTGTTGCCATATGAATTTTAGAATTATTTGTTCCAGTTCGTTGAAGTAAGCTGTTGGTAGTTTGATAGGGATTGCGTTGAATCTGTAGATTGCTTTAGGTAGTATAGCCATTTTGACAATTTTTATTCTTCCTAGCCAAGAGCATGGGATGCATTTCCATTTGTTAGTGTCCTCTTTAATTTCTCTTAGGAATGTCTTGTAGTTTTCAGGGTACAGGTCTTTCACTTCCTTCGTTAGGTTTATTCCTAGGTATTTTATTCTTTTTGATGCAATTGTGAATGGAATTCTTTTTCTAAATGCTCTTTCTGTTAGTTCATCGTTAGGGTATAGGAAAGCAACAGATTTCTGTGTGTTAATTTTGTATCCTGCAACTTTGCTGAATTCAGATATTAATTCTAGTAGTTTGGGAGTGGAGTCTTTAGGGTTTTTTATGTTCAATATCATGTCATCTGCAAATAGTGACAATTTGACTTCTTCTTTACCAATCTGGATGCCTTGTATGTCTTTGTTTTGTCTGATTGCCGTGGCTAGGACCTCCAGTACTATGTTGAATAACAGTGGAGAGAGTGGGCATCCCTGTCTTGTTCCCGATCTTAGATGAAAAGCTTTCAGCTTCTCGCTGTTAAGTATGATGTTAGCTGTGGGTTTGTCATATATGGCCTTTATGATGTTGAGGTACTTGCCCTCTATACCCATTTTGTTGAGAGTTTTAATCATGAATGGATGCTGAATTTTGTCAAATGCTTTTTCAGCATCTATGAAGATGATCATGTGGTTTTTGTTCTTCTTTTTGTTGATGTGGTGGATGATGTTGATGGATTTTCGAATGTTGTACCATCCTTGCATCCCTGGGATGAATCCCACTTGATCATGGTGTATGATCCTCTTGATGTATTTTTGAATTCAGTTTGCTAATATTTTGAGTATTTTTGCATCCACGTTCATCAGGGATACTGGTCCTTAGTTTTCTTTTTTGGTGACGTCTTTGCCTGGTTTTGGTATTAGAGTGATGCTGGCTTCATAGAATGAGTTTGGATGTATTCCCTCCTCTTCTATTTTTTGTAAAACTTTAAGGAGAATGGGTGTTATTCCTTCTCTATATGTGTGGTAGAACTCAGAGGTGAATCCATCTGGTCCGGGGGTTTTGTTCTTGGGTAGTTTTTTGATTACCTCTTCAATTTCGTCACTGGTGATTGGTCTGTTTAGTTTTTCTGTTTCTTGTTTGGCCAGTTTTGGAAGGTTGTATTTTTCTAAAAAGTTGTCCATTTCTTCTATGTTTTCCAGTTTGTTAGCATATAGATTCGCATAATATTCTCTTATAATTCTTTGTATATCTGTGGGATCCGTCGTGATTTTTCCTTTCTCATTTCTGATTCTTTTTATGTGCGTAGATTCTCTTTTTCTCTTAATGAGTCTGGCTAGGGGTTTATCTATTTTGTTTATTTTTTCAAAGAACCAGCTCTTGGTTTCATTGATTTTTTCTATTGTTTTATTCTTCTCAATTTTATTAATTTCTTCTCTGATCTTTATTATGTCCCTCCTTCTGGTGACTTTGGGCCTCATTTGTTCTTCTTTTTCCAATTTCAGTAATTGTAGCTTTAGATTATTCATTTGGGAATGTTCTTCTTTCTTTAGATATGCCTGGATTGCAATATACTTTCTTCTTAGAACTGGCTTTACTGCGTCCCATAGAAGCTGTGGCTTTGTGTTGTTGTTGTTATTTGTCTCCATATACTCTTTGATTTCTGTTTTGATTTGGTCATTGACCCATTGATTAATTAGGAGAATGTTGTTAAGTCTCCATGTATTTATGAGCCTTTTTGTTTTCTTTCTAAAGTTTAATTCTAGTTTAATACCTTTATGATCCGAGAAGTTGGTTGGTAGAATTTCAATATTTTCGATTTTACTGAGGTTCTTTTTGTGGCCTAGTATGTGGTCTATTCTGGAAAATTTTCCATGTGCACTTGAGAACAATGTGTGTCCTGTTGCTTTTGGGTGGAGAGTTCTGTAGATGTCCGTTAGGTCCATCTGTTCTAGTGTGTTGTTCAGTGCCTCTGTGTCTTTACTTATTTTCTGTCTGGTTGATCTGTCCTCTGGAGTGAGTGGTGTGTTGAAGTCTCCTAAGATGAATGCATTGCTGTCTATTTCCTCCTTTAATTCTGTTAGTTATTTGTTTCACAAATGCCGGCGCCCCTGTGTTGGATGCATATATATTTAAAATGGTTATATCCTCTTGTTGTATTGATCCCTCTATCATTATGTAATGTCCTTCTGTATCTCTTGCTACTTTCTTCATTTTGAAGTCTATTTTGTCTGATACAGGTACTGCAACACCTGCTTTTTTCTCCTTGTTATTTGCATGAAATATCTTTTTCCATCCCTTCACTTTTAATCTGGGGATATCTTTGCGTTTGAGGTGAGTTTCTTCTAGGCAGCATATAGATGGGTCTTGCTTTTTTATCCATTCTGTTACTCTGTGTCTTTTGATTGGTGCATTCAGTCCATTTACGTTTAGGGTGATCATTGAAAGATATGTACTTATTGCCATTGCTGGCTTTAGATTCATGATTACCAAAGGTTCAAGGGTTGCTTCTTTACTATCTAACAATCTAACTTAACTTTCTTGTTAAGTTATTGTAAACACAATCTGATGTTTCTTTATTTCTCTCCCTTCTTATTCTTCTTTCTCCATTCTTTCTGTACTAGGTGTTTTATTCTTTGCCTTTAGTTAGTTTTGGATGGTCTGCTTTCTTTGCTATGATTTTATTTTCTCTGGTGTCAGCTTTTTAGCCTTAGGAGTGCTTCCCTCTAGAGCAGTTCCTTTAAGATGTCCTGTAGAGGTGGTTTATGGGAGGCAAATTCTCTCAGCTTTTGCTTGTCTGGAAATTGTTTAATCCCGCCGTCATATTTAAATGATAATCGTGCTGGATACAGTATTCTTGGTTCGAGGCCCTTCTGTTTCATTGCGTTAAATATATCATGCCATTCTCTTCTAACCTGTAAGGTTTCTGTTGAGAAGTCTGATGTTAGTCTGATGGGTTTTCCTTTGTAGGTGATCTTTTTTCTTTCTCTAGCTGCCTTTAATACTCTGTCCTTATCTTTGATCTTTGCCATTTTTATTATTATGTGTCTTGGTGTTGTCTTCCTGGGGTCCCTTGTGTTAGGAGATCTGTGGGCTTCCATGGACTGCGAGACTATTTCCTTCCCCAGCATGGGGACGTTTTCAGCAATTATTTCTTCAAAGACAGTTTCTATCCCTTTTTCTCTCTCTTCTTCCTCTGGTTCTCCTATAATGCGAATATTGTTCCTTTTGGATTGGTCACACAGTTCTCTTAATAGTCTTTCATTCCTAGGGATCCTTTTATCTCTCTCTGCCTCAGCTGCTCTGTATTCCTGTTGTCTGATTTCTATTGCATTAACAGTCTCTTGCATCTTGTCCAGTCTGCTGCTGAGCCCGTCGATGGCTTGTCTCATTTCTGCATTATCTTTCCTGACTTCCCTCACTTACTCCCTTAGCTCTTGCATATTTCCCTGTAGATCCATCAGCATGGTTATGACTTTTATTCTGAATTCTTTTTCAGGAAGATGCTGCATTTCCATCACTTCAGATTCCTTCTCAGAGGGGCTCTGGATCTTGGTAATTTTTGTCTGTATCATATTCTTCTGTCTTGTCATGTTGACAGGAGTGGTCGCTGGTAGGTGCCACGTATGTCAGCTGTGCTCTTTAAGGTTTAAAAAGAAAAGAAAAAAAAAAGCACCACCAAAAAAAGCAAGCAAGCCAAAAAAAGAAGGAAGAGAAAGAAAAGAGAGAAAGAAGAAAGAAATGAAAGAAAAGGAAGGTGAAAAAAGAAAAAAAAGGGCAAGAAATAAAACAGACGAGCAAAAAAAAGCAAGAAATAACACAAATGAGCAAAAAAAAAAAAGCCCACCTGGAGTGGATTCTCTAAGCGTGCTGTAGGTGTCGCTGTTGCTCCACTAATTCGCAGCCGCTGCCACGCAGCTTTTTTTTTTTTTTTTGTAGGTCTGGGCGGGGCAGGAATGAATGGGACGCTATTGTTTTCTGTATAAAGTTCCAGTGTTGTTGCTTCCTTCTCTCATTCACTAGCGAAGGGGACTGAAGTTCCCCAGGACTTCCAGCCTGCAGGGCTGAGCCCGCCCGGGCAATGGTGTTCCCTCGCTGGGCTGCCCGCCTCTCCGAGACCGCTACAAATGGCGTGCGCTTTTCTCTTGTCCCTGGGCGCTGGCTGGACGGTCCTGGCGCCTTCCCGGCTCAAAACCTGCACCTTCTGCCTCTCCAATGTCTGATGCACCGCGCGGTATGTGTCAGTGCTCCCGGCACTCCAGCGCAGACCACCGGGGCTGGTTATTTCGCGGACCTGCTCTTCCACTCCCTCCCGGCTCCGAATCCTCTCCTCCCGCTGGCGCGCTGGGCTGGGTGAGTGTTCGGGTGCCGCCAGGTCGCGGCTCTGTATCTTACCCGCCTCGCGGGGTGCCGAGTCCTCCCAGGTGTGGCTGCACACTGTGCCCTTTCCTGTGTGCTCCGATTTCTCTTTTAGGGATAGCTGTATTTGCTGTGTTTTCATAGATTTATATAGTTTTGGGAGGAGATTTCTGCCGCACTACTCACACTGCCATCTTCCCAGAAGTCTCTGTGGATGTTAACCTCTTACCAGATATGTCATTTACGAATATATTCTCCTATACTGTAAGGTGCCTTTTTGTTTTACTGACAGTGTCCTTTGCTGTACAGAAGCTTTTTAGTTTGATGTAGTCCCACTTGTACATTTTTGCTTTTGTTATCCTTGCCCAAAGAGATGTGTCAGGAACAAGTTGCTCATGTTTATATTCAAGAGATTTTTGCCTATGTTTTCTTCTAAGGGTTTTATGTTTTCATGACTTAAATTCAGATATTTGATCCATTTTGAGTTTACTTTTGTGTATGGAGAAAGACAGTAATCCAGTTTCATTCTCTTACATGTAGCTTTCCAGTTTTGCCAACAGCAGTTGTGGAAGAGGCTGTCATTTCCCCATTGTATATCCATGGCTCCTTTATCATTTATTAATTGACCATATATGCTTGGGTTCATATCTGTGCTTTCTATTCTGTTCCATTGATCTATGGGTCTGTTCTTGTGTCAGTATCAAATTATCTTGATTACTGTGGCTTTGTTAGTAGAGTTTGAAGTTAGGGAGTGTAATCCCCCCAACTTTGTTCTTCCTTCTCACAATTGCTTTGGCTATTCAGGGTCTTTTGTGGTTCCATATGGATTTTAGAACTATTTGTTCTAGTTCGTTGAAGAATGCTGTTGGTATTTTGATAGGGATTACATTGAGTCTGTAGATTGCTTTAGGCAGGATGGCTAAAAGCTCATTTCTCTTTCTTTGTATTTTGTTTCCTTGGGACTTGACAACATGGTGGTGGTCAGAAATATGCCCAACATGGGAGTGTTTAGCCCAATACATCATATACAACTTTAAAAGACTGACCTGTTT
Organism: Smutsia gigantea; assembly: GCA_032199065.1. Taxonomy (NCBI): domain Eukaryota; kingdom Metazoa; phylum Chordata; class Mammalia; order Pholidota; family Manidae; genus Smutsia; species Smutsia gigantea. Next base: position 48,824 of record JAVSCE010013497.1, read on the forward strand.
TTAATTATATTTAGGATTCATCCACGTCACCATTATTAGTCAATATAGTTAGGAAGTATGACCAAATAGAGTTCAGAGAACGATCTTCCCCAAATTTCTCATTTTTTGGACTTCTGGGTCTTTTTTTTTTTTTTGTATGTCACCTGCTCCAGTTATCCACCTGGGTGTGTACTCTTTTTCTGCCATCCCTATTGGTTTTACTGAAGTTAAAAATATAGACAGCTTAATTTTTAGTGCTTCCTATTACATTGCTTTTTTACATGTATTATTTCACATTATCTTGGCAGTAGCTCTGTTAGGCACTTTTTAGCCCCATGAGGAAACTTAAGTGTAGACAGGTTTAGTAATTTGTCTGAGGTCTCAGCTAATAAATGGGGAGCTGAGATTTGAATTCAAGCAGCCTGGCTCCGAAGTTGCTGCTCATAACCATTCATCTGTACTTCATCACAAAATAAAAATAACTCCAAATTTGTATCTTCTTAACTATTAAATCCAATTTCAGTAAAACAACATTACCCATTACATTAAATTGATGACCTCAGTTTGAATTTAATTGGTCTTGAAGTTTTGTCTTTAATTTGTAAACTTGTTTTGGTTTCATGGTTATATGAAAGCTATAAATATAAGAAGGTTATACTTATATGTGTATATATTTAATTAAAATTACAAAAATAATTTAAGTGAACAACTGGAGTAGTCCTCAAATCTTTTCCCTTAAAAGTTTTTTTTTTATATTGCTTGTTTTTAAGAAACACTTGTCTGTTACATAAAGTCAGGCTCCTAATACAGTACAGAGATCCTCAAAGGTAAGCTTCTTACCTGTGTCTTCAATTTGATTTCTCACCATTTCCAACTTTACACTTTATACTTGTGGAACACTAAATTTTACTTAGGTGAGCTTTCTCTTGCCTCATTTGTTGCTCTTTGCCCTTATGTAGGATTTTGTCTTATCCCACCCCCAAGTTCCCTAATTCAGAAAGGTGCATCCCTTCTAGAGTGACTGGCACAGCATCCCCCCTGTGTCTCCCTGAGCTTGATTGGTCCCCCTTTTTTGGTAATCCCACAGTGTTCTGTGAACTCCTCTATCATTTTACTCATCCAATTGTTTTTATAATTGCTGTACCTATTTTCTATTAGATTGAAAACCTTTGAGCCAAGGGATAAGTGCTGAATGAAAAACTGTAATTAAAGGTATTTCTTGGCCCAATTGGCTTCATTTTCTTGAAACCACCATTTGTTCTCCAGCTGCCTTTTGGGGCTCCACATTGAAACCACCATCAGCATATGTCATTTAGCATTATAAACTCTCATTTTGGGTCACAGTTTATTTACTATGCTACATTATTTTTTGTAAGCCTAGATCCATCTCCTCTTACTGGCCCAATGACTTTATCCTGCAGTTAATCATCTCTGTCCTACATCCTTATTTCTCATTCTCTACAGAATCATTCCCATCAGCAAACATGCCATAGCACCTCCCTTGTGAAAAATAATTCTCTTTTGACCCCATTTCCTTTCTAGCTACTGTTCTACTCTGCTGCCACAGATCTCCTTTTTGGTTCTTTTTCATAGAAAAACTTTTTGGTAGAATTGGTTCTAGTTGCTTCCTCTCTTTGCTGATTCTGTGTTTAAAGTATGCCAGTATACTTGGAGGACCAAGATCCACCTGAAAACTTTTCCAGGGCTCCTTAGTATTTTACGTCAGGAAATGTTAGGAGTCAGAAACAAGGTTACTAAATGAAACCCCTGAAGATAAACACTTCTAATTGAAGGCAAAGGTCTCACTGGCAGGCTGAAGCATCCCATTTTTTTCTGATAAGGTTTGCATGTCATCAGATAGGGCTTCTTATGGTGCAGGTCAGAGTGAGAATGGGGTGGTGGTTGGCAGTGAAGAGACTGAAGTGGAAGGGAATGGAAAGAGATTTTTGACTTATATAGGTCTTATCAAAATGTACTCATTTGAGCTAGGCTTGGGATGATGTATACTTTGGTTCTGTCATTCTAGTTCAGCCTATGATTTCCTGGAGGAAATCCTAAGATTCTGAAGGCCAGGCTGGGCTATCCTTCTCTAAGTTACTTAAGGACCTTAGGGAAGTCATAAAAAAGAGAGGGTCTTGGTAGAAGTAATAGAAAATACAGTATTATTCTCATTTTTTAGAGAAAGAAATGGATGTTTAGATTGTCCCAAGATAACCATGCTAGTAAGTGCTTATAAGTGTCAATGCTGGGACTTGAAACCTAGGTCTGATTTCAAAACATGTGTTTTCTTTCTACTATGAGACCCATAAAAGGTACACAAACTTTTTTTTTTTAAGTCTTAAGCTGCATTATCCAATATGGTGGCCACCAACCCCATGGCTTTCTAAAATTAAGTTTAAATTGATTAAAATTAAATAAAATTTAAATAATCAAGTTACAATTAAATTTAAATATTCAGTTCCTCAGTCACTAGCCACATTTCAAGTACTCAAATAGTCACATGTGCCTTGTGACCACCATATTGGACAGGGAAGATAAATAACATTTCTAACAGAAAGATCTCTTCAGACAGCACTGCTTCAAAGACATTCATTTTCCACAGAAGAATCTAATATGCATACAATTCTGAAGTGTTGGTACTGATCCCAATTTTAGAACCTTTGTTCTTTGGGTATTTTTTCCTCATTATCCATTTTGATTATTTTGGCATTCTGTTTTACAGAATTCCCCTTGTATTTAGGGTAGTCAGAGTTCCCCATTCATCATTTAACCTATGCTTGCTTTGTTTTCAAAGTGGACAGTTTTACATTAGCCTCTCCCCTTCTACTAATTTGAATCCCATGTCACAAGATAAATGTTAGCATTATACACATTTCACTTTGTGCTGACCTGGTCATGATCTCAGGGACTCATCACCTAGGTCATGCTTTCCCCTTTAGTATACTCCTTTGGTTCTACTTTGTGAGCATCCCCCCCTCACTTGTTTGCTCCCAGTTAAGTATTGTTTGTGTCTCCATACATGTTTATATTGAAGTCTCTTTTTCAGTCTGAGGTTTCTGAATACTTGAAGTTCACGCCTTTTGGTTTGACTTGCTGAAAAATAATTGCGCCTTTCCTTACATCATGAGTTTTCAGGATTGGGAAGTTCTTTGACCTTTAAATTATGACTAATAATTTGCCTAAATCAGTATTTTTGGATGGTAAGATGCAGGCTACATCAGAAAGATGACTCTGGGGTCTTTATCCTCAGCCTGTATCATCCAGCTTGCAAATAGTGATGCCTTGAGAATTAAGACTCTGTCTGCTTTCCTGCATAGTGTATGTCATCTTGTGTATTCAATAAATATAGATGATTAACTGTATAAAAAAAGGCAAGTTGTCTGGCTAACCATCTCCAGCTATTTTTCCCCCTCTTTTTGCTTTAACCAACAGGGAATGAGTAATATAACAGTTTTGTATACCTTTTAAATTTGGTGAATTAATAGACATAATGCACATTTAGGAAGTGCTAGGTCTTCTGCCTTATAACTCTGTAGATATACATCCTCTTTGTATCAACTAATTTTACTGTAGAAGGTGATTTGATAATTTATAGCCAAAAATCATTCTTGCCTTTTTATATCTATTCTATATTGAGGTGCAGTTTTTGTGCATTTTGACATGGAAGTTTTATACTTGAAATGATATATAGGCAAGGAAAATACCTTCTTTATCTGTATTTCCAAGACTTAAGCTATGTTTTTCTTTTTCTTTCAGCACCTACTGTGTGCAGCTATATACAGGATTGATGGGCAGCAAAAGAGGCTGCCCCATTGCTCTTTAGAGAAAAGATGTTGGGCTGGTTTCCAAGTTGGCCCTTGAGAAGCATGTAGCTTCCTGGCTGCTGAATGGATGTGCTGGTAGCCACTTGGGGTTAACGAACGTCAGCAGAGTCTGACCTGATATTCATCTCCTTTTGAGATACTTCAGTCTAAGACAAGAAGGAACTGTATAGATGAGGTGAACAAGGGAGAAGGTGTGCATGACCCTGCTCTCCCAGTTGCCTTGTTAAAGTATCAGTGGCCCTCGCAGAAGTCAGGTCAGAAGCCCAATAGCATTGATTATAACTTTCCATAGAGCTGAGTATGTGTGTATAAAACTCCTTGTATCCGTATATATATATATATAAAACAAATATGTTTAATAAATATATATATAACAAAATTCTACATCACATAAATATCAAATATATAATATATATACACATATATGTAAGTATATAGTAAAATTACAGATATATGTATTTTAGATCTGTACTTTTCTTTGTATTATTATATTATAATAAGTAATACATTTATCATTAGTGCCAGGTTTTCATAATTATGGCATTCTTACAAGTCTATTCACAGAAAAAAACTTGAAACCTGTGATTTCTAGGCACTAAGTATCATCTCTTGCCATAAACCATGTTGTAATCATTGCTTAACCTTACCTGAACAGGTCAAATTTTTTGATGGCGACTTGTATTTCAATATGTATTACCACTGCCTTGAATATTCTCAATTCTCTGGCAGACTTTTACTAGTCTTTCTAGAAGGAACTGAAATGCTGCCTTCTTGTTAAAGCCTTTCCAAATTCCTTCAGGCTAGCGGTTCCTTCCCTTGTGCTCCTACAATAATCTTTCTGTTACAGCATTTGGCATATATTAAAATTATCACTCTATATGTGTGTCATCCCTCTGTCTGGTGAGCTCCTGGAACAGGAGTTTTTATATCCTTAACATCTAGCACAGACCTAGACTTACAATAGGTGCTAAGTAAATGTTTGAATGACTGAAAGAAGAAATGTGTGAATAAAATATACCACCTCATGTTTGAAACATGCTTGAGTTCTTTCAGCTGCCTTTTCTTTTGTCCTGCTTTTCTTTATCTCCTTTCCTGCCACATGTTCTTCTCTCCTACCTGCTAGATTTTAGAGCTTAGGAAATCTGTGTTTGAAGATTTAAAATATAGTGCCTTGAACTCCGTAGAGGAAAAGTCTATGAATAAATAATTAGACTCATTTCACATCAGAATCTAAAATGTGAAAAAATGTTCGCTATCATTTGGTGCTTTATTCACTTGTATGGTAATCTAATGGCATATCCATTGTTATCACTGAACTATACTGAAATATTTTACTCTTGGGGCTTTTCATCTGACAGAAGGAGGCTTTTTGAAAATGAAAGAGCATAGTTCCTGTCCCTGGGATGCTAAGGGGCAATTTATTAGTTTTGTAACGCATGGGTTAATATTACCTTGTTTTCTATTGAACATTACTTGAAAAAATTACTATTAATATCACTGCAGCATATATGTATATAAGCCTTGTCATCTCTGGGATATGTAAATCAGGAATGTTGCTGAAGAACTACTTAGCATTTTCTTGGGGGTGAAGTGCTTAGTTTTGGAATTTAATTGTAGGTTTTACATTTAAGCTGTTCAGTATTACTCTTATAAAGGTTCTATAAATTTCTTGCTTTGTAGCTTAACAGGTTTAGTCACCACAGTTGAAAGGCATCATCCTCATAATGAAGCCAGAAAAGAATAAAGGTTGATCATGCAGGGCTGGCTGCCTGTGACATTGAACAATAGAGCTTGACTTCTTCATGTCTGTTAAATTAGACTATGGGGTGTGCTTACCTTGCTGCAATGATATTGAATTGTAACAAGAAAATGTTATGTTGTGCAGCTCTGCAAAGGGGGTGTGCGTCTATTCTCACTTCATATGTATGGGAAAAGCTTTAAAACAGTATCGAACCTGTCTTGTGAACTTAAAGTCTAATGGCATAGGCTGGGCATAATACTGAAACAAAGATAAAGAAAAAAGTGCCAAGGCTTTTAAGTGTACTGTAAAGTTTTATCCATTGCAGTGTTTTCTTTAAAGGACTAAAAGCAGATTAGGAAGGGTATGCTGGAAAATTTTGATTTTGAAGAGGTCTTTGAAGAAGATACATGATATGGCCTGTGGGAAAAGTAAGAGTATATTATGTTGCATAGGTGACAGATTTATTTTAAGCTTTTCTACATTTGTACTTAGTACAATTCAAATCAATTCTCTAAATATTGATAAAATACCTTCTATGTTCCCAACACTGTGTTGGATACCATAGGAGGTTTTGAGAAAGTGTGATTCAGTCCTGCCCTGATGAATTCAGTATCTTTTTTGAGGACAAGAAAATTAAATCTGTGAAATAACTTCCTAGAATTGTTGGATATATGAATGACAGTATTGTAAGCTGTCAAGATCATTTAAAATTTTGATTCAGTTATTATATGTATCATTCCCAAATGTGTCACATGAGCATTTGATAGACATCCCTTTTATGTCTAAGTTGCAGCTAAAAATATTGGAAAGTCAAGGGCAAGGTTAGGGGCAAGAAAGCCTGATACTTCCCACATTTGTTCTTTACACAGGCTTGTTGCATTATTTTCTAACCAAGAATAAACCACTTAGTTACTAATCTGAAACAGAATTTTATCATGGATGTTAAGCAATTATTCAAGCTTCTTACATATACTTATTTATCTTTTCCAACAAATCAAAACAGCATTTCCATACTCCTGTTTCCTTTTTTTTTGTCTCCCATTTGTCATGATTCCTCAGTGTGATTATAGAGAGGATTACAGATATGTTTCAAATTTAGTTAGCATGGTAGAATGTAGATTGCCCTGTCTGGAGATTCAAACTCTTTTAAAGCAGCTACTAGATCTTATATTATTTCTTTAGTTATTGTAGTCTGCATTTTCATCTTTATGTTATTTCTCTTCCTTTTTGAAGACTGGTTTTCTTCTTCCTTAGAAGACTGAATTGAAGCAGAAGGTGCATACATGCATATCTAATGTCCATTTCTTCTCCTTTCATACTTAATAGTAGAACCAGAACTCAGGTGTTGTTTAGGGCAAGAATGGGCCAGGTGAAAATACTATCTGGACTCCCTTGTAGCTTGTGGATGGCCTTGTGACACATTCTGGCCAGTGAAATACAAGGGATAGTGGCTAGGTGGAGTGTATTCATTACCTGATGCTACATAACAAATTACCCAAACTTAGTGGCTTAAAACAATGGTAAACATTTATTATCTTACACAGTTTTTGGGGTCAGTAGCTCAAGAGAGCTAAACTTTGTGATTTTGGGCTCAAGGTCTCTCATGAGATTGCAGTCAAGGTGTTAAGTGGGCCTACAGCCATCTCTGAAGGTTTGACTTGGAGGATCTTCTAGTCACTATTTTTTACAGCCTAGTAATAACAATAGTAATAGTAATAATAATAGTAGTGATAGCTGCCCCAGGAAGGTAAAACTGAAATGTATAGAATGTCATTATAGGCCAACTGCTACTATGAACTTCAAGATGTTGACTAGAATTAAGTCTGTATTAGTAGTGCCATTCACTGATTTCTCTACTTTTTAAAGTATTAGGATACTTTGAATCTTCTCTCACCCTGTAACTTACATTCTTTTATAGAACTTTTATAATATCTCTAAGAAAGACATCCTTGTCCTCCATCCAACCAAAGAGCCATTGCATATTGTCACAATTTGACCTAAAACAGGGAATAGTACAGGATAAAATTAAGTGCTAAACTGATTATCATCAAATGTAAAATCTTCCAAACAAAGTCTACAAATGTCAGGAATGAGAAAAATCAATAATGGCTTGAGGCAGGGAAGGATACATCATTGTGTGAAGAGGAGACTGAACCATGACTAACCCCAACACAAGAGACACCTGGATGATGATAAAGAGACTAAAGAAAGAATTGGTAACGAAATGCCCATTATTACATGTAGCTTTGAGACAAGAATTCATTTGCCGAACTATGAATAAGAACTTAAGTATAAATTTCTCCTCCTTCAAGGAGTATTTCTCCCTTATGCACAAATAGCAAATATGTAAAAGTATCAAGACACTGCGAAGCATGGTAATAGCACTGTAGTTGTGGGCTAGGATTGGGAATGGTGTGGGCATCAGTCGGCAAGGGGGCACGTGAGAATCATGAGTTAACTGACATTGCATAGCTTGTTCCTCAGCACATCCTGTTCTTTGCCTGATGGTAGAAAAAGCCTTGAAACAGCTTATTTGGGGTCTTAAACTTATGGAGGTGATGTTTACTAGAACAGAGATGGTCTTGATGATATGATTTATCAACAAGTAGGTCTTTGTGTTTGGTTGGGGAATATTGGGGAAAGTAAAATTTCTTAGTTGAAGGGTGTAGGATCTGTATCCTCAACAGATATTTATTGAATGTCAGTTATGTGTCAGGTTCAGAGGTGTTGATTATTCATTCTTCACGTCTCCTGGATTTGTTCTTTCCCTTATATTCATCTTCACTTCAGTAACCAACATTCAGACCCTGTGCCTCCTTCGACCTCTGTCTTTTAGCACTTGTATATTCTGTATGCTACTGCAGATTTAATGTATGTCAAATCCACAAATCTTGTCCAAGTCAAGGCCTTGCATCAATCGGTTATTGCTCTAAAGTTTCTCTGTCATTCCTCAGAAAACCTGTGTCTTTACCTTTATAGTCATACACATTGACGATTCCCACATCTGGGCTTTTGCTTATTCCTTTTCCACTTTTGCATATATGAAGGCATTCTATACTTGATTATCCATCTGTTCTGTCTTTGCTGTAACCCATATTCCTGACAAATGAACAGAATTTTGGTACACTGAACCATTTAAGACAAGAGTAAATAATTTTAGTTTATCATTGTTTAAAGTTCTAGATATATGACCCATCTAAATATTACTTTCTTATAGAAACAATGGACCTCGGAACTGGAAAAACCTTAATGTTTAGAGTATACTCTCCTTCCTTAATTTTCAGATGAGGAAACTGGGATTCATAGTTTTAAGGGGTTTGGCTTAGGGCATTTGACTAATAAATATGAAGAATAGGATTAAAACCCACATTTTATAACTCATTGTCAAGTGTGCTTTCCACTAGAGTAATTGATTCCTCTTACTCTCTTCTTGTTTTATGTATCACTTTTACAATGTCTCTAAAATTACGAATGATATGTTCTATGCCTCCCACCCCCAATATCCATAACATTAATGCTGTAAGAGTAGTTTTGGATAAATAAACTTGGAAGAGATTTAACTGTCATGCAGATGTATGTGGTTACATCAGTCATAGGATAGGTTATGCTGCAATAAAAAATAGCACATCCCCAAACTTCAGTGACTTATAACACCATAGTTTCTTGTGTGTGTGCTCCATGTTTATTTTGGGTTTACTGTGGCTCTTTGTTCCATATTGTCCTCATTCTGGGATGCAGGATGATGAAGCAAATTCTGGAACAAATATAGGAGGTGGAAAAGAGACAGTGAATTGTGTACTGGGTCTCAAATGCTTTTTTCACATCTTATCAGTCAGAGCAATTTACATGGCCAAGCCTGTTGTCAATAAGGTAGACACGTAGGGCAGCATTTTTCTTTCTTTCTTTCTTTTTTAAACTGAAGTATAATTGATATACCATCTTATAATGGTTTCAAATATACAACACAGTGATCAGCAGTTACCAATATTATTAAATCCTCACCCCCTCTAGCGCAGTTACTATCTGTCAACATAGGAAGATGTTACAGAATCATTGGCTTTATTCTCTATGATGTACTGCCATCCCCATGACCAATTTATATTATGACTGAGAATTTTTGTGCCCCTTCTTCCCCTCCACCCATCCCAACCTCTCCCCCATGGTAATCACTGGTCACTTCTCAGTGTCTAAGAGTCTACTGCTATTTTGGTCATTTAGTTTTGTTTATAGATTCCACAAGTAAGTGAAATCATATGGTATTTGTCCTTCTTATTTGTCTGGCTTATTTCACTTAACGTAATACCCTCTAGGTCCATCCATGTTGTTGCAAATGGCAGGGTTTCTTTGTTTTTTATGGCTGAGTAATAATCCATTCTGTATATGTACCACATCTTCTTTATCTCTTCATCTGTTGATGGACACTTTGGTGCTTCCATATTGTTGATATAAAAATAATGTGGCAATAAACTGGGCTGCATATATCTTTTTGAATCAGGAATTTTGTTTTCTTCAGGTAAATACCTGGAAGTGGAATTACTGGGTCGTATGGTATTCCTACTTTTAGTTGTTTGAGGAACCTCCATACTGCTTTCCATAGTGGCTGCACCAATTTACATCCTCACTAACAGGGTAGGAGGGTTCCCTTTTCTCCCCATCCTCACCAACACTTGTTATTTCCTGTCTTTTGGATAGTGGCCATTCTAAACGGTATGAGGTGATACCTCATTGTGGTTTTGATTTGCATTTCCCTGATGATTAGTGATGTAAAGCATCTTTTCACGAACCTGTTAGCCATCTGTATTTCTTCTTTGGAGAAATGTCTAGTCATGTCCACCACCCATTTTTTAATTGGGTTATTTGTTTTTTTTTATATTAAGGCATATGAGGTTTTTATATGGTTTGGATGTTAACACCTTATTGGATAAATCATTTACTAATATATTCTCCCATACTGTAGCTTGCCTTTTTGTTCTGCTGATGGTGTCCTTTGCTGTATAGAAGCTCTTTAGTCTGATGTAGTACCACTTGTTCATTTTTGCTTTTGTTTACCTTGCCTGAGGAGATGTGTCCAGGAAAAAAATTGCTCATACAATATTCAAGAGATGTTTTCCTGTGTTTTCTTCTGAGTGTTATGGTTTCATGTCTTACATTTAGGTCTTTGATCCATTTCAAGTTTACTTTTGTGTATGGAGTTAGACAGTAATCCAGTTTCATTCTCTTGCATGTAGCTGTTCAGTTTTCCCAAAACCAGTTATTGAAGACCCTGTCTTTTCCCCATATGTTCAGTTCCTTTATCATATATTAATTGATCATATATGTGTGGTTTTATATCTGGGCTCTGTATTCTGTTCCATTGATCTATGAGTCTGTTCTTGGCCAGTACCAAATTGTTTTGGTTACTATAGCTTTGTAGTAGACCTTGAAGTCAGGGAGCATAATACCCCTGCCTTTGTTCTTCTTTCTCAGTATTGCTTTGGCTTTTCAGGGTCTTTGGTGGTTCCATATGAATTTTAGCATTATTTGCTTTAGTTCTTTGAAAAATACCATTGATATTTTGATAGGGATTGCGTTTAATCTGTAAACTGCTTTGGACAGAATGACCATTTTGAAAATATTAATTCTTCCTATCCATGAGCATGGGATAGATTTCCATTTATTTGTGTGTTCTTTAATATTTCTCATGAGTATCTCATAGTTTTCAGAGTACAGGTCTTTCACCTTCTTGGCTAGGTTTATTCCTAGGTATTTTATTCTTTTTGATGCAATTGTAAATGGAATTGTTTCCTGATTTCTCTTTCTGCTAGTTCACTATTAGTGTATAGGAATGCAATAGATTTCTGTGCATTAATTTTGCATCCTGCAACTGCTGTGTCCATTTATTAGTTCTAATAGTTTTCTGTTGGAGTCTAATTAGAGTTTTCTATGTATAACATCATGTCATCTGCAAATAGTGATAGTTTAACTTCTTCCTTACCAATTTGGATGCCTCTTATCTCTTTATCTTGTCTGATTGCTATGGCTAGGACCTCTGGTACTGTGTTGAATAAAAATGGTAAGAGTGGACATTATTGTCTTGTTCCTGATCTTAGAGGTAAACCTTCTCATGTAGGGCAGCATTTAAAAAAAAATACAAAAAAAAGTCTGTGATCTTAGATACACAGCTTATGCCTTTCAATTTGTGGTACTCTATCATCACTGCTCTTTTTGTAGCCACTTTGTTTTTTTATTTCATGTTTGTTTTAATGTATTATAAAATGCATACTGTTATGTGGGGTATGTATTTTGAATTTATATAGTAGATATTATGATAGCAATTATATTTTGTTTCTTGGTTCTTTCATTCAATACTGCATTTACGAGACTTTCCAACACTGCTGCATATTCACCCAGTTTGTTGTATCTGGTATTCATGTATTTCATGATAAACATCCACCACACTTTGCCTGTCTACTCCCCTAGATTGCTTCAATTCTCTACCACAATAAATGATGCTGTGTGAGAATTTCTTTGGGCTATACATCCAGGAGTAGGATTGCTGGGTCATGGGCATACATATATTTAATTTAACTAAGTATTGCTCTGTAAATATTCACTAACTTTAAGAACTATTAAATCTTGGTATTAGAGTTTAGAAATTTTGTGTTTTATAAATTAGTGCTACTAATTCTGTCAATCAAGTCCACCCAGCTGAGAACACATATATAACTAATATAACATGTAACTCACATCTGTAAGGAGATTTTTCACTAATGATTATCTATAGGCATATGTTATAAACTTTTGTTTTCAAGCATTATTTTATATTGCTATAAAACCCAATTGTAACTGGATAAACAAAATGTGGTATACTTGCTCAATGAAATTGTTTTTCAACAATAAAAAGGAGTGAATTACTGATACATGCCATAACCTGGATGAACTTCAAAAACATTGTGCTAAGTGTAGGAAGCCAGTCACAAAGCCCACATATATTATGATTACATTTATATGAAATATGCAGAATAGGTAAATCTGTAGAGACCAAAGTTAGTTGCCTTTGTAAGGGGGCTAAGGAGTGAGTACTGAATCAAATGCAGTTTCTTTTTGGGGTGATGACAGTGTTCTAAAATTGATTATGGTGGCTGTTGCACAACTCTGTAAATATATATGAAAAACCATTGATTGTACATTAAATGGGTGAAGTTTTATATCCTATAAATTCTATTTTAATAAAACTGTTAAAAAAAAGGCAAACACTTCAATTGGATCATTTTGCAAGAAGTAGGTGGAAGTTAGTTCAAGGTTCCCCCCTTTGGGAACATTTCTCCCCCTGTGGGTACCTGAAGGGAAAGAATCAGTTTTATCCTCAATCTCTGTTCTCAAGTTATTTGAAAATAAACCCATGCTTGTTATTTCAACAAACAGTCTCTGTCCTGAAATACCTCCCAGCACTGATCTTTTGTTTAACTACTTATAATTATGTTTGTGACATTTTTACTTGTGTGACCTGCCACTGGTTCCCTTCTCAAATATTCAATTTCTGCTATACCCTCTCTTCTCCAATCTCACTATTTAGAAAACTGGATATTTTTCTTTTTTGTCATTTCTAGATCTAGCCTTTTATCATGTCATATGATACCATCTTGAAATTATTTGTCGTATGTGCCTCCTTTTATTCATTGGACTTTACCCTGCCCAAAAGGAAAAAATTTTCAAAAGTTTAAAAAAGATCATTTGGCTTATTTGTGCCAATTAAAATGTTTAAAAACAGCAAGGAAATTTCTTCTTTCAACAGTATTAACAAATATCTGACCTAACACTTTGGTGAATAAAACTGGAAAATTCAGTTCCGATTTTTACTTTGTTTTACATATGTCATTTCATAGTCACTGTAACATTTGTGTTTGTCAAATGAGTTAAACTATGGTAGTTTTTAAGTTAAGTATCAAAATTAAGGGTGCTCAAGTGACTTGAATGCTTCAGCTTGAGATGGGTCAGCTTTTGGGGTCAAGTTGTGAAGAGAAAGCCATCACACACACTTCATCAACACTGTGGAATGAGAGACCAGTGCATTTACTGAGCAGTGGATTTCTAGTAAGCATATAAACTAATTGGTGGATGAACATGCCTCAGGAGCAATGATTTTAAGGTCATAGCAGGCTCAGTGAATACTGCTGACTTACACTGTGTCTCACTGATAGCTGATCTTACCAATGAGCAGTTTAGAGGCATTCAAGCCTGAACTCTCTTCCATGTGCCTTGAATGGCATGTCAGTGGTCACTGTTTTTGACATCCTTTATATTTGTCCAGTCAGCTCTAAATCTTTAGGTTAGGCTTCAGAGTACTCAGGAAAGAAAAGAGAAGCAATTATTTTCAGTCACTGAGTTTTGAAGATCTTAGCGTTAATTATGCCAAACACTGTTGGTTCATCAACAAATAAAAAATGCTAAAAGGTGGTAAGAAGCATTCTAAACTTGCTTAAACATAGTTTATGGTGATTAAGAATATCTTGTATACACTGACATTTTTATATACACTTTTATCCATGTATGTTCATGTATAGCTTCAAAACCAAATATTCAGATTAGATCTTCAAAATCAGATTTTCAAATTAAAGTTATTTGCAGTTTTGAAGAATAAATATTGAAAAGCTTATTCACTTTTAATCAGCTTATCATTTTTATCATTTGAAAAAAGGGGAATAAAAAGTGCAATTCACTATTCTGTGTGGCGCCCAGAATAATCTGGGGCATGAAAAATAATTCAATAAAATAAAATTGCAATGTTATAACTCTAGTAGTACTGGCTAAAATTTATTGAAATAATAGTAGGCTTTGAGATTTAGGGTTTTTTCTCCCATGTAAGTCTTTAATTTATAAAAGATTATTTGAGCATTAAAAATGTGCTTTACCTATTGTTTTTCAATCCCTGTGCTCTCTGACCTGTTGAAGTTTTGCAGGAAGTGCCCATCAAAGTATTTGAGGAAGCAGTACTGAACATTCTTTGCAAGAGTTCATTTGAGAAAATGAAAGTTAGAGGCTAAGCTGGTATTCTTGTTTGTAACTCCAATTTTAAAACCTATTTCCTTTCAAATAAAATAAGTGAAAGCAGAAGGGATGTAAACTCCTTAAATCTGCTGGGATATTATGTGTTAATGAAAAAATAATTTTATTATAGCAGAAGAAACACATTTAGCTCCTAGATAGAGTACCATGGGTGGTATTCTTTAGTTGAGGTAGAGATTTGAAGTAGATAGTTGTTTTTCATAATGTTTTTGTATTATACAGATACAGTGTTGAATCTGAATAGTTTTAGTTTCTGATACATTAATGATTAGAAAACTTCTCTTTTGTAACTCAAAAGCAAACTAAAAAGATTGTTGTTTCTTGGGGTCCATGTTCTTTCCAAATGATGAAATATGTTCCACTGTTACTGTCACATCTTGCTTTTCATATTAAGATATAATAATCAGTCAGAATCTAATATAGAATTAATTTAGATTCATTTGTCTCTATTAAAACAAAGCGATATCATGGTTTTTAAAAAATGGAGATGGTTATTTATGAGAATCTGTCTGCAATCACAAGCAATACTATTATCCTTACAGGTTCATTATTCAGTAAGCATTATATTCTTTTTGCTATTCTTAATTTATTCTTATGAAATATGTTTGTCTTTTATTAAAAATTTCTCTTTCAGGTAGACAGGCATGTGAGAATACAAGTATAAAAAAATGTTAATGATAACACCTAGATGTGGGTATATGGATCTTCTCTGTAAAAATTCTTTCATATTTGCTATATAGTTAAAACTTTTCATAATACAATTTTGGGGAAATGCTTTCTATTTTGATTTAATGTTAAAGGCAAATAGCCAAAATTACTTATTCCATTTTTGAAAAATATATAATAAATCTTACTTAAGCAAAGCAATACAGATACAATATAATTTATGTACTGGTAATAGCACATGTTTAGCCAGTTAACAAAACACAAAACATGATTCTTAATTATAAATCTGTTCACTGTACCCATTCATACTTGGTTGGTGATTAAAACAGCTAATTTAGGCATTTCTACTGAATCATGACAATTATATCAAAAGAAGATTTTTAGCCAGAATCATTTTCCATGTTGTTAAAGGGGCCATGATGAAATGAAGTGTTTGGAGAGTTTTAGAAATAAAATGTGAATGTGTATGAGGACCTGAGTTAGTTTAAAATAGAATAAATTTCCTTCCCAGTTATTTCCAGTGTACCTTGGAGTGTGAAGAAAGCATCAGTAAATCATGCATATTAAGCTTCTAACTATGCTTAGTTCTGATTATCTCAGATGGTAGAGAGAATATTTTGTCCTTAAAGTAAATAAATACAATAGCTGTATCTTTTGGGTGTTTTTCTTATTGGTTTCATGTACCTGTTTGTCACATGTGTGCCTGGTTACTTATAGAAGCAATGTTGAAATGTAATGTATATATGTCCACCACCTCCCCAACCCCACTTTTTAACACACTTCAAAAAAAAGAACATTACTATTGTTCCTACCCTAAAATCTTTTTTGATAGACTTGGCTTACAGAGTTTTAATCTTGATGAAATACTGACATTTTTTTTACCTTTACTGTCAATGGAATCTATGACTTTGTAAGTCCTATCTTTGAAAGTCCAAGGTAGGAATCTAGAGATGATTTTTTAAAAACAAAATTTATTTTTAATGTCCTGAATATTATAATCTCTTCTCACATGCCTTTACTAGTAACTTCTATTTATTCATGAAAATAAGGACTTGTGAAAATTTAAAAAATTTTTTCTTGGTCCTTACATTCATTAAGTATATTTACAAGTTATCTATGATCAGTTTAGTTACCATCCTTTGGATATCCTGTATCCATTATTGCATGCCTTTAGGGTTATGATATCATGCTGTGGAAGAATGGTTCAGCTGCAGATTTTATGTGCTTTTTTTATAGTTGTTCATAATATCCCATGCTAAATTATATGGTGAATTATTATACATTAACTAGTTAAAAGATGTCTAATTGATTCACTATGCTAAAATACCAAAGACTATATGCTACAGAAGTGATGCTTCCAGTTAACAACCTGTCATGTATTCATGGAGACGACAATGCTTGCTCACATATTGGCAATATTATCTAATTTGGTGTGCCCTGTGTTGTAATTCAACCATCTGTTATTAAAAGGAGATATAACTATAGGGGGGCAAAAACACATACAAACCCATAGACATACATATGTGCATGTTTACTTATACTCACACATATAGTGAATGAGTTTTTCGTCTTTGCTGTTAATGCTTGCACTAGTGAATTGTAAATGGAAAATATGTATTAGCTCTAAGGTAAAATAAACTAGATTTTGATTTAGTTCACGTGAACCATCTCATTTAAAATTAGCTCTGGGTTCTTGTAGGGAATGCAAGTAATCTAAACATAATAATGCACATTGCCCAATTGCTTCTGTGTATGATACAGGTACAGTGCTGTAGTGCTTTGACAGACCATTACGGAATGTAATGAACAGCTATTTTTAAACAGAAGAAATTCAAGTTGACAGCTTGGCAATGAAATTCAGCTAGTGGGATAATTTTTGTCATCTTTAGTATAGAGAATGGATTCGATTTGGTTTAAGGAAATTTGTATCACGTAGTTTATAGAGCACATGTTTTTATTAAGTGATAATTTTGTTGTCCATTTTGGGGGGCAGATGTTACTGTCAGTGTGGGGAATCAGCTTATAATGCGTATTTTAATTACTGAGACATCATCTCTACACCCCAGGTTTAAAATCAAATTTTTCCTTTTTCTTCCTTGCCATGGGTGAAATATTCAATCTAGTAAAATGCCTAAGAGTGACTAAAAAGGTGTTTTTCATTGCTACTTTTTAGTCTTCAGAAAAAAAGTGGCTTTTT
This sequence comes from Smutsia gigantea, assembly GCA_032199065.1. NCBI lineage: Eukaryota > Metazoa > Chordata > Mammalia > Pholidota > Manidae > Smutsia > Smutsia gigantea. The sequence goes on from JAVSCE010013497.1 coordinate 66,276, forward strand.
AGAAATAAGGGAGTCTTTGGAAATGGACATAAACCTTGAGGCCGTGTTGTCTTAATGGAAGTAGGAATTAGACAGCATAGCATGGAGGGAAAGAAGGAAAATATATGCCTGACTGTATCTTAGAAAAGTCCTTTTATCAGGGATACGGGGATGGTAACATCTGATTTTGACAACTCTTAGAAAAGTTGGAGAAGCTTGCTCTGCAATTATTTTTTTTAATTGATATACAATCTTATATGTTAGTTTCAAGTATACAACACAGTGGTTCCACAGTTACCCATATTTGCAATTCTTAAATAAAAGAGATATATTTAATAACTCATACCATAAAAAATAATAGGGTAAATCAGAATGAATTCTTTAATTTTTCCCTGTTTACAGCAAAAATTGAGAAATTTAGTTGCTATTTTTTTTCCAACCGCAGCTAATTATTAGGGCTTTTAAGACAGACACCTTAGGTTCAGTGTTGAGGATTTGTGTTTAATGTAGTCTGAAAAAAAAAACACGACCAATGTATTATTCAGTGAATTTGGGGTGAATTAAGTAAGTAAATTGAGTACTTTACCTAATATCCAATCATGTTTCTGGCCCAATCAATATAAGAACCTAAGTCTGTAACATTGAGGGAGATTTAAAAGTTGTCAGCCATCCCCTTCCAAATACATTGTCAGAAACCTACATTCATGGATCTTTGCCACCCTTTGGTGCTTCCAGGGCACCTCCTCTGGGTCTCTAAGGGGTTAGTGCCTGAGTATTAGCTTTGCTTACATACTATACCTTAAAATAGGAAAATAAAGCACATCATCTTTAACAACCAGTAGACTTTTCTATTCCTGATCTAATTTCTCTGTTTATCTCTTGAATGACATAATGCCCAAACATAATGTAGCAATGAATCTGTACAAGTGAAGCATTTTTGGAGAGGCTTTCGTGTTAGGCCACTACTGTCTCTTTAGAATTGTATTATGTCAGTGAATCAAAAGAATTTCTTGACAAGAAAGAGTTGTTACACCTCAATACACATTTTGTTTAAACCTAGAGAAGATATTGTTCATCTAACAGGATCTACTTCTAGCAACAGTGCCATCAGTTTGTAGCCTGAACTTGAGCTCTTGATTTTGTTGTGAAGTGATCCTCTTGAAATTTTGGTTTACCCACTGATAGAGGACCATATATGAGGTAGAAGGGCATTATCACATCAGCCCTGCTTCTCTGTGGTATCAAGGGATGCTAGGCCAAGTACCTGACGGGTATTTCTGGATTGCAGATAATTTCAAAAGGCACCTGTGGTACCCAGGTGTTGATGTATTAATATAATTTGTTGCATTTGGTGATATTTTCCCTGGGAAGAAATCACTGGCAAAGTGAAAGCAGGACTGGTGATGCTAAAATCAAGCCTGGAGATAATATATTTTTTAGAAGGAGGCTTAGCTGTGAATATAGACAGGATGGTAGAAGTAACCAGTGATTTCAGTAAATGCTTTGTGAATTACCTGGCTTCCTGTTTCTGTCTACTTACCCTTTGAACTGTACTTCAGGTGTGAGCGGTACAGGAAAAGAAGAAATTGTATTGCCATGATCCACTGTGGAGAGCTTGAGGAAAATATTATATGGCAGTGATTTGCAAGATACTGAGATGTCCAACTCAGTTCTCACCCATTGTAGCTGGTAAAATTTAATGGGATATGGCCCAGTGAAACACACTGGTTGAAAAGTTCTTGAAGTAAACTCTAGTGCTGAGATTCAATATTGTGTGGTGGTTAAGAAACATTCTGTCTGGAGCCTGACTGCCTGGGCTTGAGCCTTATCACTTATGAGTTGTCTAACTTTGACCAACTTATTTAATTACTTTGTGCCACAGCTTCCTTTTCTGTAAAATGACAAAAATCATACCTAACTTCCAGGTTTAGTATAAGAATCAAATGAGTTAGGCATTTAAAGTTCCTAGAACAATGCTTGGCACTTAGAAAGAGCTTAGTACACATTCTTTTATTGTTGTTTCAAAATTCAATTTCTACTTGCACTTAGATTTTTATAATTTTAAAAATTAATTTCAGATTCCACTATTTAGCTGGGATGCTCCTTGTTAAAGACCTGAGGTCTTTAATTGATGATTAGTTACTAGTAATCCTAACTTTGAAAAAAAAAAAGGAAAATGAGAAGAACTCAGTTTACTTTGATTAATATTTATCAATCACAAATATTAAGTAGCATAAGGTAGAATTTATAAAATGTTGAAATCATGGCTTCTACCCTTCTGGGAAACTCCTTGAGAGTAGGGAACATGCTATATGCTGCCTATTTTTGTAACCTAAATGGTGTCTTGTATAATTTGAATATTTGTTCATGAATGCTAATACATATTAGACACTTGATAAGTGCAGCTTGAATGAAAGGATATTTATATATGTGTGTGTGAAAATAAGTGCTCATTTTTCACTAGTGATGGAGGACTTAATAGAAGAGTATTAGGTTAGATATAATTGCAAGCATTCTAGTCCTTTACTAAGAAAAATAACAGAATCTATATAACTGTAAAGAATAGGTTATCAGTGGACACTTAACTATTTGCTAAAGTATATTTAGATCTTTATTGAGAGACCATCAAAACCTCTTATCTTCTAGTTCTCAAATTTAAAAGAAACAAAAAGAAAGACCTTGGAATGAAAAGGTTTAACTACAACCGAGTTTACCTTTTTCTACGTGTCATCTCCTCTGTTGGGGGAAAACAACTAAGGGAAAATGAAAAAAATCACCACCAGTCACTTCCCACTTTTCTGCTTTAGGGTAAATATGCTCAAGGAGAAGAGGCTCATGAAAAATGTGGCTGAGGCTGTCTGTCCTTGCCTTCATAATCTTGTCTACACTCGGAGCAGAAATCCTAATGCTAAATGTTTTTCTTTTCCTTTTTTTCTGGGAGATGAGTAATCAGTTATCTCATTTTCCTGCTTTAAGACTATTCTTTCTCCAGCCTAAATATGTTTTATAGAGAGTGTCTGGGAGACCATCTTTAACTCATTCAAGCAAGCTTCTATGCTGTATTGTTAGGGTGTGTATGCTGTATTGGTAGAATACTTAGTGAAGTACAGAATTCATAAGACAATTCTTTCTTTAGGTTGCAGCTGCAGTGATACTGATCAACATTCAGCATAAAGGCAGTTGAATGTGATTTATTTATATATGTATGTATGTTTTGAGTAAATAATACATTCATATGATTAAAAATCCAGTTGCCCAATAAGAGTATATACTGTGAAAAGTTTCTTTCCCATTTAGTCTTCATCAACTCAGTTCCCCTCCCTAGAGGCAACCACAATGAGCAATTTCTTTTGTGTCCTTCCAGAGTCATTTTTTACATATAAACAAAAGCATATATGGTTGGATGTATTTTTGTATACTAAAAAAAGTGGAGATGACTTTCCTTTTGTAAATCTATCACTTTCTGATAGGCCAAGAACTGAAGGCCAAGGAAGGGTAGGGGCTCCTTCTGAGAGTACCAATTTGCCTTAAATCATAGTTCTTTAAAATGTCCACTATATAAGAGCCCTTGAAAATAGAGATGAAGAAGGAGAAAAAACAAAGATGGATTAGAAAGTCTGAATAATTTTTTCCTCTTGAAAATTCTCTTCTTAAGACAGAAATTCCAGATTTTATGAAGTTGAAGTAACTAATTTCTACATGACTTGTGGAAGGATAACACAGTTTCTCTGGAAACTAGTAGTGAATCCTAAGATTCGGGGTATAAAGAAGAGCATGCCCTATTCTGGAGTCAGATTTATCTGAATTTGGAGACCAATATGAAGACCTAGTAGCTTTGTGACTTTAGCTAGTGCTGGAGTCACCCCCTGAGACTCTGTAAATTGGTAATGATCAAAACAAACCTAGTTGTGTATTAAATGAGAGAAGGTGGGTGAAATAATATCTCACACAGAGTAGGTACTCAATAACTGTTAGCTTCTTCCTTTACATTTAAGATGAAAAAGTCTGCTTTCAGTGGATTTTAGGTTCAGCCTATGTTTCTTATAATTAAAAACAGCATTTAGAAAGTTTTTAGATGATCATTCATCTTGCAGGTGTCAGAATTTTTTTTAACCAAATAACCAGCTTTTGTGTAGTGCTTTAAACAGTCTACAAAAGTTAGCTTTATATTCTTTTTCTAATTTCTCTCTGAGGAAGATGAGAGACATGGATGAAGGCAGGCTATAGATGGAGATCTCTATGCAATATTTGATAGACTAAGTTATTTAAAATGATTGTTTCTCCCTTTTGCCCTAGTTGGAGTAGTACAAGCTTTCCAAAACGTGTAATGGTGGACATAAAAAAGACTAGCTAGGATACAGAGGCTCTCAGTTTAGGTTTTAGCTTCCTGAGTGTAGCAATAAGACAAATAGTGAGGCAAAAATATCACTGCCTTTTAAGTGACAGATAAACTAATTGAAAATTCACTAACTTTTAGCGTTTTAGTTACACTGACTTGCTGTGGGATCTGGGCTAGTCGCTTCACCTTTGCAGTCCTTAGATGCCTCGTAACTTAAAATTTAAAAAAAGTTAAGGAATAATACCCTTTTCAGGTTCCTTCAGAATTATAGCTGTAAGTGCTATATAAATTCATAAAAAAATGGTTTTGAAGACCAGCTTTAGAATTTCAATAGTTATTGTATATTCAAAACAGCTACAGAAGCACTTTATTTCCATTTTAAAGATTTACAATTAAAGTGATTTTATGTATACCTCAAATGCCTGATTATATACAAACCCATTACAGGGTTTATGCACACATTAAATCCCTTCTTATTATGGGGTTTTGTGCACATTAAATGCCTGGTTGTTATAGATTGTTGTTTTTCTTGTAACCGTTAAATGTAACATTTCCCTAGGTGATGAAATGTATTATTATTGTGAACATTTATTTTAGTGTGTGTTCTGTATTTTAAAAGAGAAAGATATTTAAACAGCAAAGACATAGCTGTTATGAAATTTATTTTTTATAAATAGCTTTCATCAGAAATCAGAGCAGTGCTTTAAAATTACAGTTAAAAAAATCATTTAATCATCACACTCCTTGTTGGCTAATAGGGTACTAAGTGACTTTTTTTTTCTTTCTGCAATAGGCTATTCTTGATATGCTCACTAAGTGGACCTAAGAGTACTAGTCTATTTTGTGTTAGCAAGCCTTGATAGCAAAGTGCTGAAAGTTCAGCGGGTATTTGTCTCTTTTCTCACAAATTCATTTAAGTACCAGTCTTGCTGGCGCTTTAACTGGGGCAGACAACCATACAAATGACTTGAGATAAAATGAAAATAATGGATTGAGCTGGGTTCTGGGGGTGGTAGTTATGCTGAACACACATCAATAAGCTTCAAGTGTGATTCTATGCTAATGCAAGCCTGATGGATCAGCTTTCTCTTTTAGCCTGGAGGACCATTAAGCTCTGGAAGCTGGGTCAAACTGATAGAGTCTGCAAATACAGCCCATCAGTTAGCATCAGTAGTTAACTGACTGTGATTCCTAATGTACAAAACTAAACATTGCTTAAAAACCCTATATGATCAGGACATAGATCGGGAAAAAGATAATAGATTCTCTTTTAATTTGCATAATCAAAGCTTCTCATTTTTCCACCTATAGATAACTTAAGAGGGGGGAAAAAAACAGCTGTGACTATTTTCATTATGTTGTTAATCTTCAATCACAGCAAATAATTTCCATAAAAATGTAAATAACTTGTTTCAAAAGAAAGGAGTATAATTGAAAGATTTTGTGTGTTATTTCTTTGGTATTAAACTGTAGGCAGTTATGCAGGTTAGATAATAAGGTTCCTGGGGCTATGAAATGTAAAAAAATTTTTTTAATTGTGGCTTTAGTGATTTGATTCACACACAAACTTTGCTGCCTTTGGTAAGTCAGATTTCTTTTAATGTGGGGGCTTTGAAGTAGATGAAAATTAATACTGTGACCAAAATGACAGGAAACTCGGTCATTTCTTTTCTCTCAAAGAAGAGAAAATAAACTAATTGGTCTCATAGCAAAAATTAAAATGAAGGACTCCAGAATGGCAAGAATCCAGAAACACTGTTTACTTTTATGGAGCACAGATGCTAAGAGGACTCTGGTATAAAGAAGGTCTGCTTGCTTTCACCACCCTTATTCCTTTTACTCCTTCCTTCTTGTATCTAAATATACTACAGCTATGGAGAGCAGTCCTGTTTTTGACTAATGATTATATTCATATATAATATTTAAAGTTCTGTGTTTTTTCCTTGATGATAATGGCTTTGCAAACTTATAAAAAACATTTACTTTGAATTCTGTTAAGTTCACATTTTTGTGATGTGGGAACTCCGTTCATTCATTTAAAAACCATTTATTGAGCACTCATTTATTTCAGGCCTTGTCTTGGACACTGGCAGTGTGATTATCCTCTTGGAGCTTTTATTTTTTTTAACAAGGGAAACAAACAAGTAAGCAGGCGTAAATTCAGCCTGTTACAGATTATTAAGGGGAGTATTTCTATGTGGGAGTCTACTCTGTTTTTGCCAAATAGACTCAGATATCAAATATGATGCTCTTTTTTTCAACCCCAGGTTTCTAGACTGTCTCAAAATTTTTTGAATGTAAAAAAAATAAGTATGTTTTTGGTAAAGAAAAAATAAGTGCTTGCTGTAATCCAGACTGCTATCTCTATGAAAAATCAAATAAAATTCTATGTGTATGAATTTTTCTGAGTGCTTAATATATGTGCCAACAATCTTCTAAGCACTTTACTCACTTATTAACTTACTCTAAATATTCTTAGGGGCATTATTATTATTTCCAGGTGAGGAAACCGAGGCAAAGAACATTAAATAACTTGTCCAAAGTTATTATAGCCAGTAAATGGATAGGGTGGGATTAAAATCTTGACAGCTTGACTCCAGACTCTTTGTCACTGTTATTCTGTGGCAACTTGAAGAAACTTGTTTAGCTGAAAGTGTGTTGCTGTATTAAAATGCAGGTTTTAGGAGAGCAGGGAATGTGTCTATCTGTCTTGTCCATCTCTGTCCTTGCACTTAACCCTGAACTTTGGCTATAGAGAGTGCCCAATAAGTATTTGTTGACTGAATGAATGAAAATGAGTATTATATGTTTATATCCAAAGTAATACTCCATATCAAATTCTTTAAAAAAATTTTTCTGCTACTTTTGCTGTGCTGGTGCCCTGAATATATGCCTTGTACGTATAATCCAGCACCAGTTAGAATGACAATATGATCACTTACTAATGATTAGGTAAGGGTAGAGCCAGCCTTCCTTGGTATTGCTTACTTCCATACCCTGTCTACCCTAGGATATGTGGGGTTTCTTGGTGGAGCACATGAGAATGAGCTCATATTGTATCCTTGCATAATACTTCCTTCCCTTGTGTTCCGAAAGGGTTAATTCATTTCCAAAATATGAGCAGTATTCTTCTGAAAGTGAATTACTAATACATAGAATATAATCTGCCTTCCAAAATTTTTCCAGTACAGTGGAGTAGCAGAGGCTTGCATATCTTCACTTCCAATTTTGTTTCCTTTCTTCCTGTGTCTTTAGAGAAGACAATAACATTTTTTGTAAGTATCAAATTAATATTAAATGATTGAGTGAATGGAGGGTTTCCCATCTTCTGTGTTTTTTCAAGAAGGTAAAAGTTAAATACAAAAAAAAATACACACACATGTTGAATTTTGAACAATAAAGAAAAGGATAAATAATAAAAATAAATCATATTCTTATACTTAAAATAATTCATATTCTATCATTTAAAGCTATGAATTCTCTGTTAACATTGGATAATTATCTTTCCAGATAACTTTGTATATTTATATATGTATTATTTTTAATAAATGAATTGTATTTTGTGTGTCATTGGGTAACCTGCATTCTTTTCACTTAACAATAGGTTGTGGATTTTTTCATGGCAGTTAGCATTATATGGACATCATTATTATTTGTAATGACTTCTTAACATTGTGTTGTTTGTATTTATTATTCTTTAATTGGCCTCCTAGTAATAGACCTAAATTCCTTTCTTCCTATGATTTTTGGTGTTGCAAAGAATTGTAGTAAATGCACATAAACACAGATACACATGTGCATAAATTGTTGCTGGATCAAAGATTTTATTTTGTGTGTCATGGTATAAAGTCCTTGTACTTATTGGTTATGGAGTATCTTTGTGCAAGAGGAATATTACATGAGCAAATGGAATTATTACTTAGATACCAGATATTTTTTTAAGTACTTTTTAGTCTCTTAATCAAAAGTTTCTTTTGTATTTCCTTTTATTTCTTTTCCTTGAAGTTTGTTTGTTGAAGAGAGTTAGTTATTTGTCCTGCAGATTTTCCTATAGAGTCTGAAGTTTGCTGACTACATGCCCAGGTTGTCATTTTTTTTTATTGAAGTATCATTGATATACAAACTTATATTGGTTTCAAATGTACAACACAGTGGTTCAGCAATTATCCATATTATTAAATCCTCACCCACTCTAGTGTAGTTACTGTCTATCAATATAGAAAAATGTTACAGAATCATTGACTATATCCTCCATGCTGTACTAGCCTAGGTTGTCATTTAACATGAACCTCTGTCTCTGTATTCCCTATAAATTGAGAAATCTAGAGGCTTGAACTATTTCAAGTTTTCCTTCCTTCCTTCTCCCTTTTTCTCATTCTTTCTCTTTCTTTTTTTCAAGGCTGCTTCATAGGGAGTGTTATCTTCACTTCCAGAAAGCACACAATGTCTGTTTGAATGTCTTACTGTAATATTCACATTCTTGATCAATTCCACCAGTCCCTATGTTAATGTCTTTCCAATCATTTGAGTTTTTATCCCAGTTCCTTGATTTTCATAACAAGCAACTTGAAAACTTAAGGGAGTAGAGTGATATCAGCAAGAGGTGGAATAGGAAGCCCCAGACCTTGATCCTCACAGAGACCCTGATTTAACATAATATATTGTACACTGGCTGAATTGGCATATCTTGGATGCCTGGGGGCCACAGAATACAAAAGAGAGCTCAGTGTCTGTTGCAGTGCCAGAGAGCCTGCAGTACCATAGACACCAGAGGGAGCAAGAGACTGCAAGCTCCTGAAAAAGAAAACTGGCAAATCTTTCTAATTGGGAAATAATGCACACAAGCCCCATAAAAAATTTGAGAGATCTCCAGAATTTCTATCTGGGCTAATTGAAATTGACTCTAAAGAAAAGGAGACCTGTGAACTACCTGACAAAGAATCAAAATAATCATCTTAAAGATGTTCAGTGTGCTACAAAAGAACACAGACATATAAATGAAATCAGGAAAACAGTGCATGAACAAAATGAGAACACCTACAAAGAGATAGAAACTATAAAAAGGAACCAGAGAGAAATTTTGGAGTTGAAAAATATAATAACTGAATGGAAAATTTTACTAGAGAAAGATCAAGAGCAGACTGATCAAGCAAAAGAAAGAATCAGTGAACTTGAAAACAGGTCATTTGAAGTGATCAAGTCAGAGGAACAACAACAACAAAAGGAAGAGAAGTGAAGAAAGACTAAGGGACTTATGGGATACCATCAAGTAGAACAATATCTGCATTATAGCCACCCCAGAGGAGAGAAGAGAGAGAGACTGGAGTGGAGAGTTTATTTGAAGAAATAATGGCTAAAAACTTCACAAGCTTGAGGAGGAATATGGGCACCAAAGTTGAAGAAGCTTAAAGGTCACCAACTCAGGTGAACTCAAAGAGCTGACACCAAGAAACATTGTAATAATAAAACTGCAAAGTGTCAAAGATAGAGAATCTTGAAAGCGGCAGGAGAAAAGTGACTTGTACAAGGGAGTTCCCATAAGATTACCAACAGATTTCTCTGCAGAAACCTTATAGACCAGAAGAGGGTAGGATGAATCTATTCAAAATGCTGAAAGAAAAAAAATTGTTAACTATATCTGGCAAAACTGTCCTTCAAAAAAATGATGGAGATAAAATCTGAGGTTATTCATCACCAGCAGACCTGCCTTGCTAGAAATGCTAAAGAAAGACCTTCTAATTGAAACAAAAGGTCACTGCAGAGCAACATAAAAACATCTGATGATATAAGGCTCTCTGGTAAAGGTAAACATATAGACAAATACAGAATTCTGTAATACTGTAATGGAGTACATGAATCACTTTTAATTCAAGTGTAGAATTCAAAAGATAAAAGCATAAAAAATAAAACATTGTTAATGGATACAGAATGGAAAAAAATGTAATTTGTGACATCAGTAACATAAAGTGGGGGGAGTGTAAAGGAGAAGTAGGGTGTTTGCACACAAAGCTATCAGTTTAAAATAATTATGTAATCTTCATGTTAGCCACAAAGAAAATACCTATAGATGAAGCACAAAAGAAAATGAGAAATGACTCAAAGCATTTCACTACAAAAAAATCAATGAAACACAAAGCAAGGTAGCAAGAGAGGAACAGAGAGACAAAATAGCTATAAGACATACACAAAACAATGAACAAAATAGCAATAGTGAGTCCTTCCCTATCAGTAATTACTTTAAACGTAAATGTATTAAACTTCCCAATCAAAAGACATAGAATGGCTGATTGTCCGAAAAAAATAAAATCCAACTACAGGCTCTCTGTAGTTAACTCACTTTACGTATAAGGACATATATAGGCTGAAAATGAAAAGGTGAAAAAAGATAGCCCATGAAAACAGTAACTAAAGAGAGCATGGGTAGCTATAGTTACATTAAAGTAGACTTTAAGTCAAAAACTATTGCAAGAGGCAAAGAAGGATATTTTTTAAAAATATAATTTATTTTATTATCATTAATCTACAATTACATGTGCAATATTACGGTTATTAAACTACCCCTTCATCAGGTCCCCCCCACCAACCCCATTACAGTCACTGTCCATCAGCATAGTGAGATGCTATAGAATCACTACTTGTCTTCTCTGAGTTGTACAGCCCTCCCCGTGCCCCCCTCAACATTACATCTGCTAATCGTAATGCCCCTTTTTCCCTCTTATCCCTCCCTTCCACCCATTTTCCCCAGTCCCTTTCCCTTTGGTAACTATTAGTCCGTTCTTGGGTTCTGTGAGTCTGCTGCTGTTTTGTTCCTTCAGTATTTTTTCTTTGTTCTTATACTCCACATATGAGTGAAATCATTTGATACTTGTCTTTTTCGACTTGGCTTATTTCAGTGAACATAATACCCTCTAGCTCCATCCATGTTGTTGCAAATGGTAGGATTTGTTTTCTTCTTATGGCTGAATAATATTCCATTGTGTATATGTACCACATCACCTTTATCCATTCATCTACTGATGGACACTTAGGTTGCTTCCATTTCTTGGCTATTGTAAATAGTGCTGCGATAAACATAGGGGTGCATCTGTCTTTTTCAAATTGGGCTGCTGCAATCTTAGGGTAAATTCCTAGGAGTGGAATTCCTGGGTCAAATGGTATTTCTATTTTGAGTTTTTTGAGGAACCTCCATACTGCTTTCCACAATGGTTGAACTAATTTGCAGTCCCACCAGCAGTGTAGAAGTGTTCCCTTTTCTCCACATCCTCGCCAACATTTGTTGTTGTTTGTGTTTTGGACGTTGGCCATCTTCACTGGTGTGAGGTGATATCGCATTGCAGTTTTAATCTGCATTTCTCTGATGATTAGCGATGTGGAGCATCTTTTCATGTGCCTGTTGGCCATCTGAATTTCTTCTTTGGAGAAGTGTCTATTCATGTCTCCTGCCCATTTCTTAATTGGATTATTTGCTTTCTGTTTGTTAAGGTGCATGATTTCTTTATATATTTTGGATGTCAACCCTTTATCAGATATGTTTTTTATGAATATATTCTCCCATACTGTAGGATGTCTTTTTGTTCTACTGATGGTGTCCTTTGCTGTACAGAAGGTTTTCAGCTTGATATAGTCCCACTTGTTCATTTTTGCTTTTGTTTCCCTTGCCCGGGAAGATATGTTCATGAAGAAGTTGCTCATGTTTATGTCCAAGAGATTTTTGCCTATGTTTTTTTCTAAGAGTTTTATGGTTTCATGACTTACATTCAGGTCTTTGATCCACCTTGAGTTTACCTTTGTGTATGGGGCTAGACAGTAGTCCAGTTTCATTCTCTTACATGTAGCTGTCCAGTTTTTCCAACACCAGCTGCTGAAGAGGCTGTCATCTCCCCATTGTATATCCAAGGCACTTTTATCAAATATTAATTGACTGTATATGTTTGGGTTAATGTTTGGATTTTCTATTCTGTTCCACTGGTCTGTGGGTCTGTTTTTGTGCCAGTACCATATTGTCTTGATTACTGTGGCTTTGTAGTAGAGCTTGAAGTCAGGGAGTGTAATTCCCCCTGTTTTATTCCTCCTTCTCAGGATTGCTTTGGCTATTCGGGGTCTTTTGTGGTTCCATATGAATTTTAGAATTATTTGTTCCAGTTCATTGAAGAAAGCTGTTGGTAGTTTGATAGGGATTGCATTGAATCTGTAGATTGCTTTAGGTAGTATAGCCATTTTGACAATTTTTATTCTTCCTAGCCAAGAGCATGGGATGCATTTCCATTTGTTAGTGTCCTCTTTAATTTCTCTTAGGAGTGTCTTGTAGTTTTCAGAGTACAGGTCTTTCACTTCCTTCGTTAGGTTTATTCCTAGGTATTTTATTCTTTTTGATGCAATTGTGAATGGAATTGTTTCTCTGATTTCTCTTTCTGTTAGTTCATCATTAGTGTATAGGAAAGCAACAGATTTCTGTGTGTTAATTTTGTATCCTGCAACTTTGCTGAATTCAGATATTAGTTCTAGTAGTTTTGGAATGGAGTCTTTAGGGTTTTTTATGTACAGTATCATGTCATCTGCAAATAGTGACAATTTGACTTGTTCTTTACCAATCTGGATGCCTTGTATGTCTTTGTTTTGTCTGATTGCTGTGGCTAGGACCTCCAGTACTATGTTGAATAACAGTGGAGAGAGTGGGTATCCCTGTCTTGTTCCCGATCTTAGATGAAAAGCTTTCAGCGTCTCGCCGTTAAGTATGATGTTAGCTGTGGGTTTGTCATATATAGCCTTTATGATGTTGAGGTACTTGCCGTCTATACCCATTTTGTTGAGAGTTTTAATCAGGAATGGATGCTGAATTTTGTCAAATGCTTTTTCAGCATCTATGGAGATAATCATGTGGTTTTTATTCTTCTTTTTGTTGATGTGGTGGATGATGTTGATGGATTTTCGAATGTTGTACCATCCTTGCATCCCTGGGATGAATCCCACTTGATCATGGTGTATGATCCTCTTGATGTATTTTTGAATTCGGTTTGCTAATATTTTGTTGAGTATTTTTGCATCTACGTTCATCAGGGATATTGGTCTGTAATTTTCTTTTTTGGTGAGGTCTTTGCCCGGTTTTGGTATTAGAGTGATGCTGGCTTCATAGAATGAGTTTGGAAGTATTCCCTCCTCTTCTATTTTTTGGAAAACTTTAAGGAGAATGGTGTTATTTCTTCTCTATATGTCTGGTAGAATTCAGAGGTGAATCCATCAGGCCCGAGGGTTTTGTTCTTGGGTAGTTTTTTGATTACCAATTCAATTTCGTTGCTGGTGATTGGTCTGTTTAGTTTTTCTGTTTCTTGCTTGGTCAGTCTTGGAAGGTTGTATTTTTCTAAGAAGTTGTCCATTTCTTCTATGTTTTCCAGCTTGTTAGCATATAGATTCGCATAATATTCTCTTATGATTCTTTATATTTCTGTGGGGCCCATCGTGATTTTTCCTTTCTCATTTCTGATTGTGTTTATGTGTGTAGATTCTCTTTTTCTCTTAATGAGTCTAGCTAGGGGTTTATCTATTTTGTTTATTTTTTCAAAGAACCAGCTCTTGGTTTCATTGATTTTTTCTATTGTTTTATTCTTCTCAATTTTATCTATTTCTTCTCTAATCTTTATTATGTCCCTCCTTCTGGTGACTTTGGGCCTCATTTGTTGTTCTTTTTCCAATTTCAGTAATTGTGTCTTTAGACTATTCATTTGGGAATGTTCTTCCTTCTTTAAATAGGCCTGGATTGCAATATACTTTCCTCTTAGAACTGCCTTTGCTGCGTCCCACAGAAGTTGTGGCTTTGTGTTGTTGTTGTCATTAGTCTCCATATATTCTTTGATTTCTGTTTTGATTTAGTCGTTAACCCATTGATTAATTAGGAGAGTGTTGTTAAGTCTCCATGTATTTGTGAGCCTTTTTGATTTCTTTCTAAAATTTATTTCTAGTTTTATACCTTGGTGATCCGAGAAGTTGGTTGGTAGGATTTCAATATTTTTGAAATTACTGAGGTTCTTTTTGTGGCCTAGTATGTGGTCTATTCTGGAAAATGTTCCATGTGCACTTGATAAGAATGTGTATCCTGTTGCTTTTGGGTGTAGAGTTCTGTAGATGTCTGTTAGGTCCATCTGTTCTAGTGTGTTGTTCAGTGCCTCTGTGTCTTTACTTATTTTCTGTCTGGTTGATCTGTCCTCTGGAGTGAGTGGTGTGTTGAAGTCTCCTAAGATGAATGCATTGCTGTCTATTTCCTCCTTTAATTCTGTTAGTATTTGTCTCACATATGCTGGTGCTCCTGTGTTGGGTGCATATATATTTATAATGGTTATATCTTCTTGTTGAACTGACCCCTTTATCATTATGTAATGTCCTTCTTTATCTCTTGCTACTTTCTTCGTTTTGAAGTCTATTTTGTCTGATGCAAAGAAGGATATTACATAATGATAAAAGCGTCAATTTACCAGAAAGGTATATTACAAATATATATGCATGTACCAGCAGGGCACCCAAATATATAAAGCAAATATTGACAGAACTTAATGGAGAAATAGACAGTAATACAATAATAGTAGATTTCATTACCCCACATTTGGTAAGGCATAGATCAACCAGACAGAAGATCAATAGGGAAAGAGAGAACTTGCACAACATTATAGGCCATTTGGACCTAACAGACATATATAGGAAACTTCATCCATCAACAGCAGCATACACATTCTTCTCAAGCACACACAGAACATCCTCCAGGATAGGTCACAGGTTAGGCCACAAAACAAGTCTTAACAAATTTAAGAAAATAGAAATCATACTAAATATCTTTTCTAACCACAGTGTAATGAAAGTAGAAGTCAACTGCAAATGGAAAACTGGAACATTCACAAATATGTGGAGATTAAACAACACACTACTGAGCAATTAATGTGTCAAAGAAGAAATCACAGGAGAAAGTAGAAAATACGTTGAGAAAAATGAACATTAAAACATACCAGATCTTATGGGATATGACAAAATCAGCACTAACAGGGATGCTTTTAACATTAAGCACCTACTTTAAAAAAAAAAGAAAGATCTCAATCAACAACCTAACTTTACACCTCAAGATACTTGAAAAATAAACTATATTCAAAGTTAGTAAAAGGAAGGAAATAATGAAGATTAGAGCAGACATAAATTAAATAGAGAAGAGAAAAACAATAAAATGTCACTGGATTTAAGAGTTGTTTTTTTTGAAAAGATAAACAAAAGTGACAAACCCTTAGCAAGACTAGGAAAAAAAAACTCAACTCAAATCAGAAGTGAAAAAAGAGACCCTACTGATGCCACAAAAATAAAAAGGATTGTGAGAATACTATATATAATTATATCCCAACATATTTGTAACATAGAAGTAATGGATAAATTTGTATAAACATATAATCTACAAAGACTGAATCATGAAGAAATAAAAAATTCAACAGACCTATAACTAGTAAGGAGATTGAATTAGTAAACAAAAACTTCCCAGCAAAGGAAAGTCTGGACTAGATGGATTCCCTGGAGAATTTTATCAAATATTTAAAGAATTAACACCAAATCTTCTCAAATTCTTCCAAAAAATTGACGAGGAGGGAATATTTCCATACTTATTCTATGAGGTCAACATTATCCTGATACCCAAATCAGACATAAGATAAAAAAAAACAGAAAACTATAGACCAATATCCTGATGAATATTGATACAATAATTCTCAACAAAATACTAATGAACCAAATTCAATAGCACATTAAAAGGATTGCATGTCATGACAAAATAGGATTTATTCATGGAGTTCAAAGATGATTTAACATATGAAAATGAATCAATGCAATACACCACATTAAGAGAATGAAGGACAAAACCACATGATCATCTTGTTGCAGAGAAAGCATTTGACAAAATTTAACACTCTCTCACTGATAAAAAGACTCAACAAACTAGGAATAGAAGGAAAGCACCTCCACATAATAAAGGTCACATATATAAAGCCCACAGCTAACATCAAAGTCAATGGTAAAAACTGAAAACCTTTCCCTCTAAGATCAGGAACAAGGCAAAGATATCCAGTTTTGCCACTTCTATTCAACGTAGTACTAGAAGTCGTAGTCAGAGCAATCAGGCAGGAAAAAGAAATCAAAGGTACCCAGATCAGACAGGAAGAAGTAAAATTATCTCTGTTCACAGGTGACATGATCTTATATATAGAAAACCCTAAAAATTCCACACAAAAAAATCTGTTAGAATTAATAAATGAATTAACACTCAAAATCATTTTAATTTCTACATACTAACAATCAATACTCTGAAAAGAAAATTAAGAAAGTAATCCCATTTACAATAACAACAGAAAGAATAAAATAATTAGGAATAATAAGGAATTAGCCAGCTGTTTGCCTTTCAGACTTTAAAAATTGTTTAAAAATTATATGTATTTAAGTGTATCAGTATTTTCTATTATTAATTCTTATCTCATGAAATGGTAATATTGTTATTATTAAATTATGGAATGTTTTAAATCATTTAAGTTCGAAGGTTAACTAAATTTTGTTCTTGGAAATTCCTAAGCTATGAAGCTTTGAAAATTAAGAGAATCAAGGATGGATGGAGTCATATGTAAATTTAAAGATAATGAGCAATAACTAGGAAAATTAGATATCCTAAACTAACGCAGTAATTAAAAGGTTAACTTAAGGAACTGAGATGCTGTGAATGATGATACATGTGAACAAAGTGCTTAAAATAGAGTATAGGAGAATTAGTGAGGTAAGTGGAAATTAGGTTAGCTGATATATCACACACATATTTATGTATGCACATATATGTATAGAAACACATATACATAAAACCATGTATACATATATTTATGTATACATGGGTATCTAAGATTTAATAAATAGCAAGCAAGATGAATATGGGTTTAAATAAATAAGGGATATATGTTTATGTATGCATATATATGATTTCTCATATATATATATATATACACATTATATAGATCATTTATACACCTATATAAAATCATATATTCATACATATATATGTAAATGGTAGGTATTTGGGTGTTTGTTAGGTATTATAGGTCCTCAAAGCAAGGGAATCAGTTGGGTGATGAAGGAAGAAAGCTAGTATATATAGAATGCTTGTTCTGTGTATAGCCATTATGTTTTCATATTTTTAAAAAAAGTAAACTTTACAACAGCCCTATGTTGTCAATAATCTTATCCCCATTCTTTAGGCATTGGAAAAGTAAATTGGCATGTTCAAAAGAGCATGGACTTTGGAGTCAGATAGCTAGATGGAGATGGAGTAAGCTTAACTACTACTAGCTATATGACTTTAGCCAAGTCACTTCTCTCTGAGTCGCTTTGTCATATGTAAAATGGAGGTAAAAAATAGTACCTCACTTCAAGGGGTTATTTTGAAGATTTTCAAAGGAATTATTTATGATTTTTCCCAAAAGAATAAAATAGACAATCCTATTTCAACCAGTGCATAAAATTTGCCTAAAGTTCATATGAATGGTTATTATTTCTTGTTGTAGAGATTAAATTAGATAAATATATAAAGTAGATACCATACTAGTCATTTAATAAATGGTAGCTATTACTACTCTTGTTGTGAGGCTCAGCCTAATAACTTGTCCAAGCACTGAACTTGTGTACCAGATTTCAAAACTCTCTTTGCACTGAAATATACTATCTAAAAACATTCATAATACAAATATTCCATATGTTCTTTTTAATTTTTTTGCCCATATTTTTTTATTTTGGTATCATTAATATACAGTTACATGAGCAACATTATAGTTACTAGACTCCCTCCATTATCAAGTCCCCATCACATACCCCATTATAGTCACTGTCCATCAGCGTAGTAAGATGCTATAGAATCACTACTTGTCTTCTCTGTGCTATACTGCCTTCCCTGTGCCCCCACCCCTACATTATGTGTGCTAATCGTAATGCCCCTTTTTCCCCCTTATCCCTCCCTTCTCACCCATCCTCCCCAGTCCCTTTCCCTTTGGTAACTGTTAGTCCATTCTTGGATTCTGTGAGTCTGCTGCTGTTTTGTTCCTTCAGTTTTTGCTTTGTTCTTGTACTCCACAGATGAGTGAAATCATTTGATACTTGTCTTTCTCTGCCTGGCTTACTTCACTGAGCATAATACCCTCTAGCTCCATCCATGTTGTTGCAAATGATAGGATTTGTTTTCTTCTTATGGCTAAATAATATTCCACTGTGTATATGTACCACATCATCTTTATCCATTCATCTACTGATGGACACTTAGGTTGCTTCCGTTTCTTGGCTATTGTAAATAGTTCTGCGATAAACATAGGGGTGCATATGTCTTTTTCAAATTGGGCTGCTGCATTCTTAGGGTAAATTCCTAGGAGTGGAATTCCTGGGTCAAATGGTATTTCTATTTTGAGTTTTTTGAGGAACCTCCATATTGCTTTCCACAATGGTTGAACTAATTTACATTCCCACCAGCAGTGTAGGAGGGTTCCCCTTTCTTTAATTTTAACAAATATTTATAGATGATACAATGTAAGCCAGGCCCTGAGGATACATGTAAGACATGGTTCTTGTCATGTAGGAGCCCAATTGGGAAATTATGCAGACCAGAAAACAGCATTTTAAAACCTAGCTTTTAACAGACTTCAACTAGCCAGATAAAAATAAAAGTTATGTGTTGATAAAATTAAATGTTGGGAGTCAAATAATAAAGTGTATTTATTTATATATATTTAATAGCATGGTATATAATTGTCAAGATATGTTTTTCATACCTACTCGTACTGAGATATATGACCAGTCCATTTCAGTTACCATGAGAATAAACCAGAACAATGGAAAGATGGGGGAGCAGCTGATTTAGTATTTACTCTTCCAATACAATCTATCCAAAAAGATAACTCTACCTTGATGTTTCTTTCAGTTCCTCCAGGATTTGAGGGAAGTTGGTAGAAGGAATACTTTCCATTGGTGAAATAGTGGTTGAACTGCCACTTGATACATACAATCAATTACTACTAAAAAGAACACCAGAGACATGGATTGTTATTGGCCAAAGTATGTTTTTGTGGGCATTTCCTTTCTGTCTCACTTTATGAAAAGTCCTAGGCCTCATAGTAAGAAACTGAATAGCTTATATAACAGAAACCTCATTAGAAGATTTTACATTTCATTTACCAAAATGCTAATAATCTACATTTTAAAAATTAAACACTGGACCACTAACAAATCAGATCTAAATAAATAGTTCCATTGTCAGAGGAGGATCATAGTGGTGGGTTATATACCAGAACTTTTTTTTTTTAGAAGAGTGCTCTGATTAGTACATTTTAAAAATAATTTCATAAAATAGCTTAAATTTTAAAATGTGAAGTTAGAGAAATCATCTAGAGAAAATTTAAGTTACGTACAATAAATTTCATTATGGAATAACCACCTTCTGGACAATGAAACATTTCCATTTCATGATTTTTTACTCTGTGTGGAAATTTTTTAGTAGGTACTCTGAGGTTACAAAATATAAAAACAACCCTCTATCCTTGGGGAATTTACAGTTTAAAGTGGAAAAATAAACCATGGTAGAAACCCAAATGATAAAAGCTAAACCAGTTTATGAATAGAAAATCCAGCTACCCAGGGTTGTGGTAGACTTGTTAGGATCATAGTCTGTGGGTGATTTTTGGTTAATCATTGATCTGTGCCCTTCTTTTCCAATGTCTTACAACCAGCAAACTGGAACCAGTTGTCCTGTTTAGAGATTATCTGTGAGGCACTGTCCAAATTGAATACTATCAAGCAGCAATTACAAGAATTCTAGCAAGGGCTGTCTGCCTACTTGCAGCATTGGCAAAAAGAAAAATGATCTGTTTTAGAACTCCATTAATTTCATCACATGATGCATGGTATACGAACACCATAATAACATAATTCTTTGGAGTTGTGAAATCCCTCTTAAGATTAATAGAAATTTAGAGTATAAGAAGATAAGCATTTAGAGAGAAAAAAAAGAGAAAACTAGTCATGTGCTAAAGTAAGTTTTCCAAAAGAAATGTGACCAGGTCAACAAGTTCTTTTACTATGTAATGCCTATATGCCTGTCAGTCCAACTGGATCTCAAATCTCTAAAGCAGTGGCTGCTTCAGATTAAAATTCAGCAAACAACTGTGCTGAATGTCTTTCCTGATCTTTCTTACCTTGCTAGATCAAGTGGTTCTCCTCTTTATTCCAAATAGCATTGTATGTTATCTTTGTCAATGGCATTGACACCACTATAGATACATTCAAACACTCCCTTCTGAAATGCTCTATTTCCACATTTGTGCTCTTATATTGCTAAAATATAAGCTCCTCTACTTGTAACTTTGCTTATTCAGCACCTGTACATAGAAGGTTCTATGTAAACTGAAGGTTTAGTAAACTGAATATTATAAACAACATAGACAATGAATGTGAAATACTGACCAGGTACAAGAATGATAAGACTTGAGACATAGTGGTAGAAGCAATTCAGGAATATTATTATTATTTGAACAAACTTAATTCTGGTTTTTATCAAGAAAAACCTACATATATAAAACCCATATGTATATGTGTATGTGTGTGTGTGTAGATACATATATAGTTGCAAAGAGCTAAAATAATAATCTTTCTATAGCATGTGGCATTGGTTTAGTAGCCATCATCCATCATGTTCTATATTTCTTTTGTACCCCCTTGAACACTTAGTAAATTTTATCAATATCTGACTTTTAGTAGATTTAAAGTAAATAAAAGACGGCTTAACAAAAAAAAAAGAAAGTCTTCGTAAATATAGTAGGGACTTGTTATCTTGAATAAAGGAATATGAGATTGGGCTTTATTTGAAAAGGAGGAGTTTGTAAACATAGGTAAGAATAGATAGAAGTTTTGGAAAGAATCAACTGGTGTGCTCAAAGCAGAGCTACCAACATGCAGTGTATATTGCAAGGAAAGCCTGCAAAGGGAAGAGGACTGTTGGATAGGCCACTATTTTAAAGGGACATTTCATTAAAAAAAACCTCATGCATGATTTCATCTTCATTTTGATTTACAAGAGGCATATGGTGGGCATATCAACAGTACCCTTCAAATCAAAATGCATCAGCATTTAGGCATTTCTGAAGGTGAAATAGCCCATGACTGTGCTCTCTGAGAACCATCTGTTCACCTACCTGTGTCCCGTAGAGCTAAAGCTTTAGGGTATCTTTCCAAATCTTTTGTTTCTTATTATATAATGTATGGTAACTGATATGTTATTGCATTTGATTTTTTGTGTAAAATAGAATCAAATCACTGTTTTAAAAAAAGAATGAGATGACTTTACTTGATGATTTAAAGGAAAAGCTTCTTCTTAATATATTTAAAATATGTAAAATGCATTTTAGTACTCTGGGTAGGATTGTAGTTCTTTGGTGCTTGAGTCAATATTGCACTTTAATAACTGCACCTACAAAGAAAATTACAAATTTTAAACTGTTTATTCCAAGTGCTTTCAAAGTGAAGACACAATAAAGGTAGTAAAAGTATGCTGTTAAAAAAATGAGGCAGGATTAAATTCCTTAAAGATAAAGAATACTGCAAATTGAAATGATCCCACTCAT
Organism: Smutsia gigantea; assembly: GCA_032199065.1. Classification (NCBI taxonomy): domain Eukaryota; kingdom Metazoa; phylum Chordata; class Mammalia; order Pholidota; family Manidae; genus Smutsia; species Smutsia gigantea. The sequence goes on from JAVSCE010013497.1 coordinate 88,251, forward strand.
TATCAATATGGGGTCTCTTTACAGGTTTGCATATCGTAATATGTTCTTAAATGGGATAGATAATGACTTGTAGCATTAACCAGTTACACTTTTCAGCTTTTGAATCCTTTTTTTACTGTGAAATGTGTTCATTTTATTGTGTGATAATATAGAGAATATACGTGAAATTTTAAATCTTGTCACATTCAGATTTTAACAGTACTTAATGCATTTTAAAGAATTTTGAGTGGCCCAATTTTGTAAAATAAATTGCCTTATAAAAATAATGTGTTAACATCAAGTGTTCAATGCAGTAGTTGCACAATGATGAGTTATATCCACTGTTGTTTAATAGAAAGAGCACTTAATTTGTAATCCAGAGACCTGGTGGCCTTGGGCAAGTTATGTAATTACCTGTCCTTTGGTTTCCTTATATGTAAAATGGGCATAATATTTCATAGGGCCGGTCTAAAGATCAATGCTTATAAATAAAAAGCCCTTAGCACATGACAGATGGTGGATACTAACTATATCATAACTATAATTATAATCCGACTGGCTTCTTATTGAAGTAATAAAAGAAAGTTTTTACACACTTATATCGAAGATAGTTTGGGGTCATAGATTCTTAGAAAGCATATGGTGAGGATATAGAGAATTTAGGAAAATAAAAAGAATATGTAAACAAAATTTGGAAAACACTGTGCAAATGTATTAGCACATAAAATTATATCTGTCTATATATCTAATCACTATCTTTAAAAAAAACAGAATAAAAGTCCAGTTTGAGACAGTTTGCTATTGAGTTAATAGGATCTTGGAGATTTGAGCTAAAAGCACGTGCACTTCATAGACAAGCAAACCTGTGACAAAGTTTGGAGAAGTCCAGGATTAGGATATATACATGTATTCATCTTGAGAACCAGTGGATATTTATAGTAGGACTGGTGTATTAGGTTCAGTACAATATACTGTTTATTGTTTACATACAAATATATACCAAATAAATCTGCATACCCCTATTAGAAATAAAAAATATTTTAAAAATGTATTTACCCACCATGGTTTGGAAATTGAAAAAAAACTGAAGTCAAAAACTGTAATGATTGAAGAAACAATTTTAAAATAATTTGTTTAGGCAGCTGGACAAAAAAACTTGTAAAAACTAAAAAGCATAGATTTAAAGCCCAATTATCTAGGATTCTTAGGTGCTAGTACATTTTTGATAGAGCACTTACAGCTTCTTCTATTCCTCCACTTTGCCTGGCTGCCATTTCTCAATAAAGAAAAGGATAGAAAGTCTATCAGAGCTTTTGTCAGTAGCACAGAATAGTCATTTGAAGACGGTGCCAGGCCAGACATGTAAAGAAAATTAAGGGGTAAGCCTAAATTCAGGACTATCAGCATATTCATGATGGCAGAGGTATAGGCTGGGGTTCATCACAGGTAGAAGATGGTGGTGTGAGAACTCATGGGATTAACAAGCTACCCCACATAAAGGGGGGAATCATACTAATACTTCTATATACAGCCGTAAATGGCAAGTGCAGTGTCTGTAAGGCTGCACTTAGAGTTTATTTCAAAATGGCCTTAAAGAATGTTTATATGCACCACAGATTTAGTATGTAAAATTAAGAGCAGTGTGTATTAAATATTTTCTAGGAATCCCTAGCATTTTGTGACCAGGAATCTGAATGGTACTCAGAAACAAATCCAAAGTTTTTTTTCTATAGCAACATGAGAAACATCTGGATAGTTGGCTAAATTTTTCAATATTCACCTGTCTAATGTTTTAGGAACAGTCACTATTTCAATAATTTTATTTGCTTTTATAGCTCTGGACTGAGTATTGCTTTGTTTCCTTGTTTTGTCCTAAGTCTACATTTTTTTCTTGCCATTTGCTGTAATTACAGATAAAGATTTAGAATTTAGTATTTGCAATGTCAAATTGTCAGTTGATGGCATTGTCAGTTGATAGCAGTATAGTGGGCAATATTTATTTTCATAGCATGAGTGCTACTTGACTCTGACTGAATGGTTTTCTAAGATTTTCTTTGGTTTATAAGTCTATTTTACCTTGGCTTCTGAATATACTGAAACCCTTTACACTTGCCCTTGATTATAACACCTTTTGTTTTTGGACATTTAAAATGCTCTCCAATCTTTAACAATAATAAAGATGTTGGCTATTTTAATTAATTAGTATGGATAAAATAAAATCAAAGGGAAATCTTTTGTCATTTGATGGTCACAACAAAAACATAGAAAATGTAATTAATTGATTTTCTTTTCTAAGAAAAATTATGCTGGCATCTTCAGTACCTCTTACTATCCATAAAGGTGTGAGTTTTTGAATACTCAACAGTAAACAACTTAAAAATGTATCACCTTGCTTAAAATTACCTAAGAATGCCACAAGAAACTGTCAGTCCTATGGTTACTTCATTATAGAGCATAATAAACTAGGAAGATGGGACTAACTGTAGTAACAGGCATTTTACACTGTATAAACACTTTCCTTACTCTTTTCCCTGCAGTGAGTCTCAGCAGAATGTCTCTCTTTTGTGGCCTCGTTGGTACAGCCTGGCACTAAGTAATATCAGATTAGCAACTGGGGAACGACTTTGTGAAACTGCTTATGGAAGTGAATTTGCAGAGTTAAAGGCTGTGTTTTGCCTCTCTCACATCACCTAGCAACTTTAGATTCAGGCAGAAGTTGGAGTTTATTTTACAAAACACGAAAAAGCTTTTAAACCAATGTCTTTGAGGTAAATCTGTAGCAAAAGTGAGGCCACCTGCTGTTAAGAAAAGTGCTTACACATACAGCACATTTCCATCCCCAACAGAGGGTACTCCTGAGGAAAATGCTGCCATTATTGTTCAGAACCTATAGGTGGCAGCAGTTCCCGCAGTTTCAGAGCATAACAATGGCTTGGTTTGTGGGTGTAAGAATAAAGCTGTCATGAACTCATGGGATCTTTATACTGTAAGGGCACTTCTTTGAAATGTGATACATGAGAAAATTACCATTAATTTTAGTTTCCCTTTTAAGATTTAAATAGCTTATCTTTCCTCTAAGTTCCATTTTGTATTTTAAATAATGTCCCCAAACAAGTGTTCACAGCCATAATTTTAGGGTGTTACATTATGGAGTGTAAATTTTTAGGTACTCTGAGGGAAAGACATGATAGAAACTTTTTTTTTTCCTTTTCTTGTACCCACCTCAATTGCAATAATAATCCACTGTTCATTTTTACTGCCGCTGCAATCTTGGGAAGGAAATCCTAGTTGCTATACAGGCATAATTTTCCTCAAGTTCAGGAACTGAGTGGTTAATGCTTTAACATTGCCATTCAACTTCTAGGAGGCTTTGAACCAAATTCTAAAACCTATAAAAGGGTGATTTTGTAACTCATTTTAATAAAAAGGAGTTTTGAATAATACTACGGTTTCCTGTTAGTAGGCTGAGAACTGAGGAAGTAAGTACTGTTAGATTCAGTCTGCTTTTGCCTCTGAGAAGTTACTATCAGTGTGGCTGGACACACACACACACATACACACACACACACACACACACACACACACACACACGCTTTTCCCCCTCCACTCATCCAAAACAAACTTTATGTTAGGTATAAAGATTGTCATTCATTTAATTCTAATGGTCAAGGTGATTATTTAAACATTTTTTTCCTGCCAACTATGTTGTTTCATTTAGAAACCTGCAAAATCCTAAATGAACTACTTTCCAGTTCAAGTTAAAATACAATTAAGCCTACCTCTGAAATGTTTATTCAGAAATTCAGCAACCTTTGTCTTCTTGTTCAAATGAATTATCCAGAAACTTAAAATGATAATCTATTCAAAGTAATATCAAAGTCTGGGAACCCTATCTTTTTTTTTTTAATTTAGGAAAGACTAGATTCTCTTTATCATTTGAGATAACAGAGTAGTAAATTAACTGCACCATATAAGTATCCTAATATATTTTGAAGGGAATAAATTAAACATATTCTTTTGGAGGTGATCTGTATTTATTAATCAGATACCTTTTAAACTCCACTGAATCTTAGTTATTGGAATTAATGTACTTCTATTAAGTAAATAATTACTGGACTCTAAAATTAAAACATACATATTTATATGCATTATACATATACACAGACATGCGTATATACATTTCTTGTAGATAAAGGGTGAGGTGTGAAACATTTGGATCATACAAGTTAAGAGATATATGCCTATATCTTTCATTCATTTACCTATATGTTCAGATTGAAGTTTGTCATAAAGAATGGTTAGTGTTACATATACCTACATATCCCATTTGATGGTTTTGAAACAGAATTATAAAAACAAAAAGTCTGCTGGGAACCCTCCATACTCTTAAGAGTTATATCATGTGTGCATTGTCTGCTACTTAATAAACTATGTTGTTTTTAAAGCTACCACTAGGAGCAAAAAAATAAATCAATTTATTTTTGAATATTTTGAATATTATATGTTCTTATAAAATCTATTTTTGATGGCATAACAATTTAATTATGTGTAAATATATTTCTTTTGTCCTTGTTTTTAGCATATTTAAAATAGCTGCATAGCAAAAATCCATACTTAAGGCAAGGCTCTTTGGGTTATCTGAAAGCATTGTGTCTTCTCTTTACAAATATTTCAGCCAGATACACACCAAGATATAACCAAATAAATTCCTTTTTTTTTTGCAATTCTCTTTCAGAACCTTATGTTAAAATTAATCCCAGTTTGCTAGTTTCTTAGGTAAATTGTGGACGTGAAGATGTGATCACTTTGTTATAGTTTGTAAATTTTATGAGGTATTTTAATAAAATAATTTATATCCTTCAATGAATTTATATTGCTGTTTAACAAGATAGTCCCTACTATTAAGGTTGATTTTACTTTTTGCGAGTAAAATGCTTTTGATGAATGAAAAAGCTTTTGATGAATGAGATACTATGAATTCTTGGAGTTGTTTTCAGCAAGTGAAATGTATGTAGGTTTAAAAAATAAGGTAAAATATATTTTAGGCATTATAAATATAGAAAAATAAAATGAGATACTGGTTAAGCTTGAATGGCTTAGGTTCATTTAAATCCAAGGTTTAATATTTCTTTTCAATTACTTATAATAATTAACAATTTTGCTGATCTATTTTAAATGATTTTGCATTTTATTTCCCCATATTCAATAATAGTAAACTTTAATATTAGTAAAATACTACTTAAAAGTATTCATAAAAACTGTTCTCATGTTTGAAAGGACAGATTAAGATTAACTTGCATAGTGATTCTATAGTATCTCACTATGCTGATGGACAGTGACTGTAATTGGGTATGTGGTGGGGACTTGATAATAGGGGGAGTCTAGTAACCATAATGTTGCTCATGTAACTGTACATTAATAATACCAAAATAAAAAAAATTTTTTTTAATTAAGATTAACTTGCATATTTTGAGGGGAATTTTAGGGCTTAGAGAATAGTAGAATAGGCTGTGGGAAAGACTTTTAAGAAAGGAAGCACATAGTGGTGAGCATAGCTGCCTTCCAAGAAAGGAAGCACAGTGACTGACTGCCATGTCTGAATTTGAGAAAACAGTAAATACAGTAAACCCTTGATTCTATGTAATGATTGGTGAATGGAGTTTCTCATTAATTGAATTTTTCTGTTTATCCAGTTATCCATGTATAATACTATACATATCAGTTTTTTAAGCATTAGAATATATAAGATCAACTTAACTTTAGACACATACTAAAAATAATTGCTTCTAAAAATATTTATTCAGGAGGACCACTAGGAACTGTGATCTGAATGATTACCATCATGAGTATTTATTGCTATTTTTAGAGTCCTGTTGATAATGATTGAGTTTTCTGGTTGCTTGGGTTCCAGATGAAGGAGTGTTTGTTAATATTCTGCAAATTTAAATAAGGATATTTGTTTATAAGCATGTGGCTAAAATGTTGTTATATAAGCATAGTTCTTTTTCTGAATCATATAATGTAAAAAACAGGACCTCAATCAACTTTTTCTCTGAGTGGTTTTCTACAGATTCCTGGGCCCTTGAAATGGTCTTACTATTCATCCTAGGAAAGCCCTGTTCTTTCTAGGCCTGAAACTCTCTTGAAGCCATGTTGGACATTATTCATTTAGCATGTTTCTTTCTGGAGAGGGGAAAGTGATGACTGGAAAGGTCAGTCAGTATGATAAACATGCCAGGTATTTCACTATATAGGGGGAATTGTTCTCTCCTTCTCTTCATGCATGACACATTGTCTTCATGTACATCTGGTCTCATGACCCACAAAAGGGAACTTCCAAGCTATGAGAATATAAAATCAAGCTCTGCTTAAAGTTAACATTATAAAAGGTACCAAGTGTATCATAATGAATTATGATGCCAGTGCTATAGTTTGAGTGCTCTCACATCAAATCAGCAAGATATGTACTTAGTACTATATGAAAATACAATGAAGATTCCTGCAATTGACATTTTCCCCTTCAGGCCTGACTGCCCATCCCCATCTACTTTCACCTAAATGGATGTCATCCTCAGTTAGTATGGGAAAAGCAAAGCCCAATGTGAAATTTAGTCTCCCAACTTAACATTTAAAGTCAACTTCCTGTTCAATTTAAGCATTTATTCTTTGTCTCTCTTATTCCTTTCAGAAAAACAATAATGAGATCATCATTAATCTAACTATAGTTATTGAGCTTTACTATTTTTATGGTATAGGAATCCAACAATCCCTGTCCTGAAGTCCTTTTACTTGTCTATAATCATCATCCAGTTAATATAGTATATGAACATGGGTAATACAGTTGCTCTTTTAGGTATAGAAAGTCAGTATATCAGTAGTTATAAATATTTGATGGCACAGCCCAAACTAGAATAGTAAATTCCTGACTGTTAGTTTTAGACCATTGTACTTCACAAATTTGTTTGTAAGTTGGGCATTGAGAATTCAGAGACATAAGAACATATGAAAGATATTACTATAAGTAGCTGAAGTTCTAAGGGAAAATAACACTGTTATAGTTCTCATAATAAATAAAAGTGATTCTTTGAGAAATTATGTATTTAAAAACCTATATTCAAGTAAAACTAGATTTAGTCAAAAGAAGAATAATTTGGAAAACGCTTTGCATTCTAAAATTCTAAACAATTTTGTGATTTCCCTTGATTTTAAGGAATGATATGAATGGAACTTCTGAATATACCCTGAGACTTTAGAAGAAGATGATTCTGGCAGTTATCATAAGAATATATTTCTAGAGAAGTCTGAATAGTTGTCCCTTTGAAAAATATGTTTGTTTGCAATATCTCTAAGGGACTGAAGCAAGTATCTAAGAATCAAAGGCTTGTTCTTCAAGCAGTACTATGAGCCTTCAATCAGAAACACTCATCTTAGTACTTGATGCCTTTTCTGCAGAACTTAGTGCCCCTCATTAAACAGAGTCCTAATGGGGAGAAACATACTCTAGAGTGACCTAAGGTTATCAGGAGGGAGACAGATGAGGTACTGTTAGCAGAAACTGACAAATGTTTCTGATACTTATACAGAAATGCAAAGGACCAATAACAGTTAGATAATCTTGAAGAAAAAGAAGAAAGTTGGAAGATTTACACTACCAGATATCAAGGCTTATTGTAAAACTGCAATAATTAAGAAAGCATGGTATCTGTATAATGATTGATGAGAGTCTACTGAAATAGCACAGAGTCCAAAAATGGACCCATACATATAGGGAAACTTGATTTTATGATATAGGTTACACTGCAGAACAATGGAGATAGATGGAATTTTCAGTAAAACATTCTGAGACAATAGGATAGTCTTAGAGAAAAAAAGTCATGATTCCTTACCTCATGTCATATACAAATATCAATTCCAAGTGCATCAAGGATCTAAATATGAAGCATAAAACAGTAATGCTTCTAAGGTAAGTATATAAGAACATCTTCATGACTCTGGTAAAGATTTCTTGAATAGGATAAAAAACAAAACCATATAGAAAAAGATTGGTAACTTGTTATACATTATAATTTTGAACTTATATTACAGAAGGACACTATTTAGAAAGGGAAAAGGCAAATTACAGAGTAGAAGATATTTGCAGTGCATCTTCATGACTAAATTTGTTTCCATAATATATAACAGATTCTTACAAATCAGTAGGAAAAGAAAAAATCTACTTCTATAAATGTAAAAAACATGATCAGGTACTTCACCAAGAGGATATCCAAAAGGCCAATAAACATAGGAAAAGATACTAAATCTAAATAGTCACCAGGGAAATGCAAATGAAAATCACAATGAGATACCAATACACCCCTAAAATAATGGCTAAATTTAAAAAAACTGACAAAATCAAGTGCTGTTAAGGATATGGAACAATTGAAAGTCATGTATGCGACTGATGGAAGTGGCAAACCTGTTTGGAAAATTGTTTGACAGTATTTACTAAAGCTGAACATATATGTACCCTGTTACCTGGCAATTTCACTCTTATAGTAGACTATACAGAAATGTGCATACATTTGCATGGAAAGACATATATGAGAATGTTCATAATATACTTAATATAGCTAAGCACTGGACATAATGCTAATGCCTAATGTCAAATAGTAAATTGTGGTTTATTTATACAATGGAATACTATAAAAACAAAGAAAATGAATCAGCTATTATTAAACCTAACATCCTGGATGAATCTCACAAACATTATGTTAAACAAAAGATGCCAGACTCAATTCATACTATATGATTCCATTTATATAAAAAAAAAGTTCAAAGGATGGCAAAACTGTAGTGTTAGAAATCAGGATAATGGGTACAGCTGGGGAGGAGAGAAAGTGCCCAAGGGAAGCATTGGGGGTGCTGATAATATTCTGTTTCTTAAACTGGGGGATGGTTATGTGGGTGTGTTCACGTTGTAATAATTCTCTCCGTGATGATTTTATTATTTCTTTATTTGTCTGCAAACTTCAACAAACATGTTTAATAAAAAAGAGAGGTGACAGGAAGTTTTTTTTGAAGCTTTTCAAGTAGAAAACAGAGGAAAAACAGTCCAGGAAGTGGATAAGGAGCTCTGGGGGCTCTTTTCTGATTTGGGGGAGGGGATCACAGACGAGACAATATTATTCACTTAGCCACAAACTCAGTGTGTGTACTGATGTCATTCATGAAATGCTGCAAGGCCTCAAGGTTCTGTGGGCTGTGGCTCTTTATGTACACGGGATAGTGTTTATCAAGTACTGGATGTCAAAGGCCAGGAACTTTAGTCACAGAACTTAGAGTTACTGAGCTTTGAGCACATGTTGCTCAGCATAGACACCGCTTCCTCCTGAAAGCCTTTCCTGACCCATCAGTTTGGGCCGCCCTTCTATGCTTCCACAGTACTAATCCTTAGCATATCCCACCTCCCTGTGCCTCAGACACCATCAGCTTCTTGAGGAAATAACTTTGTCGTGTGCCTAGCATAGCGGCTGGTAGTGAATAAAAGAATTATGTGAATGAATATGTCAGATGTTCATAACATGAGAAGTGCCTGTGCTTAAATAATTTATAGATAGATGTAATCATTTTGAATCATATTTCTTGTTAGCACTAAAAATTAGGATCAAGACTTTGGGTCTCTTTTTTAGGCGCTTGCCTTTTGTTATTAAGTTTTACAATAAAGTAGAAACTTGAAAAGGCTTGGTATTCCTGATTCTAGAACATAGCATGTTTCTCAGAGTTAACAGTGTGCTCTTCTTGAAGTCTCTGGTTACTATATAAAAATGTGAAATCATCTCTTTTTCCTGATAACATAGAGCTTAGTGATATTTTCAAATTGCTCTTGAATTATCTGCAACTAAAAAAGAACTTAATAGCAAAGTTATTATAGATAATAGTTAATCAAATGTTTTGAATTTTTGGTATTTCCTTTATTTTACAAAGTTGAAATGTGAACTACAGTCATAATTATAAGTAGATAAGCCAGGCCTGAATTTCATATTTTTACCATTGACATACTTTCTGCAAATTAATTTGATTTTTAAGGTGAAAATTTGACATTGGGGTCATAAGAACAGATGTCTGTGTCATACCACAAATACAAACTGTTTAATGACAATGCCAAAATTGTCACTTCACTCAGATAACTAGAGTGAAGACAAGTGAACTTCTTCCTTTTCTCTTGGTTGTTGTGTGAAGCAATCATATTCACAATCTGTGTCCTAGGACAAGACATGTGAAATGGATGCAAGTGCCATTTTTTCATCATTTTATTTATTCCAATGGATAGACTCTTTAATTTAGAAATTCTCACAGTTCTCAGTACAGTGGCTTTCCAGTGGTTTCGGCTGTTACCTTTTCTAAAGGCTTTGCTATCATGTCTTCCTCAATGAAGTAATTCTGCTTCAGCAAGTAGATTTTCATATTCATGGCCTACAGGCCAGATTCTAAATACTCTGGTATTTTCTTTATATCATGGCACTCTCGACTTTGGTGGTTTCTGCCTCATATTTACAGTCGCTTTGTAAAGGTTTCTGTAGTATGTAAGAGAGCTCTAAAATTGAGGTTTTTCATATATAATTGTATGACAAATATTTTAGACATGAAAAATGGCATGAAATATGTCTCATACCAATATTAATGTCATTAGATCTCAAAAAAACATGTTTTTTTTAAAATGTCTGTATCAGTTGTCTTATCTCTATGGCTATAAAATATGTAAATTTACCAGTATACAGAGTTCAGTAATATTTGACTGTTATTTTAATAACTTACTTGTAAAGTAATACTCAATTGTGTTGCTATGAAATATGGAGGACATTTTTTAAGCTCAAGGATATTTCCTACATGTGAGAAAAGCCTTCGCTTTGTTAGGTACACAGAAAATATTTATTAATGTCTCTAGCTTTGGTTTACTTTTCTAAATTTGAACTGATTTTAGTAGGCAGTATTTTTTTTGTTTTGCTGTACTATTTAATTTTGGAAGTTTATTACTTTTCCTCTAGTCTAATAGATTCCAAATATGTTTGTCTGTAGAATACATTTTATATTATGATGTCAGAACTCCAAAGTGAATTCAGCTTTGAAAATTTCATAACAGAATGGAAGAAATAATAGTAACATAGAAAAAATGGTTTATGTGTAAAAAAATAAGAAAAATTCAATTAAAAATGAAATTTAAAAACACTTTCAATGAGAACAGTGTAGTGTTTTTATGTCTTATCACACATCCACTTAATAAAAGTGTTTCATAGCTGGGTCGACATACTAAGTGCAACATCCAGTTATATTATTTTTTTGTTTTTAATGCAGAGAAACATGAAAGTCCTTTGCACATGTATATGTTGTATGAAAAGGACAAACATACAGATTATTTTGTAATAGTAGGTGCTCTTGAATCAGACTGTTCCAAAATATTTAATTATTTCATTTTCAACAGCTTATTTCTCATTTTTCTAGAAACTAAAAGCTCTATTTATCTTTATTTTGAAATGTTTGGGATTTTGAGCACATAAGTATTATAACTCCTGTTCTGAGAGGAATATTTTACTAGATGAACAGTATTTTAATTTTATTTCTTCCATTCTGGCCTAATAATTCAGTAATATCTAAATTCAGCTTTCCTATCTCCTTTGTAAAATGCTTAAAATTGAATGAACTGAGAAAAAGGAAGAGATAAAAACAGTGATGAGTCTAGTTAAGAATGATAAGTAAATGCTGAGTATCCCAGAGATTGTTTCAAGGTTCCATTTTTTGAGGTTTCCAGCAGGGCATACCAAGGGCTGGACAGCATAATGGGGGATGTCCAATCTAGAGCAATAAGAAGTGTTAGAAAAATTTTAAAAAATAGTAAAATTGAAAGTTGATCTGCCTTTAATTATCACCTTTAATTTAACATACCAGAGATTTTTTACAATGCCAGTGATAAAATATTTCTCCTTACTTAAGAAGACTTACTTATGGTAGTTAACTCCTACCAAAACCTGCTCCTTGGTACAACATCAGTTTCCCGTGTATTGAAAAAAATTAAGAAAATGCCAAAACAGGGTTACAAAAATTGTGGAATATTTAAGGTATCTTAATTTAATAAATTAATTCTTATAATTCAAAAATTGAGCTATTCATAGGGCAGTTGAATATTTTAAAAATATTTATTCAGAGTGAACTATGATGAAAGGCTTGTTTTTCAACATTTGTCAGTATATCCTTGTGACTATACACACGACTTCATTTTGATGTTGTCTGTGACTGTATGAGACCTGGGCCATACGCTTTTGCTGTTGCTGTTCTTTTACCCATTGCACCCCAACACCAGAATGTTAACTGGTGACTAATTGCCTTAAAGCCACCTTGAGAATAGACATTATTTGAAACTATCAACATATTTATAGCAAATGTTGGAGAGCATGAAATTCAGAAAATGTTTTCCTTTTTTTAAAAAATAAATTACATAGGCTGGGGATTAAAGATGGCAGCGCGAGAGGTGAGACACAGGCTTCCTCCTAAAACTGCATATAATACAAAAATATAATTAATACAACTAATCCTGAAAGAGCAACAGGAAAGAGGACTGCACCAAACTACATACACCTGGAAAAAAGAATAAACCTCACAAAACAGGGTAATGTAACAAACCAGTGGGCCCGGCAGGACCCACGCCCTTTCCCCACCCCAGCACACCAGCGAGAGGAAGAGAAACAGAGCAGGGAGGGAGTGGAGGCCTGGGACTGCTGAATACCTAACTCCAGGGATCTGATCTGGGAGCACAAACCTACATTTCATGGTGTTTTCATGGTACTCTTGTGATTAGGGGGTTGGAAAGCTAAGACAGGCAGAATACCTGGAGAGACTGAGATTCCAGCCACTTGTGGAAAGCAGGGATCCATACCCAGCTGCTCTGGGACAAAAGAAAGGTGGGCAGTCTGAGAGACTTCCTAACAGCAAGAGGGCTGCTGAAGGGGCAAGGATTGCACAGAGCTTACTGCTCAGGAGAAAGGGCAGGTAGACAAAATTGTCTGGGTGCACTCTGCCCAGCAGATTGGGAACCTTGACGATCTTCAGGAGCTCCAGCTTCCTGGCTGGCTACAGAGCTCCAAGGACCCCCTCCGTGATACGCAGCCTACCGAGCCTTTCTTCTGGCCAGGCCCATCTGGCTCACAAACCGGCAAACCCTACCCTGCCTTAAGGCCAGCCAGAGGGAAGCCCCATCTACAGCAATTACAAACCCAAAGCACAGTGTGCTAGGCCTACTGGTTCTGGCAGTGGAGACAGGCATAGTAGGCGGAAAGCAGGAAACAGCTCTTTCCTTCACCCAGGCACCAATACCACTCCCCTGTGAACTGACATTGCTTCAGGGGCTGAGCAGCTCCAGAGAGTAGAGCTTCTGGGCACTAGAGGGTGCCATATACAAATATAAAATGCCAAAGGAACCTGGTTCAGAGTAAAATTATTAATACAACTCCTGAGAAATATTTAAATGACATCAACCTCATGATTCTTCCTGAAAGGGATTTCAAAATAAAAATCATTAACATGCTCATGGAGATGCAGAAAAATATTCAAGAACTCAGGGATGACAATGATCCAAAATAAATTATTAAAAAAAAAAAGAATACTTAGGAGAAGCTAATAAAAGAATAAGTGATTAAAAAAAAAAAGAACATATGGGATGTGAAAAATTTCCAGAGATGTGTTGTTTTAATTTGTCTGATTTTTCTCATACTATTCAAGATCAAATAGACAACATTCACCATGTTATTGATAAGTTTTCACAAATGCCTGGATTGTTAAATTGGTTTTCTTTGTTTCATTGGATATGGCCTATAATTGTAGGTCTAATACTGTTACACATTTGTATTCCTGTTCTCCTAGTGTGTGTGCGGAAGGCAGTTGTTGGTTTTTTAAAGCCAATACAAGCATATACTACTTTTCAAGAATTAACTTCAAGAAATAAGTGATTCCTTTTAAACAACTTTGTGAAATCATATACTGATTCCCCACCTGCATTTGCTGCAAGAAAATAATCATGTATATTGTGATTTTATCCAGAATTATAGCTGCTGGCTGTCCTCTCTTTCATATTTTATCTCCCTGTTTGGTCCCAGGAGATGGCTGGTTAGCCAGAGAAGGGTAAGATTCCTCATGGGAGGAACAACCTAAGACAGGCACAGTCGCAAGGGACCTCAGGTGAGCAACATGGGGGCCAACTGAGGTGAGGCATAGAACCTCACCCCTCCAGACGAGAGAGACATTGTCTGTGACAAGCTATGTTACAGGCCAAGCCCAGCCAATCATTATTCTGGTACCTTCCACAAATATACGCATATGCATTTGCTTCAATTAAAACAAAAAAGGGGGAAATGTGGGATTCATTTAAAATTTAAGTATAAAAATCATATGAATAATCATAGTTGACTTGATTGATTATAGTAACTGAATTAGTTTCTCTGATATGACTGCCTTTGCATTGTTCACCTTGTGAGAACTTGTTCACTATGTTCCTTGCATTGTTTACCTTGTGGGAGCTTGTTCACTGTATTGGAACTTGTGCGTTGCATGGTGAGCAATAATGTCTTGTGTATTGAAAAGCTGTTAAGAGAAAAAACGTCAAAAGTTCACATTGCAAGAAAAAATAATTTGTAACTATGTATGTTGAAGGATGTTAACTAAACTTACTGTGATAATCATTTCACAATAAAAAAAATAAATTAATTAAAAAAAGAGAGAGAGAGAAAAAAAAAAAGAACTCAGGGATGAATTCCGGTCAGAGATCCAATCATTACAGAACACAGTATCAGAAGTGAAACATACAATGGAAACTTTTAAAAGCAGATTAGATATGATGGAGGAGATGATAAATGAAATAGAAATTAGAGAAGAAGAATACAAAGAAGCTGAGACACAGAGAGAAAAAGGATGTCTAAGAATGAAAGAATATTGAGAGAACTGTGTGACCAATCCAAACGTAACAATATTCCCATTATATGGGTACCAGAAGAAGAAGAAGAGAGAGAAAGGGATAGAGAGTGTCTTTGAGGAGGTAATTGCTGAAAACTTCCCGAGTATGGGGCAGGATAGTCTCTCAGGCCATGGAGGTACACAGATCTCCCAACACAAGGGACTCAAGGAAGACAACACCAAGACATATAGTAATTAAAATGGCAAAGATCAAGGATAAAGACAGACTATTAAAAGCAGCCAGAGAGAGAAATAAGATCACATACAAAGGAAAGCCCATCAGGCTATTGTCAGACTTCTCGGCAGAAACCGTACAGGCCAGAAGGGAGTGGCATGATTTTTTAATGCAATGACACAGAAGGGCCTCGAACCAAAAATACTTTATTCGGCAAAGTTATCATTTAAATTTGAAGGAGGGATTAAACAATTTCCAGAGAAGCAAAGCTGAGAGAATTTACCTCCCACAAACCGTCTCTACAGAGTATTTTGGATGGACTGCTATACATGGAAGTGTTTCTAAGGTTTAATAGTTGTCACCAGAGGTAATAAAACTACAGTAAAGAAAGTAGAACACTTAATTACGAAGCAACTGAAAAATTATATCAACTATCCCCAAAGTCAAGGGATACACAAAGAGTACAGAACATGATACCTAATATATAAAGAATGGAGGAGGAAGAAAAAGGAGGAGGAAATAAAAAGAACCTTTAGACTGTGTTTGTAATAGCATATTTAGTGAGTTAAGTTAGGCTCCTAGATAGTAAGGAAATTAACCTTGAACCTTTGGTAACCATGAATCTAAAGCCTACAATGGCAATAAGTACATGCCTATCGATAATCACCCTAAATGTAAATGGTCTGAATGCACCAATCAAAAGACATAGAGTCACTGAATGGATAAAAAAACAAGACCCCTCTATATGCTGCCTACAAGACACTCGTTTTAAACCCAAAGACATACACAGACTAAAGTGAAAGGATGGAAAAAGATATTCCATGCAACTAATAGGGAGAAAAAAGCAGAAGTTGCAGTACTTGTATCACACAAAATAGACTTCAAAACAAAGAAAGTCACAAGAGACAAAAAAGGACATTACATAATGATAAAGGGGTAAATTCAACAAGAAGATGTAACCATTATAAATATTTATGCACCCAACACAGGAGCACCTACATATGTGAAACAAATACTAACAGAATTAAAAGGGGAAATAGAATGCAATATATTCATTTTAGGAGACTTCAACATTCCACTCACTCCAAAGGACAGATCAACCAGACAGAAAATAAGTAAGGAGACAGAAGCACTGAACAACACATTAGAACAGATGGACCTAACAGACATCTACACAACTCTACACCCAAAACATGTAGAATACACATTCTTCTCAAGTGCACATGGAACATTTTCAAGAATAAATCACATCCTAGGCCACAAAAAGAGCCTTGGTAAATTCAAAAAGATTGAAATTGTACCACGCAGTTTCTGAGACCACAAAGGTATGAAACTAGGAATGAATTATGCAAAGAAAATGAAAAATCCCACAAACACATGGAGGCTTCACAACATGCTCCTAAATAATCAATGGATCAATGACCAAATAAAAACAGAGGTCAAGCAATATATGGAGACAAATGACAACAATAATTCAACACCGCAAAATCTGTGGGATGCACTGAAGGCCATGCTAAGAGGAAAGTATATTGCAATACAGGCCTACATCAGGAAAGAAGAACAATCCCATATGAACAGTCTAAACTCACCATTATGAAACTAGAAAAAGAAGAACAAATGAGGCCCAAAGTCAGTGGAAGAAGGGACACAATAAAGATTAAAGTAGAAATAAATAAAATCAAAAAAATAAAGCAATAGAAAGAGTCAATGAAAGGAGAAGCTGGTTCTTCAAGAAAATAAACAAAATAGATAAACCCCTAGCCACACTTATCAAGAAAAAAAGAATCTGCACACATAAACAGAATCAGAAATGAGAAAGGAAAAATCACTACGGACACTACAGAAATACAACGAATTATTAGAGAATAGTATGAAAAATTAAATGCTAAAAAACTGGGTAACCTAGAAGAAATTGACAGCTTTCTACAAAAATGCTACCTTCCAAGGCTGACCCAGGAAGAAACAGAAAATCTTAACAGACCAATGACCAGGAATGAAATTGAATTGGTAATCAAAAAACTACCTAAGAACAAAACCCTTGGACCAGATGGTTTTACCACTGAATTTTATCAAACATTTAGTGAAGACCTAATACCCATCCTCCTTAAAGTTTTCCAAAGAGTATAAGAAGAGGAAATACTTCCAAACTCATTCTTTGAGCCCAGCATCACTCTAACACCAAAACCAGGCAAAGACACCATAAAAAAAGAAAATTAGAGACCAATATCCCTGATGAATATAGATGCAAAAATACTCAACAAAATATTAGCAAACGGAATTCAAAAATACATCAAAAAGATCATCTTTCATGATCAAGTAGAATTTATTCCAGGATGCAAGGAGCTGCAGCATTTGAAAATCCATCAAAATCATCCACCACATCAACAAAAAGGAGAAAAACCATATGATCATCTCCGTAGATGCTGAAAAAGCGTTTGACAAAATTCAACATTCATTTATGATAAAAACTCTCAACAAAATGGGTATGGAGGGCAAGTACCTCAACATAATAAAGGCCATATATGACAAACCCACAGCCAACATTATACTCAACAGTGAGAAGTAGAAAGCTTTTCCTTTAAGATCGGGAACAAGACGAGGATGCCCACTCTCCCCACTTCTATTCAACCTAGTACTGGAGGTCCTAGCCACAGCAATCAGAAAACACAAAGTAATAAAAAGCATCCAGATTGGCAAGGAGGAAGTTAAACTGTCCCTGTTTGCAGATGACATGATATCATACATAAAAAACCCTAAAGAATCCACTCCAAAACTAATAGATCTAATATTTGAATTGAGCAAAGTTGTGGGATACAAAATTAGTACACAGAAATCTGTTGCATTCCTATACACTAATGATGAACTACAGAAAGAGAAATCAGGAAAACAATTCCATTCAGAGTTGCATCAAAAAGAATGAAATACCTAGGAATAAACCTAACCAAGGAAGTGAAAGACCTATACTCTGAAAACTACAACACACTCATGAGAGAAATTAAAGAAGATACCAATAAATGGAAACACATCCCATGTTCATTGATAGGAAGAATTACTATTGTCAAAGTGGCCATCCTGCCTAAAGCAATCTATAGATTTAATGCAATTCTTATCAAAATACCAACAGCATTCTTCAATGAACTAGAGCAAATAGTTCTAAAGTTCATATAGAACCAAAAAAGACCCTGAATAGCCAAAGCAATCCTGAGAAGGAAGAATAAAGCTGGGGGGATTATGGTCCTCAACTTCAAGCTCTACTACAAAGCCACAGTACTCAAGACAATTTGGTACTGGCACAAGAACAGACCGACCTATAGACTAGTGGACCAGAATAGAGAGCCCTGATATAAACCCAACCATATATGGTCAATTAATATACGATAAAGGAGCCATGGACATACAATGGGGAAATGACAACCTTTTCAACAGCCCGTATTGGCAAAACTGGACAGCTACATGCAAGAAAATGAAACTGGATTATTATTTAACCCCATACACAGAAGTAAACTCGAAATGGATCAAATACCTAAATATAAATCATGAAAGCATAAAACTCTTAGAAGACAACATAGACAAAAATCTCCTGAATATAAGCATGAGCAACTTCTTCCTGAAGGCATCTCCTCGAGGCAGGGTAACAAAAGCAAAAATGAACACATGGGACTACATCAAATTAAAAAGCTTCTGTATGGCAAAGGACACCATCAACAGAACAAAAAGGCATTCTACAGTATGGGAGAATATATTTGTAAATGATATCCAACAAGGGGTTAACGTCCAAAATATATAAAGAACTCGCACGCCTCAACACCCAAAAAGCAAATAACCCAATTAAAAAATGGGCAGAGGATATGAAGAGACAAACCTCCAGAGAAGAAATTCAGATGGCTAACAGGCACATGAAAAGATGCCCCACATCGCTAATCATCAAGGAAATGCGAATTAAAACCACAATGAGATATCACCTCACACCAGTTAGGACAGCCAACATACAAAAGACAAGAAACAACAAATGCTGGCAAGGATGCAGAGAAAGGGGAATGCTCCTACACTGCTGGTGGGAATGTAAATTAGTTCAACCATTGTGGAAAGCAATATGGAGGTTCCTCAAAAAACTAAAAATAGAAATACCATTTGACCCAGGAATTCCACTCTCAGGAATATACCTGACGAAAGCAGGATCACATATTCAAAAAGGCATAATGCACCCCTATGTTTATTGCAGCACTATTTGCAATAGCCAAGATATGGAAGCAACCTAAGTGTCCATCAGTAGATGAATGGATAAAGATGATGTGGTACATATACACAATGGAATACTATTCAGCCATAAGAAAGAAACAAATCCTACAATTTGCAACAGCAGGATGGAGCTGGAAGATATTATCCTCAGTGAAATAAGCCAGGCAGAGAAAGACAAGTGTCAAATGATTTCCCTCATTTGTAGAGTATAACAACGCAGCAAAATTGAAGGAACAAAATAGCAGCAGACTCACAGACTCCAAGAAGGGAGTAGTGGTTACCAAAGGGGAGGGGTGTGGGAAAGCGGGTTGGGAGGGAGGGACAAGGGGATTGAGGGGCATTATGTTTAGTACACAAGGCGTGGGGGGTCACAGGGAAAACAGTGTAGCACAGAGAAGGCAAATAGTGAATCTGTGGCATCTTACTACACTGATGGACAGTGACTGCATTGGGGTATGGGTGTGGACTTGATAATATGGGTGAAAGTAGTAATCACATTGCTTTTTCATGTGAAACCTTCATAAGAGTGTATATCAACAATACCTTAATAAAAATAAATAAATAAATAAATAAGTTACATAGACTTAGTTCTACCAACACTATTGGCTCATTCTTTTTTTTAGCTTTATTGGTATATAATTGACATAACTGATTAATCTTAAGTCCAGATTCTGGCAGACGAATTTTTTGAAATGTGATGCAGTATATATTAGTTTTAGTACTAATTATGAGACTGTTATCATCTAGATCTTAATTACAATTCTATTGCTTATTGATAATGACAGAGGAAAAAAGGCAGAGATGAAACATCTCAGAGAGACTACATGAAATAATGTCTCTCATAAAGCATTTTGAGTTCTTGTTTGTCTTCAGAATGCTGGCATATGAGAATAAAAAGGCTACTCACTAATATCTTCTAACATTTATTTGAAATGTTAACAGAAGCAGATCATATTTTTAAGTGGAGGCTAGTCTATGGTTAAGAGTTTATTTCCTCTTAAAATTGTTGTCAGCTTCTATAAACTTAAATTGTATTTGTATATTGTTCTACTTTTTGACAGTCAATCAATACTTCTCTCCAACATGGACAATATTAAACATTTCCTAAAGTTTCTAAAGTACTCTAATTCTCTTAATTCCTCTTATTTCTAAATAAGAATAAAAATGTAAAAAAAAAGTGTTTCAGAAATTAGAAAAAAACTGTCATGGTAAGAAGTGTAACATTATGTGTTTCACATCTAGAATTATATTTAGCCAGCATAACCGAGGGCAGAAAAAGTGATTAAGTATGGTAATGACATCTCTTGACACATCTTCCTTGGACCCAAATGTCACTGATGATGTTGGTTTGTGGGTCAGCTTCTCTTCACCATTTGGCCCATCTTCAATGCCAATCCATTGATGATGCAATTCATGACAAAATGTTTTTCATTTGGTATTTATCAGTGGTCAAAATGGGATAACTTCTTTATAGATTACATAAAGATACACACTTTCTCTTAAGACCCTTGTACCTACTTTAAGGATATATTGTAGCAGAACATACTTCTTTGATTGTATTTATTAGAGCTGAGTTATTTGATATTTTGGGGACATACTTATCTTATTTTTTGCTATATTAAGCAATGGTCAAAAGAAAAAAATTACTTTGAATCTTAAGTTATAGAAAAGGGCTTGAGAAGAGGACTATGTCAGGGACCTTAGGCCTAAGAAACAAATAACTGGATAACTGGATGTCTATGAATTTAAAAATCAAGCAACAAAACCTCTTTTTGTTTTTAAGTTCTGAACTTCTTCTACTCTTCCAATCCTGTTTGAAAACCTGTTCTTTGTCTTTTGAGTCTAAGCAACTCGAGTATATACTCTTGTTTTTATTTGATTCATAAAACACTAATTGAACTATGGCTGGTAAAAATAATTCTTTTGATAATAATGATTTTGTTTTTTGTTGATGTTCCTAATGAGATTTTTCCTAGGGCAAGTTGATGAGAACATTCTGACCACCCGATTTTTACCTGCTGCCACTGACTTTTCCTTTTTGAAGTGAGACTTAGCTTTGACAGATCTTTGGTAATTCATAGAAGAAATAGCCTTTAGAAACAAATATTTGTAGTTGGTTTTAAGGGGTAACTAAATTTCTTTGTTGTTTGTTTTTTGGAATTGTGTTAAAAACTATTGTGAAATTGTAGGAACTAAGTGCATATTTTTGAAGGTTTTACTTTATTTCCCTCATCAAAAAACAAAAAAATGAAAATACCAACAAGCAAACCAGTAACTATTAAACCTAATTTCTTTTTACTCTTCAAGTGACATTACTTTTCACTGGCTACATTTGGATAATAAAAGCCATGGATTTTAAGCCACTTAGTAATTTGGTTTCATTTTTAACACAAATAACACCTTTTCATCCATTTTATATAAACTTCAAACAACATATGTTTTAACTTACTGCCAAATAAGAAGAAATGTGTTACATTAAAGTGCATGTTGTTTGCTAGTGCATTTGGAAATACCATTCATTTTATAGCAATTTTGAGTTATTTTTCTGTCACTTTGTATTCCTGTTCAAAGAGACATACAGAAACCCTCACTCAAAACAACTCCCTTAGGGTTTACTCC
This sequence comes from Smutsia gigantea, assembly GCA_032199065.1. Classification (NCBI taxonomy): domain Eukaryota; kingdom Metazoa; phylum Chordata; class Mammalia; order Pholidota; family Manidae; genus Smutsia; species Smutsia gigantea. The sequence goes on from JAVSCE010013497.1 coordinate 110,239, forward strand.
TGGATGTCAGTAGACATGAGCGGGAGGTACAGTGTACAACAAGCTTAGGTCATGAAAATGTCAACTCTTTGGTGACTTGCATTTATTATTATCCTTTGAATTGTGTCCTCTTGAAATTCTGTGAGTGATATTTTATTTCTTTTATGTTTAGGTGGGCAAGAGAGATACTACCTCATTTTTTTTCTTCTGTTGATATAAAAAACTGAGGCACTCTCATTCTCTAGGATTTGGTCCAAATTTTTTAAATGTGTGTTGCCAAGGGATAATACATACCAAACATGAAATGTTAATAACATAAAAGACCAGGGCATAAAAAAGGAAACTTTTCAATGTTAAGGTGTAGTTCAAAGTGTTAGATTGTTTTTAATTAATAAAGTGAAACAGATAAGAGAGAAATTCAGAGCAAAATAGATTTTATTGTGTTCTTGTTCTTACTTTAGGGGAGTAGAGACAGTTTTTTGGTTGAGAATTCCAAGGAATAAAGGAAGTAGCAGACAGAGATTCTAATAACTACTTTGCCTCTAATTAGCTGTGAGACCTTGGGCAAGCCATTTTATTTTCTGAGCCACAGGGGCTCAGGTTCTCACTAACTGTGAAAGTTTAAGTTCTGGTATGACAGCAAAGATGGGCAGGTGGACTACACAGAATTGTGCAGTATCCCCAGGGTGCCAAGAGGGATAAGGTGCATAAGAAATACTGCCTCAGATTTAGTCCCTTTGTGTAACATAAAAACATCTGGGAAAGGGAGGTTATCAAAAACAATTGATAATAAAGATGTTTCAACTTCTTTTTTCTTTACATCTCTTACGACCTACAACAAATTAAATTTAGTAGCCATCAGCAAAAGGTGGGTTAATCTTCTCAAAGAAAAAACAGCACAGCTGTTGTAATTTTTTTTTAATAGCAGCTTCTGTATTTTCCTTCAGTTTGAAAAATTTGTTAAAGAGTGATTTAAATTATTTCCAATGTTCTGCAGCAGATTATATGGCAAGCTCTTAGTCTGGAAAGAGTGTGAGGTATTTTGTAACCTGAGTGGCCAGTTTGCCAGTTTACTCTCTACACTGCCTTCTTGTCTCGCTTCTCTTTAAAATGATTAAATAATATTTCAAGACCACACATGGAGGAATAATAAAAAAACAGCTCTTCTGGAGCTTTATTGTGGTTCTAAGACAACAGTGCACTGGGAGATTAGAAAGGATTACTTCTTGCAAAGAAGTAGAAATATTTTTAAAGTCTTTTTCCTTTAGTACTTTAAATTGTACCAAGAGAATATAGTTTTCTTTAAAGAATATGGATTAGAGTTACCTGAAGCAATTAATATAGGAAAGAGAGACTCCTTTATGGCAGATAAGGTTTAGGTAATATTTATAATTAGGAAATTAGGAAATTTAAAAACATCCTCAGAAAGCTTTCTCTGTGTCATCTGCTCCTGCTGGGTTAGATGCCCACCTGTGACTCTCTTGTAAGCCATACTCGAGTCTTGTTCTCACTGTGTGAGATGCACGTCATAACTAGCACATCCTCATTAGCTGGAGAACTTCTTGAAGACAGGGACTGTATCTTATAAGCCTTTGACTTCTCGCCCATGTCACATAGTAGTTGCTTAGGAAATATCTGTTGAATAAATGTCAAATGTAGATAGATGATGGACAGACCCTAATTATGTCCACATGTAAAACCAAAATGTAAAATCCAAATGAGCAGTGTGTTTAGGCTTGAAAAGGCTTGCACTACTTTCTTATTAAGAAACAAATGTCTCTGCAGTCTTCCATAATAGTTGATACTTAGTTCTTTTTGAGGACTCTCTCTAATACAGTACATATATTTTAAATTATTTTAATAATAATTTTGACTGCTTTGGGGTTTTACAAAGTTTTTATAGTGTTAATTTTGACACTGCCCTTCATTGGTCGCTAAGGATGTCTATCAGAAACAATTCTTACTCACTACTGGTTACTGGTGGGTTGCACGAGCAAGGCAGATTTGGACACAAGCTGAAATCCCTGCTCAGGCCCCATTCTCAGACAGCTGTCTCAGTGTGGTTCAAGCAGTGGTGTGCACTTTTTCTTATTTCCCATTAATATGAAACCACAAAGCAAACTATTGGTGAATGGGACCAGCCAAAAATTTTACTCTTGTTCTATCTGGCTGCAGTTAAGAAGGTCTAGTGTCCTTTTTATTAATGTTTAAATTAGATTTCTTCCATTTATAACCACTTTTTGGCAGAATCTCTTACTTTCTTATGAAATCTAATACTTAGTAACTCAAAGTAAAAAGGAAGACATAATCCTACACCTTAAATTCAGCGAAATTTCTTCCCTGTTTTATTTAGAATAAGGCCATGGTTGCACTAGGCCATAGCCAAGATTATTATAATTATTAAAATATCAAAGCATTTAAGTTTTTCATATTTCTGTTGCAAATCCTCAGTACAGTTTTACACCATCCTTTAAATTGACCTAAAGATTTTGACTATTAATTTAACTAGCATTATTACACTTTTCTCTAGAATAAACCAAGCTCTTTAAGTGAATTGATCCCTTACTGTACTATGACAATAAAGAGTATTCAGCAGTCATATTTTTCAGACACTATTGCACAGTATTGTCAATACTTGAAGAGAAGAAAAGTTGTTGTCTAGTGAGTGAGGGTTAAAGGTAAACATTCCCTACTAATTCAAAGAAACACAGGCACCCTACTTTATTATGTGTGTGTAAGTAGAGCTCAGTAGAAAATATGGTTAGATTGCATGCATATTTCATAGAGTTAACTACAGCGTTTTCCCCTTTTGACTAATACAGCCTTTAGAGCCCACCCTGGTGGTGTCTTGCACATTGTTATATGCCTTGCAGGCACTCAATAAATATTAGCTGATGAGGAAAAATGAGTAGTCTTGTATTTCAGTTCTGCACATGAGATAACCAAGCCTCTTAGGTAGAGTTAATTAATATCTGGTGGTCTTCCACATTCCTAAGGGAATATGACTTTGAATTCTCTCTCCATTGAAGATAGATTTGTAAAGTCACAGAAGTGGTTGTCCCAGTTTTGGACTTGGAAAATGACATCTAAATGAGCAGTGATAACCCATGGTAATATAAATGCTTAGTTTTACTGGCTATTTAAGTCTAATGTGTAGGCATCTGGGGACTCTGACATACTCATTTGCTTGTAAGTGAGACCCTTTGGTGCTCCTGGCAGTGTCGCTTGTTGGCATTATTTCTTGCATTATTAGTACAACAGTGAATTTAGAAGTTAAGTGTCAGTCTTTGGCTGGTATTATCTGCTACCCAAGGCCTTAGTCATTTTCATACTTGGGGTTTTTATTTGGAAAAGGGAGAATATACACATTTATTATTCATAGATGCAGTATTCTTGTTAGGATTTCTTTGTTAAAAGTGATACAAACTAGAAATTGTCTCTGTTTATTTTTTATAATCATAAAAATAAATAGTATAGTTTTGGAGACTGTTCATTTTTCATAAGTGGAAAAGGAAATGTATAGTACTGGGCAAGGGTAGAACAAAGTACTTGGGATAAGAAATAAAAATTGGATGCATACAGCTCAATGTGTGGGATAGGATTGATTCAGGGAATTCATTCTTTTGTATTTAATTTTTTAAACTCAGTTTTTTCCACATAGGCATGATAAAAGGAAAGAGAGAGTAACAAACACTCATTTTTGTGCAAAATCAAAAACACAACAAAAACCAAGTGTGTTTGTATAGATTTAGAAAAAATATATTTCAAAGTTGTACACCAAAATTATTAATAGTGACTATCTTTGGGGAACAAGCCTCTAGCCAGAGGGCTTTTTCTTTTTTAATTTAATATACTTCCCTGTTATTTAGATTTATTTTGAAGAACATGTATTATTTCTATAATGAAAAAAAATTAAGGAAACACAAAAAGAGAGAGGCAGAGACAGAGACAGAAAGAGAATATGAAGGGCTGTAGGAAGTCAGAATGGAAAGAAAGGTGAAGACTGGGTGCCAGAACTGTATCCTGACATAGATCTATTTAGATACTTGCTGGCTATGGTAACAGAAGAGAAAGCCAGGGCCCAGACCAGTGGTGAAGAAGTGGGGGCCCGTGTGGGGAAGAGAGAACTGTAGAGTGGAATGTTGAGGTGGAATAGAGTGGAAAGGTAAGGTGATTCATTATGGAGAGAGCTTGAAATAAAGACATCAGTGACCATGGAGTGTAGTTAGGGTCTAAGCATTTTGTGGCAAGAGTTTTAACCTGGGAAGCCTTGGGAATTTAAGTATGTGTCTCTATTGAGAGAGATCAGTCATTGTGAGCTTTTGTTAATTTTATTTTTATTATTCATCAGAAAATGAGCAATGCTTAAACTCTTTAGACAACTTCAATGAATTGACTTGACTTCAGGCTGCAGAGTTGGTCAGGTTATTTCAAAATTTAAAAATGTAGCTATTCGTTTTCTCAGTTTGGGTGACAACCCACATAAATCTTTTTAAATTGTCTGAGGTTAGGCTCTTACACCTTGAAACTGAAGTATAAGAAGCTATTAGCTAATGGAATGGGTTGATTTGTCCTTTGCTAAACTAGACATCTGGAACGACATCAGTATATATAGACAGAAACACACTCATTTGTATTCTCTGTGTAAGGTTAAGATCTATCAGGTTAAATGTATTCATTAGTATCACTTAGGAGATGCTCTTTCTTTTGTCATGTTTCTTTGGCAAAAAGTAGCAGTTCTGTGAGCAGTGGCTTTCATGATAAAATCCTGTAATTCAAGAGGTTGGCTTATTCAACTAAACTGCTACCTTGGGCAATGCTGGACCAACTGTGAGGGGTCTGTTTTCTTGAGACCTGCAAAGCTGTTCTGTTTGCTAAACAAAGGAATTGTTGATTTCAGTGATTTAATTCCCCTTTTGGCTAAAGGCTGCTGAATGAAAACAGTGCTTATTTGGGAAGGAATCTGTTGCTAAGGCAACTGATATCTCCTTAATTATTGGCCAATATTCCCATATGAGATTGGTGTCTTTCAATTGTTGGAAATAACCAAATTATCCTGAGCACTTTCAGTTCTTGAATTTGGTGGTGATGATGGGGTTGGAAAAAGGATTTCTGAAGTATATATTCAGAAATTTCTTTCATTTAGGTTGGCATAGTGAAGGTACTATGTTTGGCACTATGTATGGAGTGTAAAAATATAGGTAACTGCATTGTGTTTGCAAAATCTCCTGCATTATAAGAGATCTTGTTGCTTAAGACTAGTTGTGGTTATGACGTTAATTACTTATGTTCAATCTTTTTGTAAAATTGAATTCCTTGATGTAAGGAAATAATGTCTGTTAAGTCATTTATCTTCAAGAGTAGGCAGCTAGAAGAAGAAACTTGTAAGTACTATTTAGCAATTATGCAAGCAAGGACTGTCTTCAAAACTGTTGCCATTTATGTGAAGTTCTTTTCCTGAACATATCTAGTGAGGCATGTGCTGACCTTAGAGAGTGGCCTCTTTTCGCCTATTACTTTTTAGGATCATGTAAAAGACCTCTGGTTTCTTGTCTCTTAGCAGTGTGGTTGTTTGATCATTTAAAATTAATTGAAGCTTTGAATATAATCTGACTCAAGTTCCCATGTATCCTTATCACACTTATTTCATAATTGTTCGCTAGTGTAAAGGATGTACTAAGACATCAATAGAATTCTTACAAAGTGGGAGTTTGTCTCTGTAATGTTACTATATGTCTTTTACATACTTATTGTGGGTAATAGAGATCCATAACTCCGGGGAGAGGAAATTCTGGGGTAAAATACCTCTAAAACCGAAATCAGTCAAAGGGAGAAATAAAGTTTAAAACCTGTTTATTGCTTACAAATTGCAGTCCAGGGCTGTCTCTTTCCTGCTCAGGCAGAAGCAAGCAAGACCTCCCCCCTAACCTCTCAGATTCAGATAAGACCTCAGTTGCCCAGGTAATTCCCATTGATATGGAGATGAACTACTTGTCTCCACCCCCTAGAAGCCTGTTGATATGTAGATGCACTAAAGCCAGGTGAGATATTCTGGAACTATTACAATTTTACTTACAGGCCACCCCTCCAGAAATCTTGTCTTACAATCTACTCATTCCCCCTTTTCCGCAATGGTTCCTGGGCAAGAAAACTGAAGCATTGTGACCAGACTAATGACATAAAGTAGCAACAGCAATAAAATCATGATAATCCTCAAGCCAGAGGATTCAGCTAGGTTCAAAGTCCTACACAGGCTAAGTCTGTAGCTTGCCCATTCCATAGGCAGGCAGTAGCTGAAGAGGTAGAGGGTTCAGAGCAATCATCACATGGCAGCTGCAGTCAGGGGGCACATCCAGGCCACAGAACTATAGAAGAAAATAACCTTAATGGTGATAAGATAAATGTTTAAATGACACCAGCATAGGCAAATCTTGTCCATCAGGTAGGATACATGCCGGAGAGTGGTCCTGTGATAGAACAGTGGCAGGAATGGGATCTTGTCCTGGTCAAGCATACCAGACTTTCACCCCCCCACCCCCCGTGGGAGTTACAGATGTCAATATATAGGGCTACAGGAGGTACATGCATTGGCCATAAAGATAAAACAAAACTTCCCCATAAGATGCTCTTACCTCCCAGATGTTTTGGGTACACTACCTTTGGGGGCCACTCTGCTGTTACTCCAGGACTACACACAAGACCAGCTCCCAGGCCTTTTCCCCAAGGTGCCAGAAAGGCCAGCCATTGCTGCTCCATGTGTCGAAATGTCCAGGGCCGCATCCATTCAACAGCATTGCCAGGGTTTAATGTCATAGGGGCTAGCAGCAGGATGTTGCTCTGCTGGCCATATTCTGGCTTCAATAACTCTTCTTTGTTTTGCATATACAGTTGTATAGGAGAGGCAGCAAGGTGTGTTAGCATATCTACAGCGCTCAAAGCTCCTTTATGGGGCTTCTCATTCAAACGCCATAGCACTGTCCATAGGCAAACTGACCAGCCCCATAGACTATTGGTGTTTGACTTCAGGCCAGATTTCAACAAATCATTGTACCTCTCTATCATGCCTGCCCCAGTAGGGTTATATGATACATGAAATTTCCACTTTATTCCTAATTGCTATACCCATCCTTGTAATGCATGTCCAATAAAGTGGGTGCCTTGATCGCTCTCAATCACCTGTGGCCAGCCATAGGCTGCAAAGAGATGCACTAGGCCCCTCTTGGTAGTTTGCTGATCTGCACGACATGCAGGAAAAGCAACCAATAGTCCAGTAGCCATGTCCACACAAGTCGTGGCATACCAATATCCTTCTGATATAGGCAGAGGCCCAATATAGTCAATCTGCCACCTGACCAGGGGTATCGGCCCCTTTACTATTGCCCCATGTTGCTGTGGGACTCAGTGTGAGTCCCTCTTAGAGCACAGAAGGCACTCATTCCAGGCAATGCTGACTTCTTCAAAGGTCAATGGCAAGATCCACTGATGGGCTACAGCCCACATTGTCTTTTGCCCCGTGTGCAACAAATTCTGACATAGCCTCTGGGGCACATCAGAGGTAGGTTTTCCTTCTGCACCTGGGCCAATGTATCTGCTTCATCATTCCCTGGGGATGCCAAAAGCAAATAGCCAGTCACATGATATACAATAACAGTCTTAGTCTGACCAGAGGCCCATAGGTCTTGCCACAACTCTTGCACCCAAAGGGGCTGGTGACCAACCATCCAGTTGGCACGATACCATATCAGTAGCCACAGGGTCAAGCCCCGATAGATGGCCCAGCTGTCAGTGCAGACAACTATGGGGGAAGGCTCCTGGGTGATCATGAGCCCTACTGCCTGCAACTCAGCCTATTGGCTCCTCTTCCCCTCTCTATCCCCATCCATATTGTCTCAGTCTTAGAATGGAAAGCCACAGCCCTCCACTTCAGGTGGAGGCAGTCTGTGTACCAAGCATCTTCAGGTATAGGGGCTTTTCCCTCCTGATAAGGACTCTTGGCTACCAATGGCTCAAAAGCAAGTTCTTCCTGCTTTCCTCTGGTATAGGTCACTGGGCCCAATAAGCATTGGAGTTCTCCACTTAAGGGGCTAGTAGAGAGGGTGCTACGCTGCTGTAAATATGCACCCCATTTGGCCAGTGTAGGCATCTGTGCCACATCACTCCGTGGCCTTTGGGTCCAGTTTCGCACCCACCCTGCGATGGGATAGGTAGTTATTACCTTGGTTGGAGCTGTTCTGGAGATGGGCTCCATGGCCAGCAAGGCATGGTACACAGCAGCCAGTTGCTTCTCTATCAAGGTGTACAGGACCTCTGCTCCTTTCCATAGGTGTGTCCAGAATCCAGTAGGTTGGCATGTCCATTCAAACTGCTGCCAAAGACCCCATTCATAACCGTCTTCAGTTGCATGAACATCTAGCTCACAGGGCCTTGGTGAGTCCATTACATTCAAAGCCTGCATGGCCTTGACTGCCTACTTGGCAGCCGTAAAAGCAGCTGCACATGTCTCATCCCAATCCCACCTGATGCCATTTCATACCAACTGGTATAAGGGCTTCAGAATTTGTGCCAAGTGTGGGATAAACACACTCCAGTAGCCCAAAAGACCCAAAAACCCTTTTAGGACTGCCACAGTGGTAGCGGTGGGGAAAGCCTGGACCTTGTCTATGACTGCTTCAGGAATCACTTTAGTTTTACCTGACTAGGCAACCCCCAAGAATTTTACAGACAAACCATGTCCCTGAACCTTGGTGTTGTTCACAGCCCATCCTTTTTCCTGTAGATGTTGCAACAGTTTAGGAACTGCCCCTTCTAAATCTTAAAGAGAATCAGATGTGAGCATAGTATCATCAATGTAATGACACATCTGCATTGTTTGCAGTTTCTTCCACGTGGCCAAGTCCTGGGCTACAAGTCTGTGACAAATGGTGGGACTGTGGAGGTATCCCTGCGGAAGGACACTGAATGTCCACTGCCAGCCTTCCCACAAGAAGGCAAACTGTTTCTGATTTTCCTGTGCTATGTCAATAGAGAAGAAAGCATTAGCAAGGCCTACTACATAATGATATGTTCCCAGCTCATGGCTGAGGGTGTCCAGAATGTCTGCTACAGAGGGGACAGCAGCATGCAAAGGGGGTGTGACTTTATTCAATTCCCTGTAGTCCATGGTGATATGCCAGGAGCCATCTAGCTTTTTCATTTACGACACTGGGGAATTAAAAGGACTATGAGTGGGCTTTATGTTACCTGCCTTCTCCAACTCCTGTAGAGTTTCTCCCATTTCCTTGTGTCCCCCAGGAAATTTATACTGCTTAGTATTTGTCACCCACCGAGGTACAGGCAGAGCTACAGGTGGGTGCTTAGCATGTCCCCTCAGAACTGCCTTTACCACAGTATCCTCAGTCTGAACTCACCTGCAGTGGTCTGTAACCACAGACCCTGCAGGATACCTACCCCCAAAATATATTCAGGAATGGGAGAAATGTACACAGTATACTCATTTGAGAGTAAACGCCCTATCCCCAATGGTATTTGGGCTTTCTTCACTCTAATTGCCTTACCCCATAGCAGCAGGAGTCCGGGAAAACGCTCAGGGTTGGCATAAATCAGAGAATACTCAGCTCCTGTGTCCACTAGTGCCAGGACACATTGTTCATTCACATGGGACCAATGAATTGCTAATTCTACAAGTGGCCTCTGGTCCTCACCATGTTGACCCCCCTCCAGTTGAACCACAATGCCCACTCATCCTTCTGTGGGGGTGAGGGCTCAGGCAAATCCTGAGTACTGTCCCCCAGGAAGTTTTGCAGGGACACAGGTTGGGCATGAGGCCTTGACTCCAGTTTCCATGTCCTGGACCTCAGCGGCTGGAACTGTTACTTTGGCTTTAATTGGTGCCACAGTTCTAACAATTCTGTTAGGCTGCTCATCAAGTTTTTCTTTCACTACCCCGGCCTTTATCAAATCAACCCACATCTGGGTCCTTGAGACCTTCACGGGGCCTTTTGCACCTCTCCTTTCAGTTGTAGCCCATACTTCCTTCCTTGCCCTTATTGTTTCAACCTCCCCCAGATCTGCTAAAGTACAAGTAGCCTCACTTATGTGTTGCCCTATGTGGGGGGCAAGCGTAGTCACTAGGGACCCAAAGAAAGATGTGGGAGCTGTATGTAGCACCAGATTTCTCATTCCTACAGAGAACACCTCCTCATCAGGGCCCTGGGGGTCCATATTATAGATGATATTTTTCATACCCAATTCCCACAGTACCTGTTGGAGCTCTGCATACATTTTCTAACTACTGGGTAAATATGTTAAATAACCCTGAGTAGGACAAACTACCCTGATGGCAGCTGTCAGCCATTCCAGGAGTGTCTGATTTCCTGAGGTATGACAGGCATTTTGCAACTGCTGCTGGAGGGAAGGGTGAGTCGTCAGGGAAGCCATTCTACTCATCTCAGTACCAGACATAACAATGTTTTCCACCCTCATATCCCAGAAACATAAAAGCCACGTAAGCAGAGAGTCCAGTGACTTCCACCTATACCAGATGCTCATGTCCACCAGCTCATCCTGGGTATAAGGACGGAGCAAGGAGTACTACAAACCTGGGGAGGGGGTGGCTCCTCCCCCTGAGGAGCCCATGGTTGTTTTGTTTTTGTTTTCTTAATTACAGCATGGTGGGCCTTTAAAACAGAAGAGTCTGGTACCTGTGGCCGTGGATTGGCTCATGGCCCCGCCTCCTCCCCTTCTCCCCTGCTGGTTCCTCCTCCATCTCTGGGGCTGAAAGCACCACTCTTTCCTCCCCCTCCCCCACGGCATCCTGCAGCACAGCTTTTCGTGTTGCCTTCCTCCTCACCACTGCTAAGGAATCTTCCAGGAGCATGACCTGTCTTTTCAGTAGCTGTTTCTTTTCCTTAACAGCATCCCATAGGTCATCACCCAGCTCCTCCAAGTGATGCTGAAGTGTGTCTCTCTTCTGCCTAAGTCCCTCTCTCTCCTCACTAACCCTGTCGATAATCCTCTTTTTCTTCTGGGTAACATTTTCCACTAAATGGATGAAAAGAGACCGTACAATGCCAGCTGCTACACAGCCACTCAGGGCATCTAAGCAGCTTTCTATCTCACAGAGGGCTAATTCTTCAGCTTCTGGTGTCTCCACCCTTCCCCAGTTTTGGGGAAGTCCCCACCCCTCTAGGAGGTACTTTACCCTAGACCAGTTCCTCATTAGGGGCTCCCAAATTGGAATCCTCACAGATGGGGGGACAATAACAGGTGAAGCTGCACCCTCTGCTGCCGCATCCACTGGGGTCCCCCCACCATCCACAGGGTTGGGGGTTTCTGGGCATCTCTCCATCATCTGTAGGGACAACCCTCCCAAAGGTCATACCCATTATGACAGATTTTGGGTTCAGAGATCCTGCCGATTACACCAGATATAGCTCTGAGAGAGGAAATCCTGGGGCAAAATACATCTAAAACCGAAATCAGTCAAAAGGAGAAATAGTTTAAAACCCATTTGTTGCTTACAAACTGCAGTCTTGGGCCATCTCTTTTCTGCTCGGGCAGAAGCAAGCAAGACCTCCTTCTAACCTCTCAGGTTCAGATAAGCCCTTGGTTGCCCAGGTAATTACCCATTGATATGGAGATGAACTACTTGTCTCCACCCCCTAGGAATGCCTATTGATATGTAGAGGCACTAAAGCCAGGTGAAATATTCTGGATATATTACAATTTTACCCACAAGGTCATACATTATCTCATATCCTTAAAACAAAATGGAGATACTGCTGACAAGCCTGGTGAGATTGATGAAATTCTAATATTACAGGGTGTCCCAGATCATCTAGTTGAGTGAATTTTATTGTGGGTTTTTTTTGTGCTATGGAACCATCTGGATTATGTAGGACTCTCACATGAAAGTCTTTTGGCACATTAGTATTGGGTAAAATCTGTTTTGTGATACTTGAGGATGGTTATAGTTTTTAGTTAGGATTAGCTTGTTTCATTTCATTCATAGGGATGGCATTGGTTTTACACCTTGGGTTGAACTGAATATGAAACGCTTGCACTTTGTGTTGGAACAATACTTGAGTTGAATTTCATGTACATATTTATAATCTATTCTGGACTTTCACTCTTCATTTTAAATAGCTTCAGGAAGTAAATACAAATAAGATTCATGTTATGAAAATATTAAAATACATGAAGAGAGACAATAGTCTGTAACACTGTTGACTAAAACATAAGCCAAAATCACAGAATATAGGTTCAAGGTAGTTGCTGTCCCTACATGTGTCTTCATCATTAATCCAGTTCTCCATGCGTGGGCTTTGCAGTATCTACTGGTGTTCTTCCATCTAAGGCTGTGAATGTAAGCATACAGTTAAATCAATGATACATTTTTGAGTTAGCCTCCCTGTGAAAAGCTCTTTTGAGCTTATGCCTTATTTAAAATATGTTGAAGTCTGAACTATCAGGCATTATTCTTTGAAAAGCACTTCTGTGTTTTATTTTTCAATTCCATAATATTTATAAGTTTTTAGAAGACACTTGTTTTAGTCATCTATTGTTATGAGATTACTTTTCTGGATTACTGTAGGCAAAATTAAATTTCTATAAGATTATACAAGGTGAATTGATTTTCTATGTTGATTAGATCGTAAAAACTTGACCCAAGTTATTCTAATACATTTAATTCTGTGCATATCAACCCATTCGTTTGTTTTGTCACATAATAGTTCATTCCATTTTCCCACAAAAACACAGCATTTTTCCATTTTCTCAAATTCGGTGAAGTTCATAGATGTAGAGAATGTTTTGTTAGCATTTTCTCAGCTTTTATTTTTTTAACATTTGTTTTGTTTTCTAGGGACTTAGTAACTTTCAATTTGCATAATATATATTAATATTTGATGTGAATATTTATATACATATGTATAACAAATCTTAATCTTTACATATATATGACAATGTTTTTTTCCTTATGCCAATGTAGTTTTTGTTGTCAGTCTAAGCCTAGTTAATTCTTTAGTCAGTAGTTTATTTTTCTTTGTTTGTAACCATGTGTGGTATCTTTCTTTTGAGAAAGCATTGACACCTATTACTACTAGACTCTTTCACTGGATGAGGTAGACCTGTCGATTCTTATGTTATGCCTGTGTGCACCAGAGAATGTAAAAGAACAAAAGAGAAATATTCCATCACAATTTTTAAATTCTATTAAAAGTGCTACATATTTTGTAGAATCTAGAACTATAATTTGCAGCAAGAGCAAGGGAAAAGACTTAGGAAGTTTTAAGTTTTCTATCCCCTGGTGCATATGGTAATGCTATTCCATTTTTCTTGATACTTTCTCCAACTGATAGAATAACTTCTTCATAAGTATTAGCTCAGCTAAGACTTGGACAAATTCAAACACTGGTTCTCCTCAAGAATATTTTAAGGTGCAGCTCAAATGTCTGAATTAGATTATGCATTAGGAAATGCAAAGGCTATATAAGGCTAGAAAGTAGAAAGCAGTGAACTCAAGATAGAGGCTTGGTAAACAGTCAGTGTTTAGGGAGTGGGCAGGGGAGGATAAGCCCAAGGAGGAGTCAGAGAGGAGAGAATTAGTGGGGAGTACTGCCATAGTAGCCAAGTACACTCGCCAGATTACAGTGTGGCTAAACTACAGTAACAACAAAACCCAAAGGCTCATTTCTTCCAATACAAAGTCCTATGGGAGTTTGGCTAATGACCTCCTTCCTTTATACTTTGTGGAACTTGTGGGCTTTGAGTTTGTCATGTGACATTGGCAGGAAAAGAATAGAGATGAAGGAGGGAGGGCGGTTCTTTGCTGCTTTGTTCTGAACTACTTGGCCAGAGATTTCAGGTGGGCCCAACCTAAGTGCAAGGAAGGCTGGGAAGCACAGAGGATTCCAGGAACTCTGATAGAATCTGTCTTATCTGGAAAGTAATGAGTTTCAGGAAGCAGTGGCAGTATCAGTACAGTAGAAAGGTCCCCCTAAGGAAAGAATTTAACAAATTTTAAGACATATGGGAATATTCCAGATAAGCATGTCATCAGCATTTCCAGATCATCTCTATTTCCAAATGAGAAGTTGTGATATTTCTTTCCTTTGGGCCTATGAAGGCATCTCTGGGAAATTTTATTTTCCAAGTATCAATTTTTTTTTCCAATAAACCCCTCCAATTTTCCTGTAAAGCTTATTATGTCTGAAGGAGCTTTGTGAGCAAAAGAAAGAGAAGACAGGGAAGATCTTACTGCTAAAATGGGAAAACGGTCTTTGCTTAGATGATGGAAAGTGACTCATGGGTTAGTTTTGTGTTTCTTAAAGGTCACATTTTAGATTGCCAATATTTATCCTTCTTTCCTTATAAAACAGGTTTAAACGCATAGTTTTCAGAAAAGTTATCAATGAAAAAATGTGGGAAATTTTATTTTTTCATAGTGCAATAGTTAAAATGCCCTAATTTGCTTAAGGAAAAAAAAAAAGCAAAGCTCTGGCCTAGTAACCAAAAGATTGGGCTCTAGTTGAGACTACAGTGAAATAAAATCAACTATGATAATAGACTAGAATATATTGGAACCTATCTCATATAGATGGGTAAGTACTGTTTTTTGAAACCTTTCTTTAAATTACAGAGTTGCCTGTGTATGTTTCTATAATTGTTCTTACATAAAACACATTTCTTACTGTGGGTCATGGACAAAAAGAGGTTGAAAAACACAAGACTAGGTATCTTGCTGGGATTCAAGAGTGTAGGTCAACACTGCTTTTGACTTATGACTAGATGCATCCTTTAGACTGGAACTGGAGCTGAGTGAAAGAGGGCTCCAGGGGGTGGGAACTGATGTCAGAACCAGAATAGGAGAGGAGAAGTTTGCCCTTGAAGAGACTAGAGTATTTCGGTAGAAGATGTGCAGGTATCAGGGAAGGAGATGGTCCCAGTCATCTGGAGGCCAGCCTACCTGTGGGAAGACATCTAAGCAAAGTGCCTCTGGGCTTTGTCAGCTGTTTTGGTTATCTATTGTTTACCTAACAAAGTGCTCCAAACCCTAGTGGATTAAAGCAAACATTTTATTTTGCTCATGATTTTGTGGGTTAAGAATCTGGGGAAGGCTCAGCTGGTCAGAGAAGATGACACTTCATTCACACCTCAAATGCCTTGGTGCTCTTTGGCCATTCTGTCTCCATATTTGTTGCCAATATCCAGGCTCTCTCCACATGGCTTGACCTTTTTCTTCCTTATAACATGGTGGTTTCTTATTAGTCATATTTCTTAAATGGCTGTTGGCTTCCAGTAGTGAGAGTTTCAAGAGACAGGAAGTAGAAGTTGCCAGTGTGTTAGGGCCCTAGCCCAGAAACTGGTACAGTGTCATTTCCACCATATTCTATTTAGGTCAAAGAGGTCACAGAGCCCACCCAGATTCAAAGGGAAGGGAAATAGACCTTACTTCTCCATGGGACCATTGTCAAAGAATTTGAGGCCATCTTTAATATGCTACATTGGCCAGTCTAACGTGATTGTTTTAGATGGGTAACCCTGTCCTAAAATAATATAGCAAAGGTCTTTTGCTGCTTTTATTGGAATTGTTAAGATCAAAAGTAATTATTTTGTTCAAATATTTTAAACTTTAAAAAAATGTATTTCTTTTCTTTTCACTTACTTTAAATTTTGAGATAATTGTAAATTCACATGCAGTAGTAAAAAATAATACAGAGATCCTGTGTCCCCTTTACCTAGTTTCTTCCAGTGGTAACCCTTGCAAAATAATAATGTAATATTACAACCAGGAAGTTGACATTGATACAATTCACCAACCTTATTCAGATTTTTCCATTTTACATGTATTCATGTGTGTGTGTGTGTCTGTGTATGTATTTAGTTCTATGCAGTTTTATCACATGCAGATATGTATATCCACCACCACAGGCAATATACAGAAAAGTTCCATCACCCCTATAACCACATCTACCTCCTCTCATCCTTAAACTCTGGCAACCACTAATCTGTTCTCCATGTCTCTAGTTTTGTTACTTCAACAATGTTCTATAAATGGAATCATATGTTATATTAACCTTTTGGGATTGGCTTTTTCAACATGATTCCCTTCAGATAGATTCATCTACATTGTTGCATATATCAATAGTTTGTTCCTTTTTTATTGCTGACAGGTCTTCCATGGTATGAATGTACAACAGTTTGTTTAACCATTCAACTGTTGAAGAACATTTGGATTGTTTTTATGAATAAAGCTGCTGTGAAGATTCATGTACAGTTTTTTTTCTGAATATAAGTTTTTTATTTCTCTTGGATAAATAATAGTTTTGCATTTTTAGTTTTAAACTGCAAAACTGATACCATTGTTCAATCCCAATAGATGAATGGTCTGTTTTTCCACATCCTTGACAACATTTGGTGTTGTTATTATGTCTTATTTTAGCCATTTTAGTAGGTATGTAGTTTTATCACATTATGGCTTTAATTTGTATTTCCTTAATGGCTAATGATGTTGAAGATCTTTTCATATGCTTTTTTTTGCCATCTGAACAGCCTCTTTGGTGAGATATCTGTTCATGTCTTTTGCCCATCTTTTAATTGGATTATCTGTTTACTTTTTTTTACAATTAAGTTTTGACAAATTTTTATATTTTCTACATACTAGTCATTCATTGGATATGTAGTTTGCAGATATTTTCCTTTAGTCTACAGCTAATCTTTTCATCCTTTTAATAGGATCTTTTGCAGAACAAAGGGTTTTAATTTTGGTGAAGTCCAATTTGTTTTTGTTTGTGGATTGTGATTTTGGCATCAAGTCTAAGACCTCTTCAAGCCTAGATCCTGAAATTTTTTCTCCTATGCTTTTGTCTAAATTTTATAGTTTCATGTTTTACATTAAGTCCATATTCCATTCTGAGTTAATTTTTGTATACATTATGAAGTTTTGGTTGATGTGCACTTTTTTCTTTTTGCTGATATATGTCTAAGTGTTGCTTTAAGTTTTTAAATACAATTGTATTTTAAAATATCCTTGTTTCTCCTTAATTTTACTGAGAGGGTATAAAAGTGAGATAACTGAATAAGTAAAGTTGAAATTCAAGAAGAATGAGCTGAGGACTGCATGTATACCTTATCCCTTCTGCATAATATATTTTCTATTCAAAATTTTTTCTCATTCCTTAAGGATTTTGTAATATAAAAGGTTGATTCTCTTCAAGGTATATGAGATAGTTTTCAGAGATTTTAATTTAAATATAGTAAATTACTTTTCTTATTTGTTCCTGATTAAGATTGATTTTTGACATTCAGGGTAATAGTGGTTGATTTTAGTCAGTGTCCATGTAATTTATTCTTTATTTGTTGGGTTTGAAATTATTTTAAAATCCTAATTATGATATGGTCAGAAGTAAACCACGTTTTTCAGTGCAGAGGGACACTATCAATATAGGTGCCCACAAATACAGAATTTTAGTGCTAATAATGAGTAGTAACATGAGGTATTCCTCAGTATAAATATCATTTGAGAAATCCATTTTTTATACCAGATTGGATTTCTGTAAAAAGTCTACTAATTTTCCTCCAAAATTAACTTTGTTTAAATCATTCTTGCTTTTTGTCATATTTCAAAATGTGTTACTAATATTACTTTAAATAATCAAGGTATCATTTTTATCTTGAAAATTTATGCTGATCAAAAAAACCTTCAAATTTGAAATGTTTATAAAAATGTGTAGCAGAATGGCAAACATACTCTTTAAAATGTTTGAATTTTAAAAGCTCACAGGGCATTTGGAAAGGCAGTGCCTACAAGGAAGGCATTATCTTCAATATTGTTTACCTGTTCATTTTGGAATTTGTAAAATTTGTTCACTTTTAAAAAAAATTTGAATATGTGGATCCTTATCACCAGAAAGGAATAGAAAAATTGAAGGCAGTTTGGAGTTGAATAGAAGTTATTAATGAGCTTAGCTTTGACTGAAGTGACAGATTAATGGCTAAATTTTCTTCTCTAGCAAGTCTGTTAAAACTTCTATCGTGCTTCAGTAAATTCTTTATGTCATTACAAATTGAAGGCAAAAGGCAAAGTAGTTTTAATTTCAGTTTTGAAATTCAGACCTCACTTAAATCTTTAGTGACCTTCATTCAGAACAAGGACTGGTTGTACTTCTTTGGAACACTTAAAAAATTTTCATGGACATTCCTAATCATGTAATACATAAATTTTCTTCTTTGTAATGACTACAGAAAAACACTGAATCAAATTTGTAGGTTACCTTTACTTGGTATACTGTACCGTGTGGTGTGCCTTTTTTGTACTTACCCTGACTTCATCTCATTTTTTTTCTTCTTTGTCCTGATTTCCTCATTTTAGGAGTTCTTTCATGATAATGGTAATAATACTAATAATTTATATTTGTTTAGTATTTTTTATAAGCACCCTACCTGTGGTAGATTACATTTAATGTTTAGTATCCCTTTGAGATATTTTCATCACCCTCATTTTATTGAAGTGTATAGCACTGCTCCTCCAAGTACTGGTCTGCAGTGAAACTAGTTTGTACCAGAATTGAATCATTTTAATGCTTCCTTCCTTAAGAAAGTCACGCTCTACACAAAATTTCTCTTCTTTTTGAGAAAGAAATAGTGTAGTGGTTAAAAGCAGGGCATAAAGTTATTAGCTCCTCCCTTTAACTAACATTTTGACTTTGGACAAATAACTTTACCTTTCTGTGTCTCATTTTCTTTATAAACTGAGACTAATAAATCATAGGTTTCCTGTAGGGACGAAATAAGAAAACACACATAATGCACTTAGCCTGGCACCTGGCGTGTTGTGGGCATTCCGTGAGTGGCAGCTGTTATTATTATTTATCTAGCTTTTATGGATGCATTTTAAACGGCACAAAATCGTACGTTCCTTTATCTCATTTTGACAGTATACCTCTTCTGACCTACATATACCTAAATTTAAAGAACATTTTCCTACCCTTTCATTACTGCTAGAAGTCCCCTATCTCTTTTTTGCCCTGCCTCAATTCCTGGGATATGTGTATTAAGTACAATCAAATAAAGCCAGTAGTTTTTCTATATTGGAAGGCCAACTGGTTAGACAACATAAAACATATCTATACTTAAATCTGTATCAGTATAAAATTTTGAAGGACATGATATATAGCTACCTTAAAATGGTTATATTATACTTGCTTAAAATTGAATTTTTATTTGATTTGTATATTTGTTTTTTCTTAAAATAAGATAAATATAAACAAACTTCCTTTCTCAAAGCAAATAAAATGGATGTCAGTATTCTTAGGATCTCCTGAGGGACTCGCAGTGATATGATACATGCTATTGCCCTTCTGTGTGTGTGGAGCCAGTTCAGAAAAAAACCTGTTTAATTATATTTGGTGTTAATGTTATTCACAAGAGGTTGCACACTTTCATGGAATTAAAAAAAATTCTGATGAGAGCTTAATAGAATCCTGTATGTGTTTATTCTCATGGATGGTGATGGCCATTGATCGTAATTTCCACGCCTTGCAGAGAGAGAAATGCCCTCAGGCTGCTCTTCTTTGTGGCCCACCCCAGTCAGCCAGCTTGCCCCACTGCCAGGCTCTGTTTTTCACACAGAATTAAATGGGAGCCAGAGGAGAGGGGGCCAGCACATAGGAATATGACCACTATATAGCTGTGACTTAATAATTGTTGTTGAACTAATGAATGAACCAATAAACAAACTATGTTTCCATGTTCACTATGCTGCTAGAAATGTCAGGTCTAAATTTACTATTTAGTTGTTGCCAACTAGGATAGGTTTCTGATACCTCTTATTTCTATTTCTAATTGTTAAAAAATTTTGGTTTCCCATTTTATGGATGCTTTAATGTTACATAAGGAATGACCCTTATTTGGACTGCGAGACTTGCGAGACTTAAGCTCGGTTGATTTCAAGTGTGCCATGTGCATTCAAGAGCACCTCTTGGAATGATGGGCTGGTTCCTGCTTCTCCCTCTAATTCCAGCCTGTGGTGCCTGTTCCCTCTCCCTTCTTGGTGGAACCACTAGAAAGGACCTATTCTGATTACTGTGGCCCTTGATTTATTTTGACAGTATAAAACAAAGCACCATCAAAGCTGGGACAAAAGTTTTACGCAGCCTCCAAGATGGAAGAGAATAGGTTAAAAGACAAACCATAAGGCCGTAGAGAAATCAGAGAGGCCAGCAGGAAAAACACAAGAGGAGGTGGTGAAGCTGAATCAGTTTCCAGAGTGAGGACCTGTATTCAAGAAGGGCAAGTGTGTTTAGGATTAAGTTAAAATTTACTTAATGTTTGTGCCAGCTAATACCAGAAATATGGTTGGCCAGACCTTGGTGCCTGACTAGAGAGACATGTTGGTGGAGGGGTAAACTTGTGAAATGAGGCATTTTTAGGGTAACATGCCATAGATGGCCCAGAATGTCCAAATATATACAGGGTTTCTCCTCTCTAAGGACTAAGCAAGACTTGTGCTGCCTTGCTCTAAGAGCAGGTGAGCCTTGGTTTGCAGGACTTGCTAGTTTGTACTAGGTAGAAAGTCAAAAGAGATGGTACTGTGCAGATTAATAAAGGGTGTCTAATTCCAAAGCAAAGGAGGTCGAGATATTAAGAAAGGCAAATGAAGAACTGATGAGATTGTCCATGCAGTGAGATCAGGGGCCTCTTCTGTCTTACTGTTCTGTTTTCAGCTCTTAGACCAGGGCCTGACACATGACCGATGCTCTGTACATAGTTTTGAATGACTGTATTAATAAGAGAAACTTCTGGTAAATTAAGGTCAATTATGTGCAAGAGTTTTGCTCTATCAATGATATTCATGCCTAGGTTTCTCCCTATATCCTTCCTGAATATTTTAAGATAATTAATTATATGTTGAAGGAATATTTTAGGTAATCATAGGTTAGAATTGCTTTGATTTATGGGGTGGGGCAAGGGATGGTTTAGTATGTTCACAAGGGAGGATACTATTTGGTACGAGGCCTTCACAGCCTCTGAGAGGTTGGGTAGCCCATGTAGACCACTTGCTTATCTGTACCAGGCCAAGTGGCCAATAAAGCTGATCTAATATACTTTTATGGCTTATCTCTATATAACTCTAAGGGATGGGAGGAGGGAGTGGCCTGGGAAATGCAGAGGGCCCTAGGATTAACATCATAATATCATCTCCAAAATCATAACTAGAAGGAAATGGGGCTACACCTGTGGTTTGCATTTCTGTAAAAGATTTGATCTACTGCTAGATCAGTTCTTCAGATGCTCGTTTTGGTGTCTGAAAAGTTTTTGGAGAAAATGGATCTGATCATTAGGAGGGGTCTTTTTTTTTAATTAAAGTATAATTGATATACAGTCTTACGAAGGTTTCACATGAACAACATTGTGGTGTCAACATTCACCCATATTGTCAAGTCCTCAACCCCACCGCCCCTCCACCCCTGCCATCAGCCATGGTCCATCAGAATAGTGAGATGCTTTAGAGTCATTACTTGTCTTCTACGTGCTGTACTGCCTTTCCCATGATCTACCTTTATTGTGACTGTGATCATAGTACCCCTTAATACCCTTCTCCCCCCCCCCACCACCTGTCCTCCCCAACCCCTCCCCTTTGGTAACCACTAGGCCCTTCTCAGAGTCTGTGAGTCTGGTGCTATTTTGTTCCGTCAGTTTTGCTTTGTTTTTATACTCCACAAATGAGTGAAGGCATTTGGTACTCATCTTTCTCTGCCTGTCTTATTTCACTGAGCATAATACCCTCTAGCTCCATCCATGTTGTTGCAAATGACAGGATTTGTTTACTTTTTATGACTGAGTAATATTCCATTGTGTATATGTACCACATCACCTTTATCCATTCATCTATTGATGGACACTTAGGTTGCTTCCATGTTTTGGCTATTGTAAATAGAGCTGCGATAATCATAGAGGTGATATGTCTTTTTGAGTCTGAGAAATTATATTCTTTGGGTAAATTCCTAGGAGTGGAATTCCCGGGTCAAATGGTATTTCTATTTTTAGTTTTTTGAGGAACCTCCATATTGCTTTCCACAATATTTGAACTATTTTACATTCCCACCAACAGTGTAGGAGGGTTCCCCTTTTTCTGCATCCTCACCAGTATTTGTTGTTTCTTGTCTTTTGAATGTTGGCCATCCTAACTGGTGTGAGGTGGTATCTCATTGTGGTTTTAATTTGCATTTCCATGATGATTAGCGATGTGGAGCATCTTTTCATGTGCCTGTTGGCCATCTGAATTTCTTCTTTGGAGAAATATCTGTTCAGATTCTAGGAGGAGCCTTTTTTAGGGAGCCAGTAGGGGTTAGGAAGAACTTTGGATTTGGGAATAAAGTGACTTGTGACGCTGGGTCAGAATGCTCAGAACCTAATGAAAATAGCTCTTCAGGCTCTGGTGAAGTATATCTACCATGTCTATAGAATATACTAGAACACAGGGAACTAGGGGAGGCAAATGACCAGTGGGATGGCAGTGCATACATATGTCAGTCACAGAGATCTTACTCACTCTAGAGAAAATCTGAAATGGAAAGATCTACTCTGTATATGAATCAAAGATATGACTTGAAAAATTGGGGGAATAATGGCACCAATGAATGAGTCAGGGAATTTAGAAAGGGAACTGGTTTGGAAGGAAAGGTGGTCATTTGGTTTTAGAAATTCTCAGTTGAAAATAACAATATGGCATGTTTAAATGTGTAGCAGATAGCTGGGAAGAACAGAGGAAAGCTTAGATGAGAAGACAAGTTAGGGGTTAGCTGCTCTTTGTCTAACTCCTCTGGGAAAGTAGTGAACTCCAGAAACCCCATTCACCCTGTTGCTGCATGGGTATTTAGGCCCTTCGCCTACATGTAGTTTAACAGCGTTAAGAACATTACTGTGGTGAATGAAATGGTTAGAACACAAAGCAGTGGCTACAGTTTTTTAGAACAACAGTCTAAACAACAAGAGTCAGAGATAAGCAATTTTCTTTTCTCTCTGCTGTTTTTTCTTGAGAACTATTACTATCAGGGTTTTATCAGGAAATATATGCTCAAAGCCAAATGAAAATGTCTTATTGCTTCTGATGAAATGCACCAGAGTAGCTGATGGGTGTAAAAAGGAACCTCATAGAGAGCACCAAATATTCCAGTAATCCTGCTCCAAACCATGCCAGTTTACTATAAATTTCTTTCACAGTTCTCGTTAGATTCATGTAGTAAATAAATTAAATACCTTTCCCACTGGGAGTTTTTTAGAAACATTTAATGAAGTAAATGCCACAGTGTTAGGTCAGAGGGGAGTCTTCTAGAATTATTTTTAGCATGCATTTCTACTTTAATTTTTGTTGGTTTCTTTTGATGTGGGCTTAAGTCTTAGCCATATAGTGTTGTGCAGGGGACAGAGGACAGGGTGAGAGAGAAATTTAGGTTTAGTGTTTAGTACACATAACCAAGGGGAGCCTCCTTTTTCTCAAAGGTTACAAAATTTAATTTGATAAGAATGCCTCTCTAAATATTGAAATAGCTATATCTGGGACAGCTAAAGAGACATACTTTTAATTCATTACCCTTGCATATTTGGAAAGATTCTGTATGCTTAATTTTAAATCTATGTCTTTTAATAAAAGTATTACTATATTTTATTTTTTTTAAATAAACATACTTAAAATTATTCTAAATATAGCTTAATCTTTGTAATTAAAGCTTTTTGGGAACTTGAATCATCATTATGAGAATTAAATTATTATATCAGTGAAAGGCAAACAGATACATGAAAAAGATTTTCAACATCACTAGTCATTAGGGGAATGCAAATTAAAACAACAATGAGGTATCACCTCATGCCTGTTGGAATGACCATCATCGAAAAAGCCAAGGGATAAGAAATGATGATGTGGATGCGGAGAAAAGGGAATCCTTGTCCACTTTTGGTGGGATTGTAAACTGGTACAGCCACTATGGAAAACAGTATGGAGGATCTTCAAAAAATTAAAAATAAAACCATCATATAATTCAGCGATTCCACTGCTGGGAATATATCTAAAGGTAATGAAAACACTGACTCAAAAAGATATCTGCAACCCCATGTTCACTACAGCATTATTTACAATAGCCAAGACATGAAAATAACCCAAGTGTCCAACAATGGATGAGTAGCTAAAGTGGTGGTACACACACACACACACACACACACACACACAGTGAAATACTATTCAACCATTAAAAATGAGGAAATCCTATTTACGACATCATGGATGGATTGTGAAAGCATTATGCTAAATGAAATAAGTTAGAGAAAGATAAATACTGTATGATCTTATTTATATGCGGAATCTTTAAAAACCTCATAGGGAAAGAGATCAGACTTTTGATTACAAGAGGCAGAGGGGAGCAGGAGAGGGAATTAAAGGAAAGTGGTCAAAAGGTACAAACTACCAGTTATAAGATAAATAAATAGTATGGATATACTATACAACATGATGATTATAGTTACCTCTGCAGTATGGTATATAGGAAAGTTGTTAAGAGAATAGGAGGTCTCATAACAAAGAAAACATTCTTTTTCATTTTTTTCTTTTTGTTGTATCTATATGAGAGGTTGATGTTAGCTGAACCTATGGTAATCATTTCACAATATATGTAAATCAAACCATGACACTGTGTACCTTGAACTTCTACAGTGACATATGTCTGTTATTTCTCAATGAAATTGGAAAAATTCTTATAATGAGTATGCTTTAGTGTTTATTGAGTTTCTGATTAATATACTTCCTTAAAAAAAACCATAACCACATTCTTTGAATAACTAAAAACACTTGCTAAAGAGACAACAGATAAAATTTTTAAAATATGTTTTGGACTTAAAATTTATATGGAACCACAAAAGACCCTGAATAGCCAAAACAATCCTTAGAAGGAAGAATAAAGTAGGGGTGGTGAAGGGGGGCAGGATTACTTTCCCAACTTCAAGCTCTACTACCAAGCCTCAGTAATCAAGACAATTTGGTACTGGCACAAGAACAGAGCCATAGACCAATGGAATAGAATACAGTCCAGATATAAACCCACACATATATGGCCAATTAATATATAATAAAGGAGCCATGGACATACAATGGAGAAATGACAGCCTCTTCAACAACTGGTGGTGGCAAAACTGGATAGCTATATGTAAGAGAATTAAACTGGATTGCTGTCTAACTCCATACACAAAAGTAAAACTCGAAATGGATCAAAGACCTAAATATAAGTTATGAAACCATAAAACTCTTAGAAGAAAACATAGGCAAAACTCTCTTGAATATAAACACAAGCAACCTTTTCATGAACATATCTCCTCAAGCAAGGGAAACAAAAGCAAAAATGAACAAGTGGAACTACATCAAACTAAAAAGCTTTTGTACAGCAAAGGACACCATCAGTAGAACAAAAAGGCATTCTACAGTATGGGAGAATATATTTGTAAATAACATATCCAACAAGGGGTTAACCTCCAAAATATATAAAGAGCTCACATACCTCAACACCCAAAAAGCAAATAACCCAATTAAAAAATAGGTGGAAGATCTGAACAGAGAGTTCTCCAAAGAAGAAATTCAGATGGCCAACAGGCACATGAAAAGATGCCCCACATCGCTAATCATCATTGAAATGCAAATTAAAACCACAGTGAGATATCACCTCACACCAGTTAGGACAGCCAACATCCAAAGGACAAGAAACAACAAATGTTGGCAAGGATGCAGAGAAAGGGGAACCCCTATACAGTTGGTGGGAATGTAAATTAGTTCAACCATTGTGGAAAGCAATATGGAGGTTCCTCAAAAAACTAAAAATAGAAATACCATTTGACCCTGGAATTCCACCCTCAGGAATATACCTGACGAAAACAGGATCACAGATTCAAAAAGACATATGCACCCCTATGTTTATTGCAGTACTATTTACAATAGCCAAGAAATGGAAGCAACCTAAGTGTCCATCAGTAGATGAATGGATAAAGGTGATGTGGTACATATACACAATGGAATATTATTCAGCCATAAGAAGAAAACAAATCCTACCATTTGCAACAACATGAATGGAGCTAGAGGGTATTATGCTCAGTGAAATAAGCCAGGTGGAGAAAGACAAGTACCACATGATTTCCCTTATCTGTGGAGTGTAAGAACAAAGCAAAAACTGAAGAACCAAAACAGCAGCAGACTCACAGAACCCAAGAATGGACTAATGGTTACCAAAAGGAAAGGGATTGGGAAGGGTGGGCAGGAAGGGAGGGATAAGGGGAAAAAGGGGCATTACAATTAGCACACATAATGTAGGGGGGGCATGGGGAAGGCAGTATAACACAGAGAAGACAAGTAGTGACTCCATAGCATCTTACTATGCAGATGAACAGTGACTGTAATGGGGTATGTGGTGGGACTCGATAATAAAGGGGAATGTAGTAACCACAATGTGGCGCATGTGAAATCTGAGCCTAAGATTGTATATCAATGATACCTTAATAAATAAATAAATAATAAATAATTTTTGGGAGCAAAACTGCAAAAATGCATCAGAGAAGATGCACTGTATCTGTAAACAATCTGTGTCTGTAGGGAAATCTTCAATTTTGATTAATTTATTTTCTGAGCAACTGAAGCATTAATGAAATATAAAGTTAGGTAAATTACAGCAATAATTTTCTATTGCTGAATTGTTTGACAGACTCTTGTAATTTTCCAGTGGTTTACTTTTAGAAGTATGGGATTTTATTATGGAGGAAAAAACCCCAAAGGATGGTTTTCTTTCTGCACAGAACTGTGTAATACCTCTGTACACTGTCTCAGCAGGGAGTGGTGCTCCTCATTTTAACTTGCAGCCTATAGTGAGCATAGTCCAGCCTTTCTGCAATCTCTAGGAAGTCAAAAAGTATTGAAAGGTGTAACAGGAAACCAAGTGGAAAGTGGGAGTATCCATAGTTATAGGCCAAATTGGTAACCCCAAGAAAAAGATTTTGACAGCTATAAGTATTTCATCTCTCAAGGCCCTGATGCTGCAGAGTGAGAACAATTTAGCTAGAAAGATCATCAACAATTAGGTGACATCTCTATCACACCTATTACTGAGTTGAAATTTCACTGACATGAATAATAAGGGGTCTTATTTGACATTTAACAGTTTAATTAATTTGTTTCCTAAAGTGAATGATGTTTTACACTGATTTTTTAATACGCCATCTCCATTTTTTCTTTTCTTATGAAACCATTTAGTTTTCCTTTTCACTTCATAAATTGCCTGCCATCTTGTCTCTGGTGCCAGTTAGTGTTTGGTGGGGCTTCAGGGTGGGCCTAGGATTTGGAAAACTGGAGAAGAGCTGTAAATCTTCCTCCACTATTCAGTTTTAGAGGAGAGGCAATTTAGGAATAAGGAAAAATAAAACACTTTTTTTGCTGTTGAGAAAACATAGTGCTTTGTTGGTGTTATTAGATTAAAACATAAGTCTTGTCTCTTTGGTCATGCTAGGCATGGAGGATCATCAAGGTGCCACTATGTGTAGTTGCACCTACTGTATGGCATTATTATTTGCACTGTTCTTCATATGCTACTGACTTTCTTGGTTTCTGCACACTTTCAAGATGTATATTAATGTGATATCTGCAGTGCTGTTTTTGAAAATAAAACACATAATGTTTGCTAAAGGTCACTGCTTAAACAACTGCTGTGAAAGGAGGAGGAATAATCCAACGTGACAATAGAAAGCAAGAATCAACAATGTATTTTTGTAACTAGAAATAGACTTCTGAAAAATTAGTCAACTCAATTAAATTATTTACTCTAATTGCTCCTATACAAACCATAAATCCCCTACCTTAAAGTGCTTCCTTTTGCAGAGTTTTTTAAAAAACCAAAGATGTGTGGGAAAGCTATTTCTCTCCCACTTGAACCTGTAGGACATCAAGGGAAATGATATCATGGGAATTCTCTAGAGTACTTGTGTCCTTAACTGTCTGATTATGATGTATATTTCCAATGGACTGAGCTTAGCTAGGTAGACGTGCTCAGATGAAATCAAACAAGTGAGTGCATGTTTGTGACAAATGTGAGTGGGAAAAACATCTTAGAATGTGTCATCCTGAAGAGACAATGCTAAAGTGTTGCAGGCTGACTACTGAAAGGGGAAGATAGTCTTCAGCTTCTGGGGAAAGATAGTCCAGTACACACCTCTCCTCTGACACTCCTCTCCTTGTTACCTGTTCTCATTTTACAATGGTGCCTAAAAAGTAAAACAGGTGCCACTGCTTTTTCTGAGCTGTTTTAGGGCCAAATATGATGCAAGTCATATGGAACTGATTTTTAACTCTTAAGTGTTTGACATAGATAAACTTTTAATACTATCCCAAAACACCATGAGAAGCTTCAGCATCAGAGACTGCTAAGAAAGTTGAAATTGCTGCTTTTGTATATCTCAGACTTGTTAAAGCTGTTGCAGACCCATGGTGAAGTAGATTGCTTTCTTCCACTGATGGAAATTGAACTTTTTTCCCCTGTACATGTGTTTATAAATAAGCCGGCATATAAACTCTTCTTTTGGAACATATTTTGAAGGAGAGATATGTGTTCTTGAGATATTATGTATTATTAAATGTTTTTTTTTTCAAAACAGCTGGTTTCCAGTTTGTAATTCTGAGCCTGTGTAATTTTCATCTTGATTTTTCTCGTCCTCTGAACTGGAAGTCCACCTGATAAATGAAAATCCTTTATATTAATTTCTAGTAAGGACTCTTGCCTTTCCATCTTAGTACATGCACAGCAAAATGTCAGGAATAACTTACTAGAGATAATTAGCCTCAAACATTGAGTGGCTTTCTTCTACCACAAAGATTTAAGAAATGAAAGAGTTGAGACAGCATGGTTTGGTTAAGAAAAATCTTTGACACAGTGCATAGATGCATATTTACTAAATGCTTTTACTGTGTGCCAGGAACTAAGCTGAGAGCTCAACATACATGATCTCATTTGCTTCCAACAGCTCAGCAAGGTAGTTACTGTCTTCATTTTGTACATGAGGAAACCAGAGCCTTTTTCATCACCATTCAATGCTTACTCATCAGCATGCTGGCATTAACTGGCTATATCTTCCTGGGTGAGTTATTTAGACTTTGGGGGAAGCTATTTCTTTACCTGTTAAGCGATGGTCATGGTACTTGCCCTTCTTATTTCAAATGCAGTATGGTACAGTGGAAAAAGCACTGGACTTAGAGTTCCATAAAATATAGATTCAAAGACTGACTCTATTAATTATTAGATGTATGACCCTAGATTATTCATGTAATTTCTTTTAACATGTATTATACCATAGGGATGATAAATATCAGTGCAACCTATTTCTGTAGGGTTGAGGACCAAGTGTAAAGTGAGGTACTGTAGGTGAATTTGCTTTGTGGTAAACTATAGATCTACATTTATGTAATGGACACTCCAGGGTAGGTACTGTTGAAAGAAATTTACACTTTATTTCTTTTATTTTGCACAACCACCTTACATGTAGGTACTATTATTATCCCAATTTTATAGAAGATGATACTGAAGCCTAGAGAGGTTAGGCAACTTGCATAGGATTACAGAGCTACTAAGTGGCAGAGCCACTTGATTTAAATTTAGTGATCCATCTCCAGAGCTCATGCTCTCAACCACTTCTATAAAGATAGATTGTTTAGGAATAGCTCTTATAATTAAAATAAGTGTCATGTGGGACTGCTCTTTTTGAGGGAAGAAGGTGCCCAGGAAAGAAATGGAAGGGAGAAAAGCCAAAGTCTATAAATTCTGGGATATGAGTCTTTTAAGCTGGTGTAGGCCACTGGTTCTTAATGGGCTTCTGGGTCAGGTAGAAAGATTTGTGTGGCATGAGGATGTATTAAAATTCCATGGCCCTTTTCTATGTCCTGGAGGAGAACTTGATACTCAATCCTTAGATCAACATTAAAGGGAACCACTGGGGAGGTGTCCTATCCTCAGGTGAGGTTAGATAGAAGTAATTTACAATCTCCCTTAAGCCAAAATAGTCTCATGATACTCCCCTATGCTCTCATGTTATCCCATCTTGACAAAAACTTGAAGTCTAGGAACTTGTCATCCAAATCAAGTTCAAGTGTACATGACATGCTCAGAAATGCAATTCCTTGAGTATGGTTGTTTCTCTGACTCTCTGGAGATGTGTGAACCAAAGAGAGATGTTATCTGCCCTCCACACACACCCACATACAGTAGTGGGACAGGCACTGGATAATTGCTAACGGTTCTACTCAAGAGGTGGGGGAGGATAGAACACCCATGACAACCACTGGTCCATAGTCATCCTTCCTGCTACGTGTTGCATGTTCCATGTCGTTTGTGGCTCTTGGCTCTGCCTTGTTTGTGATCCTTTCTTTCCTGCAAGAAATGGCCTGTTTGCAACCGCTTAGGCTTATCATCTTTCTTCCTTCTTATAAAAAGTTAGGGGGTTCAAAGCCCTCTTTATTTTGTACTATTTCTGTTCCTTTCAGATTAAACTAATACAATTCCTTTAAAAACCTTGTTCATTTGCTGTATTTATAATCCAATATATTAAACAAAAGCCATACTTACTGTAAGTTCCTCAGTCCCTTGCACTCCCTGTGAGGATACTGTGGGACAACACCCTTAAGATCCTTAGAAGCCCTATTATTAGAAGCAGGACCTTAAGATATTAGAAATTTTGTGTGTGTGTCTGAAAAGATTTAAGATGTATCTATTTAACAAAGGTCTGAACTAAAGGTCTAACAGTCACTGATAGTCTGAGATGTTTTCTTTACTGCACTTTAGATTTGATCTTTACTCTGATGGAATTTCTTAATTTGAGAAGTATTTGCTGTCTGGAGAGACAGAGAATGAGACATGAATTTAGTTTTTCAACCCAGCAAAACTGTGGCTTCTTTATACGTCCTCTAAGTTTTGTCTAAAAACTGAGCAGTTCATTTTTCAGTCCATCTCTCTCCTCTCCCATTTTATCACTGGCAGCAAGAAGACAACACTTTTTTTTTTGGTATCATTAATATACAATTACATGAGCAACATTGTGGTTACTAGATTCTCCCCATTATCAAGTCCCCACTACACACCCCATTACAGTCACTGTCCATCAATGTAGTAAGATACTATAGAGTCACTACTTGTCTTCTCTGTGCTATACTGCCTGCCCCGTGCACCCCCCCACCCCCCGCGTACATTATGTGTGCTGATCATAATGCCCCTTATTCCCCTTCGCCCTGCCTTCCCAGTCCCCCACCTCTAGTCTCTTTCCCTTTGGCAACTCTTAGTCCATTCTTGGGTTCTGTGAGTCTGCTGCTATTTTGTTCCTTCAGTTTTTGCTTTGTTCTTATGCTCCACAGATGAGTGAAATCATTTGGTACTTGTCTTTCTTCACCTGGCTTATTTCACTGAGCATAATACCCTCTAGCTCCATCCATGTTGCTGCAAATAGCAGGATTTGTTTTCTTCTTATGGGTGAATAGTATTCCATTGTGTATATGTACCACCTCTTCTTTATCCGTTCATCTACTGATGGCTGCTTAGGTTGCTTCCATTTCTTGGCTATTGTGAATAGTGCTGCAGTAAACATAGGGGTGCATGTCTTTTTTTTCAAGACTCCTGTGCAATATTTATTGAAACAGTGTGAAAGCAAACAATAAGAAACAAAGTAAATGTCCAACATGGATTTAACTGAATAAAACTAGCATACATCCATAAAATGCCATATGGAATTCCACTGTATAAATGTATCATTTATTCAATTAATCCCTATGAAGTAGTTCCAAATATATTATCATGAAATGGTGTCTAGGATATGATATAAAAGAGCAAGAAGCAGAACATTTTATATTGTATGCTTCTCTTTGCTTTCTTCTTTTAGATTAAACCTTTTAATATTAGATATTATACATTCATATGCAGTTGTAGAAAATAATACAGAGAGATACCAGGTACTCTTTACGCAATTTCCCCCTGTGAAACCAGGATATTGACATTGATAAGAGTCAAAATACAGAATAATTCCATCATCACAATTATCTTTTCTGTTGCTGTTATAGCCCCCCGCAACGCCACTCTTTTTCATTTCTTTAATTTTGTCATTTCAAGAATGTTATATGGGTGAAATAATAAAGCATGTAACCCTTCGTATTGGCTTTCTTCACTCAGCACAATTCTCTGGAGATTCATCTAGGTTGGTGTGTGAATCAATAATTTGTTTCTTCCTATTGCTGAGTAGTATTTCATGGCATTTTAAGCATTCACCTGTTGAAGAATATAAGGGTAGTTGCCAGTTTAGAGCTATGACAAAGCTGCCATAAACATTTATTTACAGGTTTTTATGTGACTGCAAGTTCTCATTTCTCTGGAATAAATGTCCAGGATTCCAATTGCTGGGTCATATGATAGTTACATGTTAGGTTTTCAAGAAATTGCCAAACTGTTTTCCAGACTGGCTGTACCCTTTTGCATTCCCACTAGCAATGTATGAAGTGATCCAATTTCTCCATATCCTTGGCATTGCTGCTATTTTTTATTTTAGCCATTCTGAAGGGGTATGTAGTGATATCTCACTGTGGTATTAATCTTCACTTCTTTAATGGCTAATACTGTTGAGTATCTTTCCATGTCTTTGCTAGTTTACTTTTTTTTTGGTATCGTTAATCTACAATTACATGTGCAACATTGTGGTTACTAAACTCCCCACTTCATCAAGTCCCCCCACATACCTCATTAAAGTCACTGTCCATCAGCATAGTGAGATGCTATAGAATCACTATTTGTCTTCTCTGAGTTGTACAGCCCTCCCCGTGCCCCCCTACATTATGTCTGCTAATCGTTATGTCCCTTTTTCCCCGTTTTCCTTTTCTTCCCACCCATCCCCCCCAGTCCCTTTCCCTTTGGTAACTGTTAGTCCATTCTTTGGTTCTGTGAGTTGGCTGCTGTTTTGTTCCTTCAGTTTTTTTTTTCTTTGTTCTTATACTCCGCATATGAGTGAAATCATTTGATACTTGTCTTTTTCCACCTGGCTTATTTCACTGAGCACAATACCCTCTAGCTCCATCCATGTTGTTGCAAATGGTAGGATTTGTTTTCTTCTTATGGCTGAATAATATTCCATTGTGTATATGTACCACATCTTCTTTATCCATTCATCTAGTGATGCACACTTAGGTTGCTTCCATTTCTTGGCTATTGTAAATAGTGCTGTGATAAACATAGGAGTGCATCTGTCTTTTTCTAACTGGCTGCTGCATTCTTAGAGTAAATTCCTAGGAGTGGGATTCCTGGGTCAAATGATATTTCTATTTTGAGTTTTTTGAGGAACCTCCATACTGCTTTCCACAATGGTTGAACTAATTTGCATTCCCACCAGCATTGTAGGAGGGTTCCCCTTTCTCCACATCCTCGCCAACATTTGTTGTTGTTTGTGTTTTGGATGTTGGCCATCCTTACTGGTGTGAGGTGATATCTCATTGTGGTTTTAATTTGCATTTCTCTGACGATTAGCGATGTGGAGCATCTTTTCATGTGCCTGATGGCCATCTGAATTTCTTCTTTGGAGAAGTGTCTATTCAGATCCTCTGCCCATTTTTTAATTGGATTATTTGCTTTTTGTTTGTTGAGGTGCATGAGTTCTTTATATATTTTGGATGTCAACCTCTTATCGGATATGTCATTTATGAATATATTCTCCCATACCGTAGGATGTGTTTTTGTTCTACTGATGGTGTCCTTTACTGTACAGAAGTTTTCAGCTTGATATAGTCCCACTTGTTCATTTTTGCTTTTGTTTCCCTTGCCCGGGGAGATATGTTCATGAAGAAGTCACTCATGTTTACGTCCAAGAGATTTTTGCCTATGTTTTTTTCTAAGAGTTTTATAGTTTCAGGACTTACATTCAGGTATTTGATCCATTTTGAGTTTACTTTTGCGTATGGGGTTAGACAGTAATCCAGTTTCATTCTCTTACATGTAGCTGTCCAGTTTTGCCAACACCAGCTGTTGAAGAGGCTGTCATTTCCCCATTGTATATCCATGGCTCCTTTATTGTATATTAATTGACAGAATATGTTTGGGTTAATGTCTGGAATCTATTCTGCTCCACTGGTCTGTGGGTCTATTCTTGTGCCAGTACCAGATTGTCTTGATTACTGTGGCTTTGTAGTAGAGCTTGAAGTGTGGAGGGTAATACCCCATTTTATTCTTCCTTCTCAGGATTGCTTTGGCTATTTGGGGTCTTTTGTGGTTCCATATGAACTTTAGAACTATATGTCCCAGTTCATTGAAGAATGCTGTTGGTAGTTTGATAGGGATTATGCTGAATCTGTAGATTGCTTTAGGTAGTATAGCCATTTTGACAATATTTATTCTTCCTAGCCAAGAGCACGGAATGAATTTCCATTTTTTAGTGTCCTCTTTAATTTCTCTTAGGAGTGTCTTGTAGTTTTCAGAGTACAGGTCTTTCACTTCCTTCGTTAGGTTTATTCCTAGGTATTTTATTCTTTTTGATGCAATTGTGAATGGAATTGTTTTCCTGATTTCTCTTTCTGTTAGCTCATCGTTAGTGTATAGGAAAGCAACATATTTCTGTGTATTAATTTTGTATCCCGCAACTTTGCTGAATTCAGATATTAGTTCTAGTAGTTTTGGAGTGGAGTCTTTAGGGTTTTTTATGTACAATATCATGTAATCTGCAAATAGTGACAGTTTGACTTCTTCTTTACCAATCTGGATGCCTTTTATTTCTTTGTGTTGTCTGATTGCCGTGGCTAGGACCTCCAGTACTATGTTGAGGTACTCTCCCTGTCTTGTTCCCGATCTTAGATGAAAAGCTTTCAGCTTCTCACTGTTAAGTATGATGTTGGGTGTGGGTTTGTCATATATGGCCTTTATTATGTTGAGGTACTTGCCCTCTATGCCCATTTTGTTGAGAGTTTTAATTATGAATGGATGCTGAATTTTGTCAAATGCTTTTTCAGCATCTATGGAGATGATCATGTGGTTTTTGTTCTTCTTTTTGTTGATGTGGTGGATGATGTTGATGGATTTTCGAATGTTGTACCATCCTTGCATCCCTGGGATGAATCCCACTTGATCATGGTGTATGATCCTCTTGATGTATTTTTGAATTCGGTTTCTAATATTTTGTTGAGTATTTTTGAATCTATGTTCATCAGGGATATTGGTCTGTAATTTTCTTTTTTTGTGGGGTCTTTGCCTGGTTTTGCTATTAGAGTGATGCTGGCTTTATAGAATGAGTTTGGAAGTATTCCCTCCAGTTCTGTTTTTTGGAAAACATTAAGGAGAATAGGTATTATTTCTTCTCTATATGTCTGATAAAATTCAGCAGCGAATCCATCTGGCCTGGGGGTTTTGTTCTTGGGTAGTTTTCTGATAACCCATTCAATTTCATTGCTGGTAATTGGTCTGTTTAGGTTTTCTGTTTCTTGCTTGGTCAGTCTTGGAAGGTTGTATTTTTCTAAGAAGTTTTCCATTTCTTAAGTTTCCCAGCTTGTTAACGTATAGATTTTCATCGTATTCTCTAATAATTATTTGTATTTCTGTGGGGTCCATCATGATTTTTCCTTTCTCATTTCTGATTCTGTTTATGTGTGCAGATTCTCTTTTTCTCTTAATAAGTCTCACAGGGGTTTATCTATTTTGTTTATTTTTTCAAAGAACCAACTCTTGGTTTCATTGAGTTTTTTCTATTGATTGTTCTTCTCAATTTTATTTATTTCTTCTCTAATATTTATTATGTCCCTCCTTCTGGTGATTTTGGGCCTCATTTGTTCTTCTTTTTCCAATTTCAATAATTGTGACTTTAGAGTATTCATTTGGGATTGTTCTTCCTTCTTTAAATAGGCCTGTATTGCAATATACTTCCCTCTTAGAACTGCCTTTCCTGCATCCCACAGATGTTGGGGCTTTGTGCTGTTGTTATTTGTCTCCATATATTGTTTCATCTCTGTTTTAATGTGGTTGTTGATCCATTTATTATTTAGGAGCATGATGTTAAGTCTCCATGTATTTGTGAGCCTTTTTGTTTTCTTTGTGCAATTTATTTCTAGTTTTATTCCTTTGTGATCTGAGAAGTTGGTTGATAGAATTTCAATATTTTTGCATTTACTGAGATGTGTCCTAGTACGTGGTCTATTTTCGAAAATGTTCCATGTGCACTTGAGAAGAATGTGTATCCTGTTGCTTTTGGGTGTAGAGTTCTGTAGAGGTCTGTTAGGTCCATCTGTTCTAGTTTGTTGTTCACTGCCTCAGTGTCTTTACTTATTTTCTGTCTGGTTGATCTGTCTTTTGGAGTTAGTGGTGTGTTGAAGTCCCGTAAAATGAATGCATTGTTTTCTATTTCCTCCTTTAATTCTGTTAGTATTTGTTTCACATATATCGGCGCTCCTGTGTTGGGTGCATAGATATTTATAATGGTTGTATCCTCTTGTTGGACTGACCCCATTATCATTATGTAATGTCCTTCTTTATCTCTTGCTACTTTCTTTGTTTTGAAGTCTATTTTGTCTGATATAAGTACTGCAAATCCTGCTTTTTTCTCCCTGTTGTTTGCATGAAATATCTTTTTCCATCCCTTCACTTTTAGTCTGTGTGTATCTTTAGGTTTGAGGTGAGTCTCTTTTAAGCAGCATATAGATGGTTGTTGCTTTTTTATCCATTCTATTATTCTGTGTCTTTTGATTGGTGCATTCAGTCAATTTACATTTAGTGTGATGATTGATAAATATGTACTTATTTACATTGCCGGCTTTAGATTCGTGGTTACCAAAGGTTCAAGGGTAGCTTCTTTACTATCTAACAGTCTAACTTAACTCTATTTTTAAGCTATTATAAACACAGTCTGATGATTCTTTATTTCTCTCCCTTCTTATTCTTCGTCGTCCATTCTTTATATGCTAGGTGTTTTATTCTGTACTCTTTTATGTTTCCTTTGACTGTTTTTGTGGATAGTTGATTTTATTTTTTGCCTTTAGTTAGTATTTGGATTTTCTGCTTTCTTTGCCATGATTTTATTTTCTCTGGTGACATCTTTTTAGCCTTAGGAGTGCTTTCATCTAGAGTAGTCCCTTTAAGATATACTGTAGCAGTGGTTTTTGGGAGGCATAGTCCCTCAACTTTCGCTTCTCTGGGAATTGTTTAATCCCTCCCTCAAATTTAAATGATAATCGTGCTGGATACAGTATTCTTGGTTCAAGGCCCTTCTGTTTCACTGCGTTAAATATATCATGCCATTCTGTTCTGGCCTGTAAGATTTCTGTTGAGAAGTCTGATGATAGTCTGATGGGTTTTCCTTTGTAGGTGATCTTTTTTCTCTGTCTAGCTGCCTTTAACACCCTGTCTTTATCTTTGATCTTTGCCATTTTAATTATTATATGTCTTGGTTTTGACTTCCTTGCGTCCCTTGTGTTGGGATATGTATGGGCTTCCATGGTCTGAGAAACTATTTCCTTCCCCAGCTTGGGGAAGTTTTCCTCAATTATGTCTTCAAAGACACTTTCTATCCCTTTTTCTCTCTCTTCTACTTCTGGTACTCCTATAATGCAAATATTTTTCTGTTTGGATTGGTCACACAGTTCACTTAATATTCTTTCATTCCTACAGATCCTTTTATCTCTCTCTGCCTCAGCTTCTCTGTACTCCTGTTCTCTGATTTCTATTCAGTTAAGTCTCTTGCACCTCGTCCAGTCTGCTCTTGAGTCTGTCAATCAATTGTTTCATTTCTGTAATGTATCTCCTGACTTCCTCCCTTAGTTCTTGCATTTTTCTCTGTAGGTCCGTTAGCATGCTTATGACTTTTATTATGAATTCTTTTTGAGGAAGATTGTTTAAATCTATTCCACCAGGTCCTCTCTCTGGGGTTTCTCGGTGATCTTTGACTGGACCATATTCTTCTGTCTTTTCATGGCAATAGAAGTGGTCGCAGGCAGGTGCCACGTGTGTCAGCTGGGAGAACGAAGTCCCTTCCTGCTTGTTGTTCTCCTTGTCCTTCTTCACAGCCTGTGCTGGTTACCCGCACACTGTGAGGCAGTCTCTGGGATAATTCCCTGAGCTGTCATGTACGGGGCTGCCATTAGGCTAGCCGAGAGCACTGCGGGGGTTTTCAGGCACGCCAGGTGCATTCTTCACCCTTTGGTACCTTCAAAACCTTGCTCTGGCTTCCTCAGCCCTTCTTGGTTAGCTGCGCGCCTGCCAGGAGGAGATTCTGTGTGGCTGCTGTGGGCGGGAATGCTCTCCCGCTGATCCACAGTTGTGGTGAATCTGCCAGACCGTTTGCGGCGCCAGCTGGGGGGAACGAATGGCAGGCTGCTTATTGCAGTGAGGGGCTTCGGCGGAGTTGCTTTCTCGGCAGTCGGTTAGGGGGCCCGAAATTCCTCAAGATTCCTAGCCTCCTGGGCTTAGTGCACTGGCACGATTTTGTTCCGCCATTGGGCCCTTATCTCTTTAAGACTTTTTAAAAATTGCCCACTTTTCGTTTGTCCCAGGGGCGCCGGCTGTGGGGACCCGCTTGCAGTCTCCATCTCGGATCCTGCCCTTCCATTTCTCTAATATCCAGTACACCATGCGATGTGTGTCTGTGCTCCCGATGCAGATTACCAGGGCTGGCTATTTAGCAGTTCTGTGCTTCCACTCCCTCCCCACTCTGATTCTTTTCCTCCTGCCAGTGAGCTGGGGTAGGGGAGTGATCAGGTCCCGCCGGGTCGCGGCTTTGTATCTTACCTGCTTCGTGAGGCGCTGAGTTCTCTCATATGTAGCTGTAGCCTGGCTGTTGTACTGTATCTTCTGGTCTCTCTTTTAGGAATAGTTGTATTAGTTGTATTTTCACAAATATTTATGGTTTGGGGAGGAGATTTCTGCCGCCCTGCACACGCCGCCATCTTCCCAGAATCTCCGCATGTCTTTTTGAAACTGGGATTCTACATTCTTAGGGTAAATTCCTAGGAATGGAATTCCTGGGTCAAATGGTATTTCGGTTTTTAGTATTTTTTTTCCTTTTTCTTTTATTAAGGTATTATTGATATACACTCTTATGAAGGTTTCACATGAAAAAACAATGTGGTTACGACATTCACCCAAGTTATCGTGTCTCCCCCATTCCCCATTGCAGTCACTGCCCAACAGTATAGTAAGATGCCACAGAGTCACTATTTGCCTTCTCTGTGCTACACTATCTTCCCCATGATCCCCCGCACACCAGGTGTGCTAATCATAATACCCCTCATTCCCCTTCTCCCACCCTCCCCACTGGCCTTTCCCCACCAGTCCCCTTGGCAACCACTAGTCCTTTCTTGGAGTCTGTGAGTCTGATGCTGTTTTCTTCCTTCAGTTTGGCTTCATTGTTATACTCCACAAAAGAGGGAAATCATTTGATATTTGTTTTTCTCTGCCTGGCTTATTTCACTGAGCATAGTATCCTCCAGGTCCATCCATTTTGTTGTAAATGGTAGGATTTGTTTCTTATGGATGAATAATATTCCACTGTGAATATGCACCACATCATCTTTATCCATTCATCTACTGATGGACACTTAGGTTGCTTCCATATCTTGGCTATTGTAAATAGTGCTGGCATAAACATAGGGGTTCATATGTCTTTTTGAATCTGATAAATTATATTCTTTGGGTAAATTCCTAGGAGTGGAGTTCCCAGGTCAAATCATATTTCTATTTTTAGTTTTTTGAGGAACCTCCATATTGCTTACCACAATGGTTAAACTAGCTTACATTCCCACCAGCAGTATAGGATGGTTCCCCTTCTTCCACATGCTCGCCAGCATTTGCTGTTCTTGTTCTTTTCAATATTAGCCATCCTAACTGGTGTGAGGTGATATCTCATTGTGGTTTTTATTTGCATTTTCCTGATAATTAGTGTTGTGGAGTATCTTTTCACATGCCTCTTGGCCATCTGAATTTCTTCTTTGGAGAAGTGTCTGTTCATATCCTCCACCCATTTTTTAATCGGGTTATTTGCTTTTTGGGGGTTGAGGCATGTGGGTTCTTCATATATTTTGGATGTTAACCCCTTGTCAGATATGTCATTTAAAAATATATTCTCCCATAATGTAGGATGTATTTTTGTTCTGTTGATGGTGTCCTTTGCTCTACAGAAGCTTTCTAGTTTGATGTTGTCCCACTTGTTCATTTTTGCTTTTTTCCCCTTCTCAAGGAGATGCTTTCACAAAAAAGTTGCTCATGTTTATATTCAGGAGATTTTTGCCTATGTTGTCTTCTAAGAGTTTTATGGTTTCATGACTTATATTCAGGTCTTTGATCCATTTCGAGTTTACTTTTGTGTATGGGGATAGACAATGATCCAGTTTCATCTCTTACATGTAACTGTCCAGTTTTGCCAACACCAGTTGTTGAAGAGGCTGTCATTTCTCCATTGTATATCCATGGCTCCTTTATTGTATATAAATTGACTGTATCTGGTTCGGTTTATATCAGGGCTCTCTACTCTGTTCCATTGGTCCATGGGTCTGTTCTTGTGCCAGTACCAAATTGTTTTGATTACTGTGGCTTTGTAGTAGAGCTTGAAGTCGGGGAGGTTAATCCCCCCAGGTTTATTATTCCTTCTCAGGATTTCTTTGGCTATTCAGGGTCTTTTTTGGTTCTGTGTGAATTTTAGAACTATTTTCTCTAGTTTGTTGAAGAATGGTGTTGGTATTTTGATAGGGATTGCATTGAATCTGTAGATTGCGTTAGGCAGGATGGCGAGTTTGACAATATTA
The DNA here is from genome assembly GCA_032199065.1 of Smutsia gigantea. Lineage (NCBI taxonomy): Eukaryota > Metazoa > Chordata > Mammalia > Pholidota > Manidae > Smutsia > Smutsia gigantea. The sequence continues at coordinate 151,028 of JAVSCE010013497.1, forward strand.
ATCCTTCCTATCCATGAACATCGGATGTGTTTCCATTTATTGGTGTCTCCCTTAATTTCTCTCATGAGTGTCTTGTAGTTTTCAGAGTATAGGTCTTTCACTTCCTTGGTTATGTTTATTCCTAGGTATTTTATTCTTTTTGATGCAATTGTGAATGGAATTGTTTTCCTGATTTCTCTTTCTATAAGTTCATTGTTAGTGTATAGGAATGCAACAGATTTCTGTGTATTAATTTTGTATTCCACTACTTTACTGAATTCATATATTAGATCTATTCATTTTGGAGTGGATTCTTTAGGGTTTTTTATGTACAATATCATGTCATCTGCAAACAGGGACACTTTGACTTCTTTGCCAGTCTGAATGCCTTTTATTTCTTTGTCTTGTATGATTGCCGTGGCTAGGTCCTCCAGTACTAGGTTGAATAGAAGTGGGGAGAGTGGGCATCCTTGTCTTGTTCCTGATCTTAAAGGAAAAGCTTTCCACTTCTCACTGTTAAGTATAATGTTGGCTGTGGGTTTGTCATATATGGCCTTTATTATGTTGATATAATTGCCCTCTACACCCATTTTGTTGAGATTTTTTATCATGAATGGATGTTGAATTTTGTCAAATGCTTTTTCAGCATCTATGGAGATGATCATGTGGTTTTAGTTCTTCTCTTTGTTAATGTGGTGGATGATGTTGATGGATTTTCAAATGTTGTACCATCCTTTTATCCCTGGGATGAATCCCACTTGATCATGGTGGATGATCTTTTTGATGTATTTTTGAATTTGGTTTGCTAATATTTTGTTGAGTATTTTTGATTCTATATTCCTCAGGGATATTGTTCTGTAGTTTTCTTTTTGTGTGGTGTCCTTGCATGGTTTTAGTGTTAGAGTGATGCTGGTCTCATAGAATAAGTTGGGGCATATTCTCTCCTCTGGTACTTTTTGGAAAACTTTATGGAGGGTATTAGGTCTTCACTAAATGTTTGTTAAAATTCAGCAGTGAAGCCATCTGGTACAGGCATTTTCTTCTTAGGTATTTTTTTGATAACCAATTCAAATCCTTTGCTTGTAATTGGTCCATCCAGATTTTCTTTTTATTCTTGGGTCAGTCTTGGAAGGTTGTATTTTTCTAGAAAGTTTTGCCTTCCTTCTAGGTTATCCAGTTTGTCACCATATGATTTTTCATAGTATTATCTCATAATTCTTTGCATTTCTGTGGTGTCCATAGGATTTTTCCTTTCTCATTTCTGATTCTGTTTATGTGTGTAGACTCTCTTTTTTTCTTGATAAGTGTGGCTAGGGGTTTATCTATTTTGTTTATTTTCTCGAAGAACCAGCTCTTGCTTTCATTGATTCTTTCTATTGTTTTATTTCTCTCAATTTTATTTATTTCTGCTCTAATCTTTATTATGTCCTTCTTTCTCCTGACGTTCGGCCTCATTTTTCTTTTTCTAGTTTCGTTAATTGTGAGTTTAGACTGTTCATTTGGGGTTGTTCTTTCCTAAGGTAGGCCTCTATTATTCCTCTTAGCACTGCCTTTGCTGCGTCCCACCAATTTTGCAGTGTTGAATTATTGTTTTCATTTGTCTCCATGTATTGCTTGATCTCTGTTTTTAATTGGTGATCAATCCATTGATTACTTAGGAGAATGTTATTAAGCCTCCATGTGTTTGTGGGCTTTTTCATTTTCTTTGTGTAATTTATTTATAGTTTCATACCTTTGTGATCTGAGAAGCTGGTTGGTACTATTTCAATCTTTCTGAATTTACTGAGGTTCTTTTTATGGCCTAATATATGATCTATTCTTGAAAATGTTCCATGTGCACTTGGGAAGAATGTGTATCCTGTTGCTTTTGGATGGAGTGTTCTGTAGATGTCCATTAGGTCCATCTGTTCTAATATATTGTTCAGTGCCTCTGTCTCTTTACTTGTTTTCTGTCTGATTGATCTGTCCTTTGGAGTGAGTGGTGTGTTGAAGTCTCCTAAAATGAATGCATTGCATTCTATGTCCCTCTTTAATTCTATTAGTATTAGTTTCACATATGTAGGTGATCCTGTGTTGGGTGCATAGATATTTATAATAGTTATATCCTCTTGTTGGACTGACTCCTTTCTCATTATATAATGTCCTTCTTTGTCGCTTGTTACTTTCTTTGTTTTGAATTCTATTTTGTCTGATACAAGTACTGCAACTCCTGCTTTTTCTCCCTATTAGGTGCATGAAATATCTTTTTCCGTCCCTTTACTTTTAGTCTGTGTATGTCTTTGGTTTGTAATTGAGTCTCTTGTAGGCAGCATATAGATGGGTCTTGTTCTTTTATCCATTCAGTGACTCTGTGTCTTTTGATTGGTGCATTCAGACCATTTACATTTAGTGTGATTATCGATAGGTATGTACTTATTGCTATTGCAGGCTTTAGATTTGTGATTACCAAAGAATCAAGGGTAATTCCCTTACTATGTAACAGTCTAATTTAACTCACTTAGTATGCTATTACAACCACAACCTAAAGGTTCATCTTTTTTTCCTCCTCCATTCTTTATATATTAGGTATCATATACTGTACTCTTTTTCTATCTCTTGATTGACTTTGTTATAGTTGATTTGATTTTGCATCTGCTTAATAATTTATTGTTCAACTTTGCTGTGATTTTGTTTCCCCTGGTGAAAGCTATTTAGCCTTAGGAATACTTCCATCTGTAGAAGTCCCTCCACAATGCATTGTAGATGTGGCTTGTGAGAGGTAGATTCTCTCAACTTTTGCTTATCTGAAAATTGTTTAATCCCTCCTTCAAATTTAAATGATAACCTTATGTGGTAGAGTATTCTTGGTTTGAGGCCCTTCTGTTTCATTGCATTAAATATATCATGCCACTCCTTTTTGACCTGTAAGGTTTCTGTTGAGAAATCTGATGATATCCTGATGGGTTTTCCTTTGTATGTGATCTTTTTTCTCTCTCTAGCTGCTTTTAAAAGTCTGTCCCTATCCTTGATATTTGCCATTTTAATATTTATTATATGTCTTGGTGTTGTCTTCCTAGGGCCCCTTGTGTTGGGAGACCTGTGCACCTCCATGGCCTGAGAGACTATCTCCTTTCCCAGATTGGGGAAGTTTTCAGCAATTACCTCCTCAATGACACTTTCTATCCCTTTTTCTCTCTCTTCTTTTCTGGTACCCCTATAATACAAATATTGTTCTGTTTGGATTGGTCACACAGTTCTCTCAATATTCTTTCATTCTTAGAGATCCTTTTTTCTCTCTGTGCCTCAGCTTCTTTGTATTCCTCTTCTCTAATCTCTATTCCATTTACCATCTCCTCTACTACATCTAATCTGCTTTTAAATTCCTCCATTTTATGTTGCATTTCAGATATGGAATTTCTTAGTGATTGAATCTCTGTCTTAAATTCATCCCTGAGTTCTTGAATATTTTTCTGTACCTCCATGAGCAAGTTAATGAGTTTTATTTTGAACTCTCTTTCAGGATGATTGGTGAGTTCAGTTACATTTGGCCCTTTTTCTGGGGTTTGTGATGTTTTTGTCTGAACCATGTTCCTTTGATGTTTCATATTTCTATGTGGTGTCTTCTAGTGCCTGGAAGCTCTAGTCTCTGGATCTGCTCAGCCCCTGGAGTGAGGTTTGGGGTCACAGGGGAGCGGCACTGGTGCCTGGGGGGAGGAAAGAGCTGTTTCCTGCATCCCAGCTGCAGTGCCTATCTCCACTGTCAGAGCCAGTGAACCAAGCACACTGGTGTAAGCCTCTGTTCTTTGTGTCTCTAGCTGTCATAGGTGGGGCCTCACTCTTGCTCGCCTCATGCCAGGGCAGTGACTGCCGGTTTGTGAGCCAGTGCTGGCAGGCCAGGAGGAAATCTCAGCAGGCTGTGTCTCACAGCAGGGGGCCTCAGAGCTGAGTAGCCAGTCAGGGGGTTGGAGTGCCGGAAGCTCCTGAAAGTTCTCAACCTGCTGGGCCCAGCGTGCCCAGGCAGCCTTGTCCACCTCTCTCTTCTCCTGCGCAGCAAGCTCCATGTGTCCCTGCCCCTTCAGCAGCCCTGTCGCTGCTAGGAAACCTCTCAGACTGTCTGCCTTTCCCCTCTCAGACTGTCTGCCTTTCCTTTGTCCCACAATGACTGGATGTGAATCCCTGTCCTTCACAAACAGCTGGAATCTCAGTTCTCAAGTATTCCACCTGTCTTAGCTTTCCAACCCCACTAAACTCCAGAGCACCATGTAATGTGAGTTTGTGCTCCCAAAGCAGATCTCCAGGGCTGGGTATTCAGCAGTCTTAGGCTTCCACCCCATCACTGCTCCGTTTCTCTTCCTCCTGCAGGTGAGCTTGAGTAGGGGAGGGGCTTTGGTCCCGTGGGATCAGGGCTTTGGTACATTACCCTGTTTCATGGGGTCTGCTCTGTTCTCTAGGTGTATGCAGTCTGGTGCAGCCTTCTTTCCTGTTGCTCTTTTAGGTTTAGTTGTATTAACTGTACTTTCATATTATATGTGGTTTTGGGAGGAGTTCTCTCACCTCTCACGCCATCTTGAATCAGATCAGTGAATTTCAAGAAGACCATACTTTAACTATTATTCCTGAAGATCTCCCTCTACATCACCAAATGAATTAAATGGTTTCCTTATTTTCCATGCTATCACAGGCCACAGTATTGCCACATGTTAAGCCACTACTCCACAAGGGTCCAGTTTTCTTGAGATTCAAGTAACATCTTTGTTGCATCCTTTCTTTAAGCTCTCACTGTTAACCTCTAGCCCATGCCACATGTTTTAGATTTTTTTTCTACCACCACCATACTTCCAGCAACCAAATTTGTTCTGGTTATCTTTGATACATTAAAGAATCATACCAACATTAGTGGTAGTGGAGAAAAACCACAATGATTTTATTATGCTCATAGGTTTGGTGGGTCAAGAATTTGGCAAGGGCCCAGCAAGAATGGCTTTTCTCTGCTCCATGATTTCTGGGCCTTGGCTGGTAAGACTTGAATGGCTGAGGGCTGGAGTATCCACTTCTAAGATGATTTCTTTGTTCACATGTTTGGCCCCTGAGCTGGGATAACTTAAAGACTGGCTTAACTGGTAGTGTTTCTTGGAATATCTCTTCATGTCCTCTTTCTTGGCTTGGGCTTCTTGCCACCTTGTGTTGGGGTTCTGAGAGGGAGTGTTCTGGGAGGGCAAGCATTCCTAGAGCAAGGATCAGGCACAGGTTGTATGACTCTTGCTTGGCTAGCTTCAGAAGTCATACAGCTTCACTTCCACTGAACTCTACTGGTTGAAGCAGTCACAAGTCTTCCCAGACTCAAGGGAAGGGGACATCAAAGTCACCTCTCAATGAGAAGAGTATCAGTGAATATGGGTTTATGTTTTAAAGCCATCACAGGGATCCCAAAATTCGACAGGTAATACAGCCTGGCTCCATGGTCCAGTAAGTTCTCTCCACCCTTCCCACCTCCCACCCAGGAATTTTTCTTCTAGGACTAAATTGGAAGTTTCAAGATGTTATTTTATTAAGAATGGAATATTTCTCTATAAAGATGGTATTATTATTATTGCTTTTCTTTTGCTGGTGATCTGCTTATTTTCTCATCTTCCTCTTTCTTCTTCTCTTTTCCTCCCCCCACCCCTTCTTTGTCTTTCTTTTCCTCCCCTTCCTTCCTCTACTTCTCTTCCTCTTTTCTCCTTCCTTATCTTCCTTATCATCAAGCAATGCATACTAAGCTTCCTTTAGTATTAGTTTTCATTTTGTTGTGTTTTTTGGGGGGGGGTTACTGTTAGCTGTAAAGACAATCTGGATTCTATGACATATCTCAAGCTGTAAAATCTGAAAAGAGGACAAGAACACAATGGAGAAAATAAATAGAATAAAAGAGTAGAATAAATGTTGGACAGCATTTTCACCCTGTGAGTGCATTGAATCAGCAAGGAGTAAAGTTGAAGGAAATCCTCATAAAACAACAGCTAGCCTTTTGTTTTATCTTCCAAGGAGATAAAGTATGAGAAACCATTTGGACTCCCCAGTTCCTCAAGGGTAGCCAGTACATGCTATTTCTAGTACAAATGAGAGAAAGAAACTGGTAACCTCACACAGATCTTCTTGCACTGTTAGTGCAAATCACTTAAAATGTGAATGGAATTGGAAGATGTGTATTGTTCAGAAGAGTCTGTGAGTATGCCATGAAGATAGAAAAACAAAAGTTTATAGTACCTGTTTCTTGACCTCTTAATAGAGTCATTTATGAGTCATGCATACTAATTGAGGAGTATGTGATACTAATACTCAAATACCATTGTTTCAGGATTATGCTTTTCTTGCTTCATATTATGTGAGCCTATACCAGTTTATATTGTAAGAAGTAAACTAGGACTCACCTAGATAGCAGGTAAATAATCAGTTATCATCTTAGTATTTAAAACTTTAAAGTAATAATCCACTAAGTGAACAATGCCTTAGCATAAAATAGGAGAAATTTAAAAATTTGAAAGTAAGCAAGGTGAGTTAGGATGGCTCATAAGAAATCGAGCAGGAGTTTTAAAATGGCGTATTTTAGAAACCCAAAAAGCTCCTCTCACAAAAATCCATGATAATTTAAGTGTCAATGCAAACTTATTGCCTTAGGATTCCTCTGCCATGTACTCCTGTTAGCACCCATTATGTGCCCTACTCTAGCACTTTAGAGGCATTAATATAATTATTTACATTGTCTCCTTTTCTTGATAGACTGGAAACTCATCGGGGAGCATTAGCTCTGCCCTGTTTACCTCTTTGTCCTCAGTACCTGCACATATTTGTTGTGTAAATGAACTAGACAGCAAAGCCTGAGAATTCTGTCCTTTTCCTAAGCACCGACACTCCGTAATACTGAAGGATTCCTTATTTTTGCAGTTAGCCATGACTTATTTTATGCTCCAGGAATACTTTGTATATCCCTTTGTTAGCATTTATTTCATTCTTCATACTTACCTGTGTGTGACAATAGATTGGAACTCCTGGTGGGAAAAATTCATCATTTATCCATCATTAATTAATGGCACAAGGCTTGGAATTCAGCAAATGTTTGTGGAATGGTTAAATGAATGAATGATTTTCTTTTTCTGCTTTTTTTCTAAACAATAGACATTATGCCTTCTAAAATCTTTTTTTTTATTTAAGCAGTTGAAGAGCCTCTGCTGAGTGCAAAGTATCATAATAAAATAACCAAGTTAGCTTGCTAAGCATCCCTTTGTATTATTTTCTTTAAATATTCATTTAAAACTTTTTATTTTATATGAGAGTAAATGAACTTAAGATATTCAGCATATATTAGTAGTTACAGTAATAGTGATAGTACTGGAAATATTTTTAGGCATTTATATAAACATCTCAGGTTAGGTGATACAAATATTTATTAAATATGTAGTATTTATTAAATATTATTATTAAAACTGTCCATGTTTAGTTCTAATTAGAAAAATTGTCCAAGTAAATACTAAAATACATTCCCTCCTTTTGAAAATTTTGCTGCACATTTCACAGAAAAAAATTACATTTATTTCCATTTTTTGAGCATTAGGAAATTTACACCATCTTATGTCATGCAATCCTTATCATAATCTTATTAGGTGGAAATCACTGTCCTCATTTTATTGATGAAAAACTGAGACTGAGAGAGGATAATTCACTTATCTGAGGTCAACAGCTAATAAGTAGCAGAGCTAGGGTTCAAACGTGGATCTGTCAGACCCCAAATTGTTTTCTTAAGCAATATGCCTCTCCCCCAAGATTTCAAATAGAAATTTTTTCCCAACAAATTGAATGTAAATAATCTTATGAAATTAATAGCTATTGTCTTAGAAAACACATAATGATAAGAACATCCACAGGTAATTTTCTATTTATTTCTCCATATAGAAATAAAAGCCCCCAAATTTCTTTTTTTATAAGAGCTTTATTAAGGTATAACTCACATGCTCCAATTCACCTGTTTAAAGTGTATAATTCAGTGGTTTTTAGTATATTCACAGAGTTTTATAAGCATTGCTACAACCAGTATGAGGACATTTTCATTACACCAAAAAGAAATTCTATGCCCATTATCAATCACTCCCCATTTCCTCTCAACCCCACCTGATCCCTAGGTAACCACCCCAAATCTTTTTCAATGTCCTAAAGTATTTAGTGATTATTTGCATTTGGAGAAAATCATAGAGCTTTAAGTGCAACAGTATTCTGATTTTGTGCAGCATGTTCATGAGTGTTTTATAGTTCTTTTTTTCTTTTAAATAGACTATTTTTCAGAGTGGTTTTAGGTTCATAGCAAAATTGAGGAGAACATACAAAGATTTCTCAAATACTCTCTGTGCTCACACATGTACAACCTCCCCCACTATCAACAGCCTGCACCAGACTGGTAGGTATACTTGTTACAACTGATGAACCAATGCAACATATTGTCACACAAAGTCCATAGTTTACATTAGGATTCATTCTTGGTGTTGTATATTCCATGGGTTTTAATAACTGGATGATGGCATGTGTATTCATCATTGTAATATCATACAGAGTGGTATAACTGGCTTAAAAATCCTCTGTGCTCTGCCTGTTCATCCCATATAGCTCTTTTTAAAACTGTAGAATTATAGAAATTCATAGTGGAAAGGGATTTAGAGATTATGTAGCTGTACCAACCAATTGGAAAGGATCTAGTAGGAATTCTCAGTCTCTTCAGCTGAATTTATTCTTTGTTTTCATGTTGACTGTCATAGATATAAGCATTTTTTTCTTTTTCTTTTTTTTTTTATGGTGGTTTACCCCTCAACCCTTAAAACAAATTTCCTAATTTACTTCTAGTCAGGCAATACATTTATTAATTTAACAAGAAACGGTATCTCCTGAGTTCTTATTTTATGTTCAATAAAAAAACACAGTTGTAGAGAACACAATATATCATATATTGAACCCCATATAGCTACCTATTCCCCAGTTATCAACCCATGGCTAATATCACCTATCCCTCTAACCCATTGCTTATTTCTGAATGATTCACAGATATCACTAGTTTCATCTGTACATATTTCAGTAGGTATTTTAAAAAATACAGACTTTAAGAAAAAAAATTAACACGATACCATTACCACACTACAAACATTGCCAATAATCCTTAATATCATCAAATATTTAATTATTGTTCAAATTTCTCTGAATGTCTCATAACTTTTTTCTTTTTAACTGTCAATTTGTTTGAATTGGTATGAAAAGTACATCTCCAACCACTGCATTTTAATCTATAGTTTCCTCCTCTCCCTTGCTTCCTTTTTTGAGGAAACTGGGTCGTTCTTCCTGTTGTTTCTCCCATTCAGCACTTGCTCATTGCATCTCTGTGATGTTGTCTAATACATTTTTTCTCCTGTAAACTGGTAGTTAGCTTAAGAAGCTTGATCTGATTCAAGTTCCTATTTTTTGGCAAGAATACTTCATTGGTCATACTCTGCATTTTCATTTCAACCAAGTATCTGATTGTCTTTGTTTTGTGATGTTAGTGAACATTGTTTCATAGGGGTTTGCAAAGTTGTGATATTCTAATGTGTTTATCTTTCCTCATTTATTAGCTGGAATACTTCCATAAAGAAAACCTTTCCCTTATCAATGAAGTTGCAATTCTTATAGAAAGGGAGATTAAATGCTTGATTCCTTTCTCTTTATCTACCAGTTTTTGAAATAATGAATTGGTTCCCTAGCATGCTCCAAAGGAGACCAATCAAGTTGTATTTGGTTTGGTTTTCTTTTTAGTATCATTATGAACTCACAGATTTTTAACCTATTTGATGGGTTTCAGTCCTTTACAGTTACTATTCTGTTGATATTCAAACTAGAAAATGAACATAAAATTTAAAAATTGGATAAGTTAAAGGTGATTACATTACAAATGGTTTTCCCCATAGAATTTATTTAAATAAAAAGCTTCTCCATAGTTACACTTGATTTTTCTGGAATATATCTAATACATAAAGTGGGTTGAACCTGCACAGGGGCTTTATTACACATATACACTTAAACAAATGTGTTTGTGTTTATCTCTGGGACTTTGTATTGTATCCTAAGGAATGATTACGTGTTCATCTTTCTAACAGAGATCCTGATCAGCTTTGGGTTAGGATTGTTTCTGGAGGTGGCATCCATTCTGCAGCAGCCCTTTTGGACCTTAAAAATGAGCCCAGCCTCTTCTGAATAAGTTCTTCAGCTCTGACCACAGGAGGGGAGCTAGGCTTATGCTTAGTGATTTGTTCAGGTTTACCTGCATTTTCATAGTATTCCTATCAAAGAAATTTGTCCTAAGTGTCAAATTGCTGATTTTTCCAATGACTGAAATGTTTCATGGGGACTGCTGTTGTTATTTACATGTATATGGAGAAAATTGCAATCTGTGAGTAATTTGAGAAATTTCAACAGTTTCAGCAGTAGTGATCTAGAAATTGAATGGGTTTCAAATACAATATTCCAGTGCAGTGCTGCATATATAATGTATGTGCAGCATATGCTGAGGTCTTTTTCAAAACATTTACATTAAACCTGTCAGGTATTTATGAATAGCAAAAATTAATTTCCCCTAGTTCTGTCATCAGTTGGAGAAATGGATTTTAGCATAGAAGACTGTCAGTGTTTTCTGCATACCAGAACAGCTCACTTCAATGTCATAGTATTACACCAGGTGGCCTTCTAAGAGTCAGCTTAATGTGATTTCAAATGATAGGGTACAGAATGTGAGGGAAATTAAAATAGTATCATACTTATGATTTAAAAGCAAGTTAATTACAAGGGCTTGTTAATAAACAAAGAAAAATTCAGAATGTGTTATTTGTTATATAGCATATCAATAACAAGTGTGAGGCTTTGAAAACAAAAAAACCACCACTATGTGACTTTGAGATGACATAAAAATATTTAATTAAATTGTTGACAAATGTGTTAGTCTACTAATGGACTTGTTGCATTTGAAAGAATTTTTAGATATTCGTTTTAGTTCTTAAGGCACTTCTGAAAGCATTGTTTAACCAAAATGATTAGCTACATTGTTGGCATTTTACCTAGAAAACCACTGATAATTTGTTTGATGTGAATGATTCTAACAGCACTGTACTTTGTCAATGTTCAGTCAATGCATTTTCTCCAACTGAATACTTTAAGGTTCTTAAAGGGCCAAGGCACATGCAGCGTCACTATTAGTAAAACAAGACACACTTCACATGATGAATGATTTAATATTTTTGATGATCATGGGTAATGTGCTTCCCCTGTGCTCCTGTCTTATATATTAGAGAAAAGGAAAGGGTAGGGTATTTGATGATTAATAAATTTTCTAAATTCAGATTTAAAAAATCACTCAGAAATTTTAATGTGTAGAAAATATCATATAAAAAATCCACTATTTATTAACCTTTGATATCACAGTTATTTCCAGATCTAGTGTGGTGGCCTTGGAATAAGACGATGACAAGGATGTTCCCCATTATCCATATGAACTTGCTGGGAGACTGATATATATTAGTATAAATAAGAGAGACTGTTTTTTAAAAATATATGACTTATAAAAATTTCATTTTCTTACCACAAGGTAAACAGAGGATAGATTCTTCCCTCTTTGGGTTATACTGTTATGTAATTAATAAACCTATTCTTTTGAAGGTTATTGCAAGGAATTTTAATAGTTTTTGTTCCACTCTGCTTTTAAGGTTAAGAATTAAGCCAAATATTTAACAGGTCTCCTTTTAAATAATGGGTCCAATACAACAGGATTTCAAATCCTAGAACTACATGGCTCTAGTTACACAATGTTTTATATGGTTTTCCTTTTAAAAATTGTCCTGTTTCATATACCATGGTTAGATATCGTAAAACAGCATTATAAATGATTTCTTCATAAAATCCAGCTGTTTTAAGGTTCTTTAAATGTCTTGGCTGACAGCCTACAACTGCTGTGCTGATGTGGATACAAGAAATTTCATTTGAATGAAAAAAACAACTGAAATTATATTCATAGTTTTATCAGGGGCCATAACATTATTAGTCACAAGAGCCAGATCTTTGGTTCTAGTCATACATCCCTTTTTCCGCAGGGCTTCCTTCTTTATGGTTATTGTTTATTAATATCATGTATGCCTATTTTATGTAAAATAAATAGTAATACTGCAAATCTTTTTTGCACATTTGCCATGTATTTCACTTGAGGTTTGTCTGCAGCATTGCAATTTTGATAAATCTTTGAATCTCATTTTATTATACTTGTGTTCTCTCAGTTACATATAGGTTGCCTTTAAGAAAAGTAAGCCAAATGTTTTTGTTTTAAAAAGAACATAATTTCTGCTTTTTTTGGTCTTATCACAATGTTAAATGTGATAGACAGAATGTTATGTTATCCTAAGGCATCTTCTTACAGGAGTTTGAGCATTTGAAAATAAAAAGCAAGAAAGGATATTTTTAGAGACTGTTAAAGTAACTTAAAATAAATGTTATGTCATAGTAATTGAGAATTAAGGCTTTTGTTTCTATTCCCTCTAGTGCTTTCTTAGAGTTCTGTGTGTAGTATGTTACATATAACTGCATTTTTTCAGTCTGGCTCCTTGCTGATTCCAGTGTCGTTTTTTATCAATATTTCAATCAATTAGTCATTAAAAAATGGTACCTACTGTGTAGAGAGGGGCTAGCTGTTTGTTTTTGAAGTATCAATATATTGGAATGATAAGCTGTCTTGTTGCTCAAAGTTACAACATACAAATGTCCAGAAATCCCAATTATTAATATTAACACATATAGATTATGTTGACAAAGACATGGGTATGTGAATTCAAAAGGAAGTAAATCTGATTCTCTGTTGGTGTATAAGAAGAAAACGACTGAACTGGAGAATTCAAGATGGCAGCGTGAGAGGTGAGACAGAGAGCTCCTCCCAAAACCACAAACAGTACAAAAATATAGTTAATTAATACAACTAACCTTCAGAGAGCAACAAGAAAGAAAGCTGAACCAGACTGCACACAGACCTCATGAACAGAACAGACCTCAAGAAACAGGGTAACGTATGAAAGCCTTAATCAAGCCCTTCCCCCATCCCAGCTCAACGGCTGGAGGAAGAGAAATGGATTGGAGGACAGGGTGGGAGCCTGGGACTTCTGAACACCTGGAGATCTGCTTTGTGAGCAGAATCCTATAGTGTGTGGTGCTCTGGACGTTGGGGAGCTCAGACAGGCGGAGTGCTTGAGAAACTGACATTCCGGCCGTTTGTGGAGGAGGGGATCCACACCTGGCAGCTCTGTGTCAGAGGAAAGGCAGGCAGTCTGAGAGGCTTCCTAACAGTGAGAGGGCTGCAGAAGGTGTGGGGTTTGGGTGGAGCTTGCTGCACAGGAGAAGGGAGAGCTGCACAAGATTAAGGTTGTCTGGGCATGCTTTGCTAGCTGGTTGGGAACTTTGAGGAGCTTCAGGTGCTCCATTCCCCTGGCTGCCTACTCTGCTCCAAGGCCCCCCACTGTGAAACACAGCCTGCTGCACCTTCCTTCTAGCCTGCTGGCAAAGGTTTGCAAACTGGCAATCACTGTGCTGGCGGCAGGCCAGCCAGAGGGAGGCCACGTCTACAACAGCTAGAGATGCAAAGCACAGAGGCTTACTCGTGTGTGCTTGGCCCACTGGCTCTGACACTGGAGACAGGCACCGCAGATGGGAATCAGGAAACAGACCTTCCTCCCCCTAGGCACCAGCTCCACTCCCCTATGACCCTCAACCTCACTCTAGGGGCTGAGCAGCTCCACAGACTGGAGCTTCTGCACACTAGTGGGCACCACACAGAAATATGAAATGTCAAAAGAACATGGTTCAAACCAAAATCTCACAACCCCCAGAAAGAGGGCCAAATGAAACCGAACTCACCAATCTTCCTGAAAGAGAGTTCAAAATAAAAATTATAAACATGCTTATGAGGGACAGAAAAATATTCAAGAGCTCAGGAACAAATTTAAGTTGGCGATTCAATCATTAAGAAATTCCATATCTGAAATGAAACATACAATGGAGGGATTTAAAAGTAGATTAGATGTAGTATAAGAGATGGTAAATGGAATAGAAATTAGAGAAGAGGAATACAAAGAAGCTAAGGCACAGAGAGAAAAAAGGATCTCTAAGAATGAAAGAATATTGAGAGACCTGTGTGACCAATCCAAATGGAACAATATTTGCATTATAGATGTACCAGAAGAAGAAGAGAGAGAAAGAGGGATAGAAAGTGTCATTGAGGAGGTAATTGCTGAAAACTTCCCCAATCTGGGGAAGGAGATAGTCTCTCAAGCCATGGAGGTGCACAGATATCCCAACACAAGGGACCCAAGGAAGACAACATCAAGACATACAATAATTAAAGTGGCAAAGATCAAGGATAAGGACAGACTTTTAAAAGCAGCTAGGGAGAGAAAACAGATCACATACAAAGGAAAACCCATCAGGCTATCATCAGACTTCTCAACAGAAACCTTACAGACCAGGAGGGAGTGGCATAATATATTTAATGCAATGAAGCAGAAGGGCCTTGAACCAAAAATACTCTAGCCGGCAAGGTTATCATTTAAATTTGAAGGAGGGACTAAACAATTTTCAGATAAGCAAAAGCTGAGAGAATTTACCTCCCACAAACTACCTCTACAGTGCATTTTCAAGGGATTCCTATAGATGGAAGTATTCCTAAGGCTAAATAGATGTCACCCATGGGATAAACAAAGAGTACAGAATATGATTCATAACATACAAAGAATGGAGAAGGAAGAAAAAGGAGGAAGAAAAAGGAACCTTTAGGTTGTGTTTGTAACAGCATACTAAGTAAGTTAAATTAGGCTGTTAGATAGTAAGGGAATTACCCTTGAACCGTTGGTAACCACGAATCTAAAGCCTGCAATGGCAATAAGTACATACCTATCGATAATCACCCTAAATGTAAATGGTCTGAATGCACCAATCAAAAGACATAGAGTTACTGAATGGATAAAAAAACAAGACCCATCTATATGCTGCCTACAAAAGACTCACTTCAAACCCAAAGACATACACAGACTGAAAGTAAGGGGATAGAAAAAGATATTTCATGCAACTAATAGGGAGAAAAAGCAGGAGTTGCAGTACTTGTATCAGACAAAATAGACTTCAAACAAAGAAAGTCACAAGAGACAAAGAAGGACATTACATAATGATAAAAGGGTCAGTCCAACAAGAGGATATAACCATTATAAATATCTATGCATCCAACACAGGATCACCTACATATGTGAAACAAATACTGAGAGAATTAAAGGGGGAAATAGAATGCAATGCATTCATTTTAGGAGACTTCAACACACCACTCACTCCAAAGGAGAGACCAACCAGATAGAAAATAAGTAAAGAGACAGAGGCACTGAACAATATATTAGAACAGATGGACCTAATGGACATCTACAGAACACTCCATCCAAAAGCAACAGGATACACATTCTGCCCAAGTGCACATGGAACATTTTCAAAAATAGATCATATATTAGGCCATAAAAAGAACCTTAGTAAATTCAGAAAGATTGAAATAGTACCAACCAGCTTCTCAGATCACAAAGGTATGAAACTAGAAATAAATTACAGAAAGAAAACAAAAAAGCGCACAAACACATGGAGGCTTAATAACATGCTCCTAAATAATCAATGGATTAATGACCAAATAAAAACAGAGATCAAGCAATATATGGAGACAAATGACAACAATAATTCAACACCACAAAATCTGTGGTACACAGCGAAGACCATGATAAGAGGGAAATATATTGTAATACAGGCCTACCTCAGGAAAGAAGAACAATCCCAAATGAACAGTCGAAACTCACAATTAATGAAACTAGAAAAGGAAGAACAAATGAAGCCCAAAGTCAGTAGAAGGAGGGACATAATAAAGATTTAAGCAGAAATAAATAAAATTGAGAGAAATAAAACAATAGAAAGAATCAATGAAAGCAAAAGCTGGTTCTTTGAGAAAATAAACAAAATAGATAAACCCCTAGCCAGACTTATCAAGTAAAAAAGAGAATCTGCACACAGAAACAGAATCAGAAATGAGAAAGGAAAAATCACTACGGACACAGCAGAAATACAAAGAATTATGAGAGAATACTGTGAAAAATTATGTGGTAACAAACTGGATAACCTAGAAGAAATGGACAAGTTTCTAGAAACATACAACCTTCCAAGGCTGACCCAGGAAGAAACAGAAAATCTGAATAGACCAATTACCAGCAATGAAATTGAATTGGTAATCAAAAAGCTACCTAAGAAGAAAACTCCTGGACCAGATGGTTTCACTGCTGAATTTTATCAAACATTTAGTGAAGACCTAATACCCATCCTCATTAAAGTTTTCCAAAAAGTAGAAGAGGAGGGAATACTCCCAAACTCATTCTATGAAGCCAACATCACTCTAATACCAATACCAGGCAAGGACACCACAAAAAAAGAAAATTACAGACCAATATCCCTGATGAACATAGACGCAAAAATACTCAATGAAATATGAGCAAACCGAATTCTAAAATATCCAAAAGATCATCCATCATGATCAAATGAGATTCATCCCAGGGATGCAAGGATGGTACAACATTCGAAAATCCCTCAACATTGTCCACTACATCAACAAAAGGACAGACAAAAACCACATGATCATCTCCATAGATGCTGAAAAAGCATTTGACAAAAATCAACTTCGATTCATGACAAAAACTCTCAACAAAATGGGTATAGAGGACAAGTACCTCAACATAATAAAGGCCATATATGACAAACCCACAGCCAACATTACACTTAACAGCAAGAAGCTGAAAGCTATTCCTTTAAGATTGGGTAGAAGACAAGAATGCCCACTCTCCCCACTTCTAGTCAACATAGTTCTAGAGGTCCTAGCCACGGCAGTCAGACAACACAAAGACATAAAGGCATCCAGATTGGCAAGGAAGAAGTTAAACTGTCCCTGTTTAGAGATGACATTATATTGTACATAAAAAACCCTAAAGAGTCCACTCCAAAACTACTAGATATATCTGAATTCAGCAAAGTTGCAGGATACAAAATTAGTACAAAGAAATCTGTTGCATTCCTGTACACTAATGTTGAACTAGCAGAAAGAGAAATCAGGAAAACAATTACATTCACAATCACATCAAAAAGAATAAAATACCTAGGAATAAACCTAACCAAGGAAGTGAAAGACCTATACCCTGAAAACTACAAGACACTCTTAAGAGAAATTAAAGAGGACACTAATAAATGGAAATTCATCCCATGTTCTTGGCTAGGAATAATTAATATTGTCAAAATGGTCATCCTGCCTAAAGCAATCTACAGATTCAATGCAATCCCTATCAAAATACCTATAGCATTCTTCAATGAACTAGAGCAACTCGTTCTAAAATTCATATGGAACCATAAAAGACCCTGAATAGCCAAAACCGTCCAGAGAAGGAAGAATAAAGTAGGGGGAATTACGCTCCCTGACTTCAAGCTCTACTACAAAGCTACAGTAATCAAGACAATTTGGTACTGGCACAAGAACAGACCCATGGGCCAGTGGAATAGAATAGAGAGCCCAGATATAAACCCAAGCATATATGGTCAATTAATATACGATAAAGGAGCCATGCGTATAATGGGGAAATTACAGCCTCTTCAACAGCTGGTGTTGGCAAAACTGGACAGCCACATGTAAGAGAATGAAACTGGATTACTGTCTAACCCCATACACAAAGGTAAACTCAGAATGGATTAAAGACCTGAATGTAAGTCATGAACCCATAAAACTCTTAGAAACGAATATAGGCAAAACTCTTTTGGACATAAACATGAGCAACTTCTTCATGAACATTTCTCCCTGGGCAAGGGAAACAAAAGCAAAATTGAACAAATGGGACTATATGAAACTAAAAAGCTTCTGTACAGTAAAGGATACCATCAGTAGAAGAAAAAGACACCCTACAGTATGGGAGAATGTATTCATAAATGACATATCCGATAAGGGGTTGACATCCAAATTATATAAAGAGCTCACACTCCTCAACAAACAAAAAGTAAATAAGACAATTAAAAAATGGCAGAGAAGCTGAACAGACACTTCTCCAAAGAAGAAATTCAGATGGCCATCAGGCACATTAAAAGATGCTCCACATTGCTAATCATCAGAGAAATGCAGATTAAAACCACAATGAGATATCACCTCACACCAGTTAGTATGGCCGCCATCCAAAAGACAAACAACAACAAATTTTGGCGAGGATGTGGAGAAAGGGGAACCCTCCTACAATGCTGGTGGTAATGCAAATTAGTTCAACCATTGTGGAAAGCAGTATGGAGGTCCTTCAAAATACTCAAAATAGAAATACCATTTGACCCAGGAATTCCACTCCTAGGAATTTACCCTAAGAATGCAGCAGCGCAGTTTGAGAAAGACATATGCACCCCTATGTTTATCACAGCACTATTTACAGTAGCCAAGAAATGGACGCAACCTAAGTGTCCATCAGTGGATGAATGGGTAAAGAAGAGGTGGTACATATACACAATGGAATATTTGAAAAGGCAGAGCAAAGATGGGAGTTACACTATCTTTTAACTCTGAGGGAGCAAATCCAGTTTTTTAAAAATCATTGGAATATATACATAACCTTATAGTAGGAGCTTTCTTGAAAACTTTTGACATGAAGTCGTGAGAAGCAAATTGGGTGAAGCATGTTGTAGGAAGCAAGTTTTCAGAAAGGAAGTGGAGGTAAGTGAAACTATCATTAGCAGCCAGGGAGTGCTAACTTCATTTGGCTCAAGGGAAGGAAAGGCTCCGAGAATTTATTCAATCTTAGGTCCTATTAGAAACCCCAATAGCTTAATAGCCTGAATTGTGCCCTGGCCTACTCCCCAAAAAGAGCCTCATGCAAATAGCTGGAAAAATTCACCTCACTCAAAGATGAGTAAAAAAATAAAGACAGAAAGAAGAGCCAGCAGGATTAATACAGAAAAATTACAAGGAAAGTGAAAGAGAAACGGGAAAAATGGCAAATAAACAATTGCCAGGAAAGTGTTAGAGTGAAGAAAGACCAATATTTGGTCATAAATTTAAGACACAAATGAAGGAAGAAAGAATACAAATGAAATCGCAACAAGTAAACTTAATGAAGTAGTTGCTTCTATAAAATAAGACCAGGATCAGAGAAACAAGAAATCAGAGAAGATAAGGTGATTCCACTGAAGGAAATAGAACATAGGATGGAAAAGCTCAGAAAAGAAAAAGAAGTAAAATCCAAACTATTACAAGAATGAAGGCCATATATTTCATTTTCTGTAGAGTGAGCATATAATTTATCACCCAAACTTGAACACTTTTGAGTTCTATTAGTAACATGCCAGGACCACAGGCGTAAATCAGGATGTATTAAACAAAACAGAACTTACGGTTACTTATTATCATCTTAGAGTTCCTATGAATATTTTCTTCTTGATAAATTGTTTTCAGAAGTACTCTATAGGTGTGATTCTCTCTCTGTGGGATATTTGGTCTCTTGGGTTCTTGTTTGCTTTCTTTTTTTAAAAGAATTTTTTTATTTTACACTAAGGTGACCAGTATTTTCAGTATATTCTGATAACTTTCCTTTTCCCTGAGATATTGGTCTTTCTTTCAAAGTTATCTTCCATCTGACTCTGAAATTGTCCGTGGGGAATGATTATTGTCTGTGGTATCCTCTCCAGGATAGTACTATGTGGGTTATTTTTTCCCACACACACATACACACTATATATTTATACACACATACTTAAAAATTTTTTAGCTGCAAGCTTATAGAAAAGTTTCATACCCTTTACTTGGATATACTAGTTACTTACATTTTGTCCCATTAACTTTAACATTTTCTTGGTAGATAGATCTAGATGTATATAATCTTTATATAAAAATACCTCTCTCTCTATTTTTTTATATTTTTTATATTTATCTTTCTATATTCCTATCTGTCTATCTATATTGGAAATAAGTTGTAAACATGGTATATCTTTACTCTAATTACATCATTGTGAGTTTTCTAATAACAGGAATATTCTTTTACATAACCATAGTACAGTTATCAAAATTAGGAAATTTAACATTAATACAAAACTGTTATCTAACCCATGATCCATGTTCAGATTTCCTTAATTGTCTCAATGATATGCTTTATAGCTGTCCCACATCAGTATCCAATGCAGGTTCATTCATTTAATATACTTGTCATGTCTATTTAGCCTCCTTTTATCCAGAACGGTTTCTTAGTCTTTCTTTGTCTTATTTGACCTTGACATTTTTGAAAAGTAAAAGCCAGTTATTTTGTTGAATGTCCTTCAGTCTGGGTTTGTCTTCTGTTTCTTCATGATCAAATTCAGGTTATGTCTTTTTGGTAGGCATATCAAAGAGTATGATGTCTTATCAGTGCATCATATCAGGGGATAACGTCATATTGATTTATCCCATTATTGGTGATGTGGACTTCCAATCACATGATGATAACAAAGGTGATGACTTCGAGGTTTTCCACTGTCATTTTACTGTTTTCCCTTTTGTAATTAATAATTAATTGTGGAAAGTTATTTTGAGACTATTTAGATACACTGTTCCCCATCAAACTTTCACCCACCGATTTTAGCATACATTAATGAATTATGCCTGAATCGATCATTACCATACAAATGATTTCTTATGTATGTATGTAGTATGTATGTATTTTAGTATGCACTTATGAAGTGTTGTTTTATTTAGTGGATTAAAATCTTTCGCTCTCGTTATTTATTCTGATGTTAAGTTGTCCCAGATTTGGACAGTGGGAACTCCTTCAAGCTGACCCTTTTGTCCTTTTGACGTGACCCTGTCATTTTTTGTATCCTTTTTGCTCTCT
Source organism: Smutsia gigantea (assembly GCA_032199065.1). Taxonomy (NCBI): domain Eukaryota; kingdom Metazoa; phylum Chordata; class Mammalia; order Pholidota; family Manidae; genus Smutsia; species Smutsia gigantea. The sequence continues at coordinate 171,955 of JAVSCE010013497.1, forward strand.
GATCCAGATAGTCCAGGCTAATTTTATACTTTCCCTGCCCCAGCCACAGAACCAACCAGTGCTCCAGGAAACACTGATTCTTTTTAGTGTAAAATGTTATTTAGAAGCCAAATATGGGTTGTAGATGTGCTCACTGTTACTGAGATATTATTGCTTATAGACCCTCATAGGGAACAAAGCTAAAAAAAATTGTATTATATATATAAATTCATAGTAAACCAATCCCATTACACCACCACAGAGTTCATTACTGCCTTTTCCATGCTTATAACTCTGTCCTTTATCATTGGAAATCCTGGCTCCCATTAGCCTCAATATATCTATTCATTTGCTGAATCCTGGAATACCTAGAGAATAGTTTCAGAATTGTTAGCCCATAAACACTGCAAAAACCAAATCTATTTACTGGAGTTCAGTATTTGTTTATAGTTCTTTTTGTCTTTGGACTGAGGTATAAAGTCAAAATAATTGTGTTCAAAAGTCATTTGGGTTAGTGCTCACCTTACCCCATCCATCCACTGTCATCTTTGGTGTGGTTGTTATTTAAGTGAAATACAATTATGATCACCTGTTTTCATTCATGTTGCATTTTAAGGTTTTCTCCCCATCCTTATCAGTTTTGTACTATTTTATCTTTTTAATATATAAAACATTACAGTGGTTCCAAAAGTTGAAAGTTTACAAAAAGGTATACTCAGAGAAGTGTCATTCATTCTGCTCTCTCCCCGACCACTACTCTTACCCCGTTCCCACCCACCTTCTCTTGGAAATCTTTCTCCTTCATCTCTGATTTATCCTTTCTATATTTCTTTTACCAAAACAAGAGGAAAAACCATATATATATATATATATATATATATATTCCCATTTTATCTTCTTTCTTATATATATGATACCTTGCACTCTACTTTTTTTGCTCAGAAATATATCCTGTAAATGACTGTATCAATTCATAGAGATCTTTCTCATTCTTTTGTATAGCTATGTATACTCTGTTGTGTTGATGTACCATAGTTTATTTAACCACTTTATTATATAGGGACATTTACATTGTTTCAAATGTTTTGAACTTAACAAAAAATGCTGCAATGAATAAACTTGTGCATATGTATTTTTGCATTGCTCAGGTGTTTCTTTAGGGTGAATTCTTAGAAGTGGGACTGATGGGTCAAAAGGCAAATGCAAATATAGTTTTATTACATATTGCCAAATTCCCTTCTGGAAGGGATAGACCAGCTTCCATTCCCACCAGCAATATGTGAGTGCTGGTTTCTTCATAGCCTAGCCACCTTCAGAGCCTTTTAATTGTTGCCAGTCTGATAGGTGAGAAATACTATCTCAGTGTAGTTTTAATTTGTATTTATTTTATTATAAGTTAATTTGAACATCTTTTCATAGGTTTAAGGGATATATCACCATCTATAGCTAGCTAGGTATGTGTATGTGTTCTTAGGTCTTTTTCTCCCTTCAATTTTTAAGATCTTTAATATGCATTATGGGCATTATTACCACTGACTGCTAATGGTGTTTGTGAGTTTCTGTTTTTCACTATACAAAAAAATTTAATTTCTTGTTAACTTTTTTATTAATTAAGGTATCATTGATATACACTCTTATGAAGGTTTCACAAGAAAAACAATGTGGTTATTACATTCACCCTTATTATCAAGTCCCCCCCATACCCCATTGCAGTCACTGTCCATCAGTGTAGAAAGATGCCACAGAGTCCCTATTTGTCTTCTCTGACCTACACTGTCTTCCCCATGACCCCACACACACCATGTGCACCAATCATGATACCCCACAATCCCCTTCTCCCTCTCTCCCCACTTGCCTTCCCCCAGCCCTCCCCTTTGGTAACCGCTAGTCCCTTCTTGGAGTCTGTGAGTCTGCTGCTATTTTGTTCCTTCAGTTTTGCTTCATTGTTATACTGCACAAATGAGGGAAATCATTTGGTATTTGTCTTTCTCTGCCTGACTTATTTCAATGAGTATAATACCCTCTAGCTCCATCCATGTTGTTGCAAATGGTAGGATTTGTTTCTTTCTTATGGCTTAATAGTATTCCATTGTATATATGTACCACATCTTCTTTATCCATTCATCTACTGATGGACACTTCCATATCTTGGCTATTGTAAATAGTGCTGTGAACTAAATAGTGCTGTGAAACATAGGGGTGCATGTGTCTTTTTGAATCTGAGAAGTTGTTTTCTTTGGGTAAATTCCTAGGAGTGGAATTCCCGGGTCAAATGGTATTTCTATTTTTAGTCTCATTAACTTTCATGCAGTTGAATTTATAAATTTTTTCTTGTATTACATCTGGATTTTGAGTCATACTTAGTCTTTCCCTACACTTAGACTATTGAGGAATTTACCCATGTTTTCTTATAGTACTTACATGGTTTAATTTTATCTTTTTTTCAAATGACTCCCCACTTTTCCCAGCACCATTTACGTTGAATCCGTCTTTGTCTCAATAATTTGATATGTCAGCTTTTTCTATGCTAAGTTTCCATATCTCTATTTCTGGACCTTTTATTCTATCCCACTGGTCTATCTGTCTATTCATTTGTCACTATCACAGTGTTTTAGTTATAAAGGCTATATCTTATGTTTTAATATGTGGAATGTCTAGTCCCATCTCACAGCTTTTCATTTTCAGTGTTTTCCTGACTAATCTTGCATGTTAGTTTTCTATACAAACTTTAATAACAACCTATCTAGTTCCATAAAAAATTTTGCTAGTATTTTTATTGAGATTGCATTGAATTTATAAATTAACTAGGGAGAATGTACATCTTTATGATTTGAGTAATTTGGTCCGACAATAGGGGATGTCTTTTCATTTGTTCAGTTCTACTCTTGGGTCTTTCAAGAGTATTTTAAAGTTTTCCCCATATAGATTTTGCACAAGTTTTATAAGTTTAGTTTTATCTTCTTTGCTGCTATTAAAAGGGGGCTTTCTCAATCTTTTTATTCTTGTATTGGTTATTATGTATATGAAGGTTATTAATTTTGTGTATGATTTTATATCCTCCTACCTTACTGAATTTTTACTATTAAGCATACACATATATTCTTACTAAGACTGTTGCTTCAGAATAGCTACTGAAAGTAGCCATATCTTTATCTCTGTGAATATAATCAGTTCAAGCCTAAGTTTGTGTGCATAAATTATTTTTTCATTGCATAAATTATTATCTCCAGGCAGTGGTGTATAAATTCTTTCAAATCTTTTGGAGTATATTTATCAAGCGTACAGTGGTCATTATACAATTCTACATAAGGCCCTCAATGAAAAAGCCCAGAACAAATACTTATTGAGCTATTGCCATATATAAACATGGCTAGAAATTTGGAGGTTACAAAAAAAAAGAGCAAAATGAAAATGAAGATGTCCACTCAACTTGCTTAGGGTCTAACTAAAGAACTAAGGAGATAAGACCCTTTCTCTTTTACCTGGCAGATCAGGCATTTCATAGAAGGAATTAAATGACTTAGTTGCAAGACAAAAGGCCAGAGGAAGAAGGAAGAGGAAGGAGGGAGGAGGGCTCACTGAAGAGGTAGGACCACTGCCAGGGATAGCAGCAGGCATGATGTTCAAGGAAGCTGTTCGTTTCAGGATAGTGATTATGAAATACATAAAGCAAGGACCAAATAAAAGATCATTCCAGCATGGCTTCCTCTGGTGAACTGTGTGTGGGAGATGCAACTAGAGATCTAGACTAATGGTTAGATGGTGGGAGACCTGGGTACCAAGATCGAGAGCTTGACTTTATTTCCTTTTGTTAGGAAGGAAAGAACTTTATTTTGCTCAGTGTCACAGGGAAGTCAGATATACTGAGATGAGAAACCCAAGTCAAGAAAGCAAATAAGTTTTACTGTGGGTGTGCCTAAGGTGAGACAGGCCTGGCTATTCCAAGGCTTCTTTTCTATGGTTTTGGCAGGGCAGAGAAGTCCTTGATTTTAGTTCTCTAGGCTTGCTCTGATTGATGTAGTGAGGACAGGGGCTGTGCTGTGCCTGTGTTTCTGATGTTTCTTATCTGGGGAGACCATGGACATTTCCTGAGTCACTCTTGGATCCTGTAGCTTCATCTGATTAACTCTCTGAGTCATTTCTGGCTCTCTGGCTCTGTCCAATCAATTCCTTGAGTCATTTTTGGGGGGTCCTCTCTCCTTTTCATCCCACTCATTTCTGTCTTTCTGCCTAACACCTTCATCCTCCATTCTTCACCCTCATTAGCTTTTAAAAGCCATACTTTCTTTCTTCTTATAGAGAACATGGTTTATGTACCATACGGTTTCTTTGGTGCGAATTCTCTCTTATTAGTTGGTAAACAGGGGATTGAAGTAGGAATAATGTGGAAAATGTGTGATTATACGTGATTTTCTCATTTTTTGATTAATGTTCTGAGCCACTGGGGCAAGCTTTTCCCAAAGTAAGGAGAAGACCTTAGCACTTTATGAAGACCACCAGAGAAAATCTGGAAATCTACAGAAGTGCCTTCTTTCAGTGCAAATAGTGGCTCATTTAGTGGCTTTAAGAAACATGTAACTTCCACTATAATAAGCCATCTATTATAGCCACAAGTGCAGATGACGAGGCTGCAGAGACATTTCCCTCTGTATGAAAACAATGAATTAATGAAAAACGCTGTGCTCTGGGTTATTCATAATTTAATTTTAATGAAAATGGTCTCTTTAGAATCAAATGCCCTCCAGGGCCTATATTTAGAAGGAGGAAGCATGAGCCTCAAGGTTTAAGGCTGCAAAGAATTGACTAGGGTGCTAAGTGTAAATATAAGCAGAGATGAACTATGCTAGTATTTTTAATAGGATTCTTATTATATTCACTTATGTATTATATTCACTTATGTTCTGGTTAACAAGTTTTGAGGGATCTGACCCAATCCTATTTTTCTCATAAGCCCTATTATCTTTTAGTGCATAATTTTGCAGAATACAAAGATTTTCAAGGAAGACTGTGGTTGGTTTTAAAAGGCAGCAAATACTAATATTTATCACATGTTTACTTGACATAGTTGTCCTAATGCAGTAATCATGTATTTTATTTCTCTTAAGTATATCTTCACTTATGAGAATGCAGAATACTATTATAGAATTGAGTCTTATCTAATTAATTTTATGTGTTGACTGGTGTGTTTTAAGAAGAAGATCAGTGCAGCTGAAGAAACTGATCGAGTTAGCAATTATTTTAATTTCTGTTCAGAGTTTTGTGTTTATTGGTCCAGGTAAGCCAAGGGGCCAAGATACACCAAATGAAGTTTATGAGATCCCATAAGCATGCTAGACAAAATCTGCTAGGCAACTGGTGGAGATAATAATTTGAAATAGATGTGTTTTGGGCAAGGCTTACGATTTTTAAATTCAGTGTCCCCAAAAGTGGGGCACGAGAAAATAATTTCAACTTTCCTATTACATTAAATTCATACCAAATCCATTCCTAAAGTAGTCAGTGAAATTCTCTTCCTATTTAAAAAATGGTTGTATGATTACCTGGACATTTGGGAAATTTAGCAATTAATGGCAAGGATTATTTATTCTCTTGCTGGTGCAGAAATGCCTGTTTATACAATTTAAGAGGGATTTTCATCAGTTGGAGCCTTCTTTTCTTTTTCTTTTTAAGCTGGCAGAGTGAGTGGTTAAAGGACAAAAATTCTAAATTGATTGAGTTACAAGTGAATACAGTGTTAATTAAGCCAGGCCATTGTCTTTAAAGTGGAGTCAGTCCATTGGAAGTCAGATTTCTCTTGCTGTTCAGTCAAACTGCCTAAGGCTGCAACTGCTTCCTTATTAGGTTACTGGCTATGGGGAGATGTCATTGTTTGTGGCTGTAGCTAGGCTTTCTGTTAAAAATCACAGCATGAGGCTTAAACTGCTGCAACCATTATCCAGTGCTAACATGTCACTAAAGGTCTGCTAATAGAACAAGAGGAAAAATATCAATCTTTAATTTTAGAACAGCTGAGTAACCTATAGCACCTGTTCATTTTTTCTCATCAACCCATTTAAAACAAGACTAGAGTGATCCTTTGATGGACAGGCTATAAGATCCTAATACCATTTTTTCTCTTTCTTTTCTTATCAGAGGAAAATTTTAGAATTTAAATAAGACTGAAGAAAAGAAGGATAAACTATAAGTAAATCTCTCTTAAAAATTATTTAAAAGGTAGGATGATGTAATGTAATCTGATGATGACTAGGTTATTATAAATAAGGTTTTAAAGGATGGTTTTGTTTAATTTTCTGAAATGTATTTTGTAGATAAAAATAAGCAATGAGGACACACTACGGTGGTTAAAGGAGCAAATTTTCTGGAGGGAGCAAAAACTCTTTCAAGCTATAGATAACCACAAACTTACATTTACCTATTCAAATGTAATAAATGGAATTAGAATTTAGCAGCTGCTAGCTTTCCCCTATGTAGAGCTCAAGGCTCCATCACAGTATGGGGCAAAATGAAGAGAGCACTGTGGCCTGCTTTAAGGAGAGGGGAAAGCAAAGTGTGCCTTCTACAGACCTTCCTTAACAATGTGAATTCTAAAGCATTTCCAGTGATGCCAAGCCAAGTACTACGTACTTAGCAAATGAATATATAATAATAAAAAGCAACATGCAGTTTAGTTAACGTTTTCAGTCTCAGAGTATATCCATCTCTTATTTAATTAAATTAAAAGTAAATTGCTAATCTGAGCCAGTCACTTATCTAGGTATTGAAAGAGTAATCAAGATGAGCAATAATCATGTATCCTGTTCTCCATCATGGAACTTGTGATGTATTATTGATCCTCTATATGAAACCTTTTTGCAGAGCTAGTACACATATAGTTTTTGCTGGTTTTCATTTTGGGTTTTTTGCAGGTGAGGAATTTGAGATACAGGGTGGTTGTGACTTGCCTAAGGACAGAGGACAAAAGACTAAAAGAACCTAGTATTCTGACTTTTAGTCTTTTTTTTTTTAACTATATCAAGATAAAGGCCTCAGAGGGCAGAAGATATTATAAAGGCACAGTTTTAATGGATGGACACTTTGTGGAATAATATGAGACTGGAGTAACAGTATGGGAGCATTTGATTCAAAAATTAATTCAAGTGATGGAAATCCAGAAGCTGATAATATTTTAAGTATCTTCAAAAGAAGATGTCAGTAATATAACAAATTTCACCTTTTATATACAGAGTTACCTTCTATTTGTAACATCTGTCTAGATCTGATCACATTCTTTTGGATTTGGCTATTAGAAATACTGCTAGGACACAAACACACAGCGTAAACCTTTGACCAATTTCACATCTGAGATCTGACATTTAGCCCTAAAATCTCCTTAGCCCAAAGCTCCTGTTGTCCTTGTCCTGGGCATTCCAACTTTTAGCATTTTCTTCCATGGTAACTTGTGCACCGCATCTGTCCTGAGGTCTGCATCAGAGCAGGCTCAGCCTCATTCTGCCACGACCATTTCCATCATCACAAGTACTTGATCTGTTTCACGTTTTATGGAATCGATAAATCTCATCCCTAAAGAGTCCAGCAGGCCTTTGATTCCTGACCTGACATTTGTTAATGCTATTCCTGGTGACCTGCCACTACGGATCTGCAGCACTGCACTCTGTGTTTGACAACACTCATAATATGAATCAATATTCAGCATTCAGTAAGTGAGCTGGGGAGTCATTTCACTGCTGCAAAAGGCAGCACTGCCCCTGGGCAGCTGTCAGAAATGGGTGGTTATTAATAGCCCTCTCTTTTCACTTAGCATAGTCAGTAGGGGTCAGGCATGAAATGATTTAATCAGTTTATGATATCTGTGACAGAGAGCACTTAAAATGTAATCACAAAATTTAGGTAGAAGTGTCCCTGGGCTGTTGTAATGTTTTTCTCACTTAATTTTCCCTAACGCTGCTATAGTGCAGTGCACACCGCGAGACTGTCCATTCAACAGAATGACACATGACTTGGTGATGATTCCATTTCTCAGTATACTTGCTGTTTTAGTGGCCTTTTTCACCTAAAATATAGACTGTAATCCCTAAGGGTAAATAAAGATCAATCTCTTGCCTTGGCTTGCCTGGCTCTGCAAAATGCATGTGGTATTAAGAGGTCTTGTGGGTGGAGAAAGGAGAACCTGACTGTACAGCAGAGGCCCAAGCTCATATGTCTTGCTCTGATCCCCAGAGAAAAGGTGGATGTACTAGAATTCAGAGGACATTATCCAGATACAAAACCTGCATTCTAGTATCAGTTGTCTTACCGAGCCTTTAGGCAGCCGCTTGGAAATTAGCTCGGCACAAGTAAGAATGCAAACTCTCCTAGGCTGATGGTTTGGGAGGACAGTGCCTCAGCAGGGATTGAGCATGTTGGGAAGTCAGGTTTCAAATAAGAAGAGTGGGATAGGAAATGGTAGGTGAAAGGAAAGCCTAAAACTTAAAAGACAGTGAATGAAATCATTACAAGTTGATCAGCAAGACGTGAAACAAGACTGGTACTGTGGTTGGGCCTTAAAATCAGAAAGACCCAGGTTTCAAATCCCATCTCTGTGTATTAATATCCTCATTAAAAATAATATCCATTTCATAAGGTTATTATGAGAATTAAATAAAGTTTATGTTGTGTCTGGCCCACAGGAGATGCTCAAATGCTATCACATCTCTTCCCTTATCCACGAAGGCCTAAATTTAGTTAATCATAAGACAATGGGAAGATGATATTGAACTGGAACTCAGGGGGAAAGGGATCATCACCACAGCTGTCACTGACCATTCTTCCTGCAGCCCTGCACTGACACTGGTATTCTTGGCCATCAGAGGCACACTGGTCCTTCTAACTATCCTGCTGGAGGAGCAGGGAAGAGCCTTGACTCAGGACATTTTCCTGAAAATTTAGGGGAATGGAAGAAAGACAAAAGCATAGAAATACACTGGGTTTGGATGTGTGATTCTAATATTAATTACTGTTTTCCCCAAATGGACTTAGTTCTTTTATTCAACAAATACTTACACTCTAACTATGCACTTCCTATATGTTGGCATAGTTTATGGGAACAGCCAGCTCCAAGTCCCCTCCTGCCTCATCCCTGACTCTATTGGGTGTCATAGATTGGGTGTTAGACATTCTGGTCCCAATTTAGAGTTCTCTATGAACGTAGAATCTTAAAAGCTCTGCCATTGTTCCAAGACATATTTAAGTGCTTTGCTGCACTGCCTCTTTGCCTTTCTGCCAGAACTGGGAAGCCATGGTTGGTCTCACATGAAATCACCAGCCCTGATGACAGGTATCCTGCGGTAGGATTCTAAAATGGCCCCTGTGATTCCTGGCCCTTGGTGTGCACACACCCCCCTCCCAGGTATTCAGTCAAGCACTAATCTAGGTATTGCTGTGGAAGGATTTTGCATTCATAAGTAAGTAACAAATCAGTTGCAGGAGAGTATGGGTGGATCTGACCTAATCACATAAACCCTTTAAATCTGGGTCTAGAGGTCAGAGACAGGAAGTCAGAGATTGGGAGCATGAGAAGGACTTGTGATTTGAAGATGGAAAGAGGCACATGGCAAGGATGGTGGGTGCCCTCTAGAGCTGAGAGTGGCCCCTGGGTGACAGCCAGCAAGGAATAGGGGACCTCTATCCTACAAGTGCAAGGAGCTGCATTCTACCCACAACAAGAATGAGCTGGGAAGTGGATTTTTCTCCAGAGCCTCCAGATAAGAAAGTTTGGTTGACACCTTGAATCTAGACTGTGAAACCCTGAGCAGAGAACCCATCCATGCCAGACTTCTGACCTACAGAACTATGAACTAATCAATGGGTGCTGTTTTAAGCTGATAAATTGGTAGTAAATTTTTATGTAGTAAGAGAAAATGAATACATCTCCTCTTGTTGCCTCTTGCCTGTTCCACATTAGTTTCCTCCTAGGTCAGAAGAAAACACGATCTCCTTTTTCAGTTTTTCAACCTATGTCCTTTTCACGGTCATCTAGTAAGTTCTTTCTGTTGGAAGAAAGTGTTCTTAGTTCATTTGCAGAAATATGACTACATGTCTGCAGTTTTCTGAAGCTAGTGAATACTAAGACTGTCTTTCTTCAGTTCACCAGCTCTGTCCACTGCTTTGGGCTGTCTTTGGTGACTAATCACCCAGACATCCCCTGGGGGAGTTCTGTGCCAGAGTACTGTGATTATAGTTATATAATCCCCAAACACTGAAAATGTTCATTCAGTGGCAAACATTAATTCAGTCCAAGGGCAGAGAAGAATCCTTCTCTCACAGCAGGAGAACTCAGTTTTTTTCCTGTCAAGCCACCTGCCACAACCTCTTGAACCACTCATGTATTTCAAAAATGTTTCTTGGTAGAAGATTATTATCCTTTTGTTTCTTGGCTCATCTTAAGGACCCCAAAAGCCCCAAACGCCAATTAGCCTATTTCCTATGTGATGTCCGCCAACCCCACCGCCTCCTGGGCTTTATATTACAAGAACAGAATGGGTCTTCTTGAACTTCTTGAACTTTGGCCATACATTTTGCCCTAGACCCAGTTCTATCTTGTTGAAAGTCATGGTGTTATATGGAGAGCATCTTTGCTCCATCCTGCCCTTGCTTAGTGCACAGCTCTTATTAGCATTATATTCTAGGATTTTTTAAATATGAGAGATTCATTCAGATCAGTCTGAATTAAAAGTAGCATTACAGGTGGACGGGGAGGAGAGCTGTGAGGAAAAGGAATGTAGAAAGTCATATTCACAGAGATGCCGTACTAAAGAGACAGTGTCAACACAAAGAACATCATCAATATATACGTATATATATACACACACACGCATATAGTTAAGACAACCATTTGAGGGTGCATTTACGTATAAAATGCATATGTGAAAATTCCACACATGGGGATAGTAAATGACTTAAATCAATTATGTAATGTTTACTAGAAGGTTAAATTAAGCTGGGCTCTTGGGGGGACAATAAACACAGGGAGCTTAAAGCCTCCTTGTATCTTGTTTTCTATCTCCCTGTGATTAATATGGGAAGAAGTCAGTAATCCAATAATATCTACTGAACATTTATTCAGTGTCTTCTGAACCAAAGGAGTTCTTAAAGAGCTTGTAGTGTCTGGATGAATCAAATTCTGTGGTTCCCTCTTTTCCACTCATCTTGTAATTTGGAATTAGTCCAGTGATGTAGTGCCTCAAATATTGAGGAGGCACGTGAGGACTGTTCCAAGAGACAGAGGGAACTTGGATATTCTGCATGTTCTCTGCATATCTTCACAGGGACTGCCAGAATGGGATCTGGGGCTGAAATTGTAAACTACCTATCACTAAATGTCCATCTGCCTAAATTCCTGTGCATAATACATGACAACTTGCAAGACATGAAAGCTAATTATTTTTAAAGCAGTTTCTTCAGTGTTTTGTTTTATAAAAAGGTATCTATTCCACTTAGCTACACAATTCTAGATGGTGTTCCAGAGTTGAAGGCAGAGTATGTGGCACTAATCTAATCATAAGATTACATAGTATCATTTAATTTTGAGGCAGAAACCCACATCTGCAATATCTTTATTTCTCTCTTAGCTTGCCAAGGTAAAGAACTAGATGCAGATCTTCACACAGTGTTATGTAGTGGGTAGGCATGCCTTATATGTCACATTAATGGAATTCACAAACTTACTCCAGAAACCAAGCATGAAGACCTTAAATTCTCATTGTCCAGGTGACTCTAAGCAGATGGCTTATGCATAATGTTGGAGGGGTTGGAAGTTCTGAAGGGAATTATGCATGTTGCCCTTTGTATTCCTTTGGCCGTTACTGATGGGCCTTGAAGCTCCCTGGAGTTTTATGCTTAAGAAAGAAAGATGTCAAATTTGCCTTCTTGAGTAGTTTTATCAGGGTCTCCTGACATCTCTATTTAACATTCGGTTGCAAGAGATAGATCCCAACAAAAAGATGCTGGAACACAGCCAGTCCATTAGCATCGAGGCCATGCTTTCTTCAAAACATCCTGGCTGGGCTCTAAACCAAAGAATACTTTTTACATGGCAGCAATGGAAAGATTTGTTGAAATTTTATGCCGCTGTAGATGAATCTGTGTGGAAGAATGGAGATCATTATCAGCACAGTCAACTTGAGGACATCACAGTGAGGCACTGTAGTAAGTGCTTTTGTGTGTTACTTCATTTGATCTTCAGAACAGCCCTGGGAATCATATGTTACTCCTACTTTACATAGGAGAAAACTGAGGCCTATCAATGAGCTATCTTTGTCTACCTATGGAGAATTTTTCTTAATGGTATGTTGGCATTTATATCAGAATAAGTTTAATTTACTCAGTGAAAATATGGGATTCTAATATATTGTGTGGATATATGTTCACAGTGAAACATACTCATTTTGTCTATAGTCATCACTACTTCTAAATATTTTTAATAAAATTCAGAAAAGACAAAAAATTTTTAAACCACATTTTACTTCTGGTCTTCTTAGCAAGCCGTGCAAACTGAGCCCAGTCACTTCACAGTCTAGGGCTTGACATTCTTCTCTAGAATGAAGGGTTTTAGTTGGTGACCATCAGTACATAACAACTCCAAAATTTTGGAATTTTATGCTTTTGGGGTCTTTCCACACAAAATACTATAGCAATGCTCAGAATCTGAGTTAATGTCTGAGGTAAGTACTTACCTTATATTTTTCATTTATTGAGCACTTATGATGTCTCAGAAACCATGAGAAATTTACATACATCATCTTATTTAATTCTCATAACTGTCCTGCTAATATTCTACCCATTCTACTAATGGAGAAAGTGAGGCAGAGAGAAGCTAAGTAATTTGTCCGAAGTCACATTGTATATGGTGATAAGAGCTGAGATATTAAAACCAGTCTGTTTGACCACAAAGCCTACCTCTTAGCCACTGGGTGACTTTGCCTCCCATTATTCAGCATTAGGGACAGAATAAGTTTATGTAGTTTAGGCAGGACATTTCCCCTAATAGTCACTAGGCGAATCTGCAATGATCTTAGAAGAAAGAGAACTATTTTAGAGAAAGAGAACTATTAAATAGGAGAGCTGGAAAGAAAGAAAATTTCTGTTTTTAGACTACATTTTCCTTAACTATCTAGTGTAAGGAATGTTAATGTGTTGCCAGTGTTGGTGATATTAGTATTAATATTGAGCTGAAATTTGTTGTCATACCTGCCATAAATTTTCATCTTATTTGCATATATGATTGAGAATGATTTTCTGTTCTTCATTATTCTTCTGGATAGTACTGAATCTGGGCTTCCTGATGTCTTATATAAATTTCTGTGCATCTAGCAGGCAGGACATCCTTAGGATGACCATATAATTCATCATACAAACAGGGACACTTCTGAGAGTAAAGGGGATGCCATTAATAATTGTGCTAGAACAACAGCATGAACCAAGACTGTTCCAGGCACACTAGGTTATATAGTCACCTGGGGCTTTTGACAGTAGGTTTGTGGGTTTTATTATGGTTGACAGTACAGAGGTTTTCAGATATTTAGCCTCAAATGTAAAATTCTCTTTTGGATTCATTAAAATTTAGTAAATCTCCATGGAAAATATTTATTGGGCAATATCCACATGCCAAATTCTTCTTGGCATGAAGAATGAATGCATGAGGTAAAATAATGCTTAGGCAAAAGTTCAAAGCCAGAATGCTCCCTTATCATAGAAGTTAAGTACCAGACCTGGGCTAAGATTTAAAGGTTCATGGCACATCAGAATCTTTTGTTTAAAATCTGTAATATCTTTAGAAGTAGCAGACACTATTCAAGTATGTGTATAATACAATAGTACAATACTGGCACTCTGTTGACCTTTGATCCAGAAGGTCAGATGTGTAGATAGCACATGAACCTTCCTCATTTTATACTCTGTTCTCTCGTATAAGTGCTGTGATTCTGGAGTAACTACATATAAGTAATTCCAAGGAAAGACAAGTTGACTTTTAGCCTCCATTATATATTGTTTTATCCATTAAAAGGACATGGCTTCTGTGGGACGCAGCAAAGGCAGTTCTAAGAGGAAAGTATATTGCAATCCAGGCCTATTTAAAGAAGGAAGAACAATCCCAAATGCATAGTCTAAAGACACAATTACTGAAATTGGAAAAAGAAGAACAAATGAGGCCCAAAGTCACCAGAAGGAGGGACATAATAAAGATCAGAGAAGAAATAAATAAAATTGAGAAGAATAAAACAATAGAAAAAAATCAATGAAACCAAGAGCTGGTTCTTTGAAAAAATAAACAAAATAGATAAACCCCTAGCTAGACTCATAAAGAGAAAAAGAGAATCTACACACATAAACACAATCAGAAATGAGAAAGGAAAAATCACGACGGACCCCACAGGAATACAAAGAAATATAAGAGAATATTATGAGAATCTATATGCTAACAAGCTGGAAAACCTAGAAGAAATGGACAACTTCTTAGAAAAATACAACATTCCAAGACTGACCAAGCAAGAAACAAAAAAACTAAACAGACCAATCACCAGCAACGATATTGAACCGGTAATCAAAAAACTACCCAAGAACAAAGCCCCTGGGCCAGATGGATTCACCTCTGAATTCTACCAGACATATAGAGAAGGAATAACACCCATTCTCCTTAAAGTTTTCCAAAAAATAGAAGAGGAGAGAATACTTCCAAACTCATTCTATGAAGCCAGCATCACTCTAATACCAAAACCTGGCAAAGACCTCACCAAAAAAGAAAATTACAGACCAATATCCCTGATGAACGTAGATGCAAAAATATTCAACAAAATATTAGCAAACCAAATTCAAAAATATATCAAGAGAATCATACACCATGATCAAGTGGGATTCATCCCAGGGATGCAAGGATGGTACAACATTCGAAAATCCATCAACATCATCCACCATATCAAGAAAAAGGAGAACAAAAACCACATGATCATCTCCATAGATGCTGAAAAAGCATTTGACAAAATTCAGCATCCATTCATGATTAAAACTCTCAACAAAATGGGTATAGACAGCAAGTACCTCAACATCATAAAGGCCATATATGACAAACCCACAGCTAACATCATACTTAACAGTGAGAAGCTGAAAGCTTTTCATCTAAGATCGGGAACAAGACAGGGATGCCCTCTCTCTCCACTGTTACTCAACAAAGTACTGGAGGTCCTAGCCACGGCAATCAGACAAAACAAAGACATACAAGGCATCCAGATTGGTAAAGAAAAAGTCAAACTGTCACTATTTGCAGATTACATGATATTGTACATAAAAAACCCTAAAGACTCCACTCCAAAACTACTAGAAATAATATCTGAATTCAGCAAAGTTGCAGGATACAAAATTAACGCACAGAAATCTGTTGCTTTCCTATACACTAACGATGAGCTAACAGAAAGAGAAATCAGGAAAACAATTCCATTCACAACTGCATCAAAAAGAATAAAATACCTAGGAATAAACCTAACGAAGGAAGTGAAAGACCTATACTCTGAAAACTACAAGACACTCCTAAGAGAAATGACAGAGGACACTAACAAATGGAAATCCATCCCATGCTCTTGGCTAGGAAGAATAAATATTATCAAAATAGCTATACTACCTAAAGCAATCTACAGATTCAATGCAATCCCTATCAAACTACCAACAGCATTCTTCAATAAACTGGAACAAATAATTCTAAAATTCATATGGACCCCGAATAGCCAAAGCAATCCTGAGAAGGAGGAATTACGCTCCCTGACTTCAGGCTCTACTACAAAGCCACAGTAATCAAGACAATTTGGTATTGGCACAAAAACAGACCCAAGACCAGTGGAACAGAATAGAAAATCCAAACATTAACCCAAACATATACAGTCAATAAATAATAAAGGAGCCTTGGATATACAATGGGGAGATGACAGCCTCTTCAGCAGCTGGTGTTGGCAAAACTGGACAGCTACATGGTTTTTTGTTTTTGTTTTTGTTTTTTAGATTTCTTTTTTTTAAAGTTTATTTTGATATCATTAATCTACAATTAAATGAGTAATATTATGGTGATTACACTACCCCCTTCATCAGGTCCCCCCCGCCAACCCCATTACAGTCACTGTGGACAGCTACATGTAAGAGAATGATACTGGTCTACTGTCTAACCCCATACACAAAAGTAAACTCAAAATGGATCAAAGACCTGAATGTAAGTCATGAAACCATAAAACTCTTAGAAAAAAACATAGGCAAAAATCTCTTGGACGTAAACATGAGTGACTTCTTCATGAACATATCTCCCCGGGCCAGGGAAACAAAAGCAAAAATGAACAAGTGGGACTATATGAAGCTGAAAAGCTTCTGTACAGCAAAGGATACCATCAGTAGAACAAAAAGACATCCTACAGTATGGGAGAATATATTCATAAATGACATATCTGATAAGAGGTTGACATCCAAAATATATAAAAAACTTATGCACCTCAACAAACAAAAAGCAAATATTCCAGTTAAGAAATGAGCAGAGGACATGAATAGACACTTCTCCAAAGAAGAAATTCAGATGGCCAACAGGCACATGAAAAGATGCTCCACATCGCTAATCATCAGAGAAATGCAGATTAAAACCACAGTGAGATATCACCTCACACCAGTGAGGATGGCCAACATCCAAAACACAAACAACAACAAATGTTGGCGAGGATGTGGTGAAAAGGGAACCCTCCTACAATGCTGGTGGAATGCAAATTAGTTCAACCATTGTGGAAAGCAGTATGGAGGTTCCTCAAAAAACTCAAAATAGAAATACCATTTAACCTAGGAATCCCACTCCTAGGAATTTACCCTAAAAATGCAGCAGCCCAGTTTGAAAAAGACAGATGCACCCCTATGTTTATTGCAGCGCTATTTACAATAGCCAAGAAATGGAAGCAACCTAAGTGTCCATCAGTAGATGAATGGATAAAGAAGAGGTGGTACATATACACAATGGAATATTATTCAGCCATGAGAAGAAAACAAATCCTACCATTTGCAACAACATGGATGGAGCTAGGTGGTATTATGCTTAGTGAAATAAGCCAAGCGGATAAAGACAAATATCAAATGATCTCACTCATATGTGGAGTATAAGAACAGAGAAAACAAAACTGAAGGAACAAAACAGCAGTAGACTCACAGAACCCAAGAATGGACTAATAGTTACCAAAGGGAAAGGAACTGAGGCGGATGGGTGGGAAGGGAGGGACAAGGGGGAAAAAGGGGCATTACGATTAGCAGATGTAATGTTGGGGGGGCACGGGGAGGGCTGTATGACTCAGAGAAGACAAGTAATGATTCTATAGCATCTCACTACGCTGATGGACAGTGCCTGTAATGGGGTTGGTGGGGGTACCTGATGAAGGGGATAGTTTAATAACCATAATATTGCACATGTAATTGTAGATTAGTGATACCAAAATAAGTTATATATATAAAAAAAGGACCTGGCATCCTGTTGTTCAGGGGTGAGGCACAATTTTTTTTTTAAGTTACAAATGCTCTCTGAGAATCGTATTTCCTCTCTGTGGCCTACCACAGTTGGATGGTAAGATATTCAAACCTTGTTTCCTTTTCTCTCCATTCTAATAGGTGATGCAATTATTCTCACAGCTCAGATAGAGTTTCTAACTATAATTTTACACAAAAATAAAAGTAATTTGCCAAATGAAGTATTTTAATGAGTTTAAAATTTAAGACATCCCACTTACAAAGTAGCTTTTATTTAATAGCATATTGGTTACCTTTATTGTTTGGTTGGGTATTCTGGTCCTGTGAAACACAACATTTTAAAAAGAGGTTCTAAGCATTAATATTAAGTAACTTGCAAATAAAGAAGTGTGGAGAATCTTAAGAAATGGGTATCTAAGTTTTAGAAATGTTAAGTTTTCTTTACTCGCTGGGACCTTTTTTGCTCCCTCATTCATTTATTCAACAAATATCTAGTGTCTATACTCAGCAGCAGTTACTGGGATAACAGCTAACGGTGAATAAAATATAATTTCTGCCTTCAAGAAACTGTTTCATGGAGGAGATGGACGTGAGAGTGGTAAAATCCAATGGTTCGTTAAGCATTATCCTAGAGGTATGCACTAGTAGTGTGGGAACACTAAGTCTTCCTAATGGTTAAGTACATGGATGCTGAACCCAGATCACTGGGTTTGAATCCTGACTTTGCCACTGATTGCTGTGTGGCCCTGGGCAAGTTACTTGACATTTTCATAAATGTACGTCTTAAATTTTTTCTTCTGTAAAATGAGGGTAATAAAAATGAGTTAATATTTATAAAGCTCTTGGAACAGTGCCTGGTACATAGTAAGTGCAGCATTACAATCTGTTAAATAAGTAAAACAGAACAGAAGAGTGGAAATTAACCAGGTGAAGGGAGTTTTGGTTGGGACAGGAGTAGGGGAGACAGGGAAGTTCCAGTAGAACAAACTGCGAATATAAAAGGACTTGACTAGAGTGGTCTCGGAGCTGCCAAAACCAGTGGAAAGGGAGCAGGAATGAGAGGAGAAACTGGAGAGGTCATCAGGAGCCATGTTGCACAATCTTGTTTAAAAGGAGGCAAGGATTTACATTTTCAGATTCATATTTTTGCAGTACTTACATGGAAGATAGATTGAAAGGACGGTTAGTCCAGAGACAGGGAGACCAATCAGAGGCAGTTGCCATGGCTCAGAAAAAAAAAATCACTGAGGCCCTTAGCCTAAAGGTATTGGTAGTGACAGTAGAGAGGAAGGGAACCAGTTAGAAAGGTGTTAAGAAAATAGGGTTATTAGGATTAGGTGGATATTGGAATGTGTGGGATAAGGGTTTGGGGGGAGGATCAGGTGTGATTTCTAGATTTCTGGCTTGTTTGATGGGAAATGCTGAAGTAGGGGCTACAGAAAGTAGAACAAATTAGGGTAGAGGTGGGATAGGATGGTGGGTTTCATTTTAGGTATTTTGAGTGTGCAGAGTCTGTGGGACAGTTAGAAGAGCTTCCCCAATAGGCCTTTGGCTGTTCAGAAGGTCTGGGGGTCAGGAGAGAGATCTCAGCTGGAGAAATGGATTTGGGAGTCTTCTTCAAATACATGTGAGTTGAAGCCATGACAGAGGGTGAGATTACATTAAGAAGAGGAGCAAAGAACGAATAGGATAGATTCCTGGTGATCATGAATTTGAAGGGTGGATAGTAGCAAAAACACCATGGGAAATAGATGGAAAAGTATTGCCCAGGGAGGAGGCCAACCAGGAGAAGGTGTTGTCATAGAAACCAAGGGAGGAGAAACTTTCCAGAGGGAGAGAGTGGTCAACCATGTCAAATCCTACAGAGATGTTGGGTAGGATAAGGACAGAAAAGTGTCCGTTGAATTTAGCAATAAAGAGGTCATTATTGATTTTGGCAGGAGAGGCTTCCCAGGGTAGTAAGGAGGGGCAGCCAGATTGCAGTGGGTTGCGGGAGTGACTGCGAGGAGAGGAAGTCTGATTTGTGTGTAAAGGAAAATCAAGACATAGGGCAGCAGAAAGAGGAGTGGAAGGTTATACCTGTCTGTGTCCTAAGTGGCATCTTCATTGCATAGTGAAAGGCTATGAAGAAAGAGATACAAGTTAGGAGGATGTAATTTTTATTTCAGGGAAAAAATGGACAGAAAATATCCACCCACCCCACTGCCATGAATGCAACAGCATGCAAAAAGTTCATCTTTTTTACATTCGGTTATGTGGTTTGCTTTGTCTCTTTTCACTAGAAAATGCCTTCTTTATTAATTTACCTAGACATGAGATTCATTCATAATTAACAGTAATGTGGTTTGCAAGTACTGTTTGTCACAGAAATGTCCAGTAGAAATAATAATGGTGAGAACTGCTGTTGTCTCTCCTTTCTGGCATCGCTTCAGTCGTATTCACGTATTCATGGCTCTGTCAGAGGACAGCATTGAAAAGAATCATTTGGAATGTTTTCTGTTTTGTTTCTGTTTGGCAGGGAGGGGGGCTGTGTCAAAATGCTACTGCATTCCCTCATTTGAAGAAATAAGAGTAACACATCAAACAAAATGGGAAGCAATACTGAACTGTGTTTAAAAAGGCATTTAATATTGTGGCATTATGAGTACAATCTTTTTGTTTGTTTGTTTGTTTGGCAATCATTTTTGAAGAAGAGGCGTTTTAGTGGGAGTGTCTGGTGCTGTCGCTTCTAATCTTGAGTTGAGCTGCTGGCATATGTACCTTGAACGAGTCACTTTATTTCTACCTTCCTTCCCTTCCTCCCTCTCCCCTTTCCCTTTCCTCCCTCTTTCCTTTCTTTCATGTTTAAAATAGAGACAGTAACAATAGTAATAAACTCTTTAGTAAAGACATGTGAAAAAAGGTTTCTGAATAATTAAAAAGATGGTTGGTCCCATATTTCTGAGTCATTGTCTATTTGCTTAGTACCAGCAGGTGATCAGTTTATGTGGAGAGATGATTTTTTTAAAGGCACTGTATTTTCTAGCTGTTTCCATTCTGTATGGCTATTCTGAAAATGTAAAGGATAGACAAATGTCCCTTGTATTTAATACAAAATAATTTATTAAGGGAGAATAATATTATATTAGTGGGTAGGAGGAAGTTTAGGAATTTGATTAGCTACTGCTCTCTGCTTTATATCAATTTAGGTTGCCCCTTCCTCCCACAGGTCAGTCCATTTAAAATACCTGTTTGCAGGACCCTGACTGGCATTAAAGGGAAATGTCTGTGATGAGTTTCCCCTTGAGGTTATCAACTGCAGTAGTATTGTGAGTTTTTTAAAGAGCTCTTTCTCACTGTCACAGCTTCCTTGGTGCTTGCTAAGTGCCTTGGGATGGGCCAATTTACATATATGGAAGATTGTAGGGAATGCTTGTATCTTCTGTTGTTGCCTCAAAGGATGTTTCCTAAGGCAAGAGTCCATTCAATAGTCAAGGTTCAGAGAGACTCATTAATTCTCAGTATCTACAACAGATGATTCTTCTAAGGCTTAGAATATCCACCTTGAGAGCTGTGGGATTAGAAACACAACCAATATTCACAGAACATGGACTGTTAGTGCTGAAGGGGCTGTACAGTCATCTCTTCCAACCATTCTCCCCAACACAGGAATCCCTCCTATAAGCATCTTGACAGATTTGTGAGCATTTTTACTGAAAGGAAGTGCAGTCCTTTTGAGGAAGTGCATGGTTAAACTGTTGCAGGTGGAGGAGATGTGCCTCATAATGAGCCTAACTCTCCCTCTCTGTCCTCCTCTCTGGAGCACCACCCTATATTCATGGGAGTCCTTCAAGTATTTGATGACAACTCTCATGGGTTTTTCAAGCCTTTCTCCAGACTAAGAATTTCTATTTTGCACATTTTTTTAACATGGTCTGCAGACTTTTCACACTTTTCTCTATTAAAGCTGTAATCCCTTTAAAAGATATGTCTTGCACAGGGTGCAAATAGCAGACCATTACATCTGTACCTTTGGACCCTCTATCTACTTACTGAAGCCTAATGAAGAAATAGGTGAAAGAGTCTAGCACAGTCCCTGAAACAGTTGGTTGAATTAGAATTATATAATTGGCTCCTGATAAAACACTTTATGGCTATTGCAAATCACCATCTTTTTCATTTGAGTTGTTGGTAAGCCGGGTCTCCTCTAATTTGTACATGGTATTTGATTTTTGTTTGTTTTAAGATAAATAAGCTTCTTTATATTTCTGCCTGCCAAATTTCATTTCAATTTGAATAATACACGTTTTAAATTCATTTTTATGCCAATCAAAATCAATTAAAATTTTTATTCATCATCCATATTATTAACTAACCTTCCTGCTCTAGCTATTGGAAATATAGCCAAAAAGTTTACCTTTGAAGTCTTTTTCCAAGTTACTGATAAAATTTTTGAACAGGCTAGATCTGAACACACCAGTTTGAGAGTTTCTACTAAGACAAGTTGACATCCATCAACTAACTAGCTGGTTGTTCTTGATCTCAGGATCTTCTTGAGGCTTAGCTAAGTGACTTCTTGAAATCAAGAGATACTCTGTGGCATTCTCCTGGTGACAGACTGATTGTTCTGTCAAAAAAAAAAAAGAATATGAGATGAGTTTGGCATACTTTCATTTATTAATATCTATAGCCTGGTTGTTATAGTTATACTCTTTGGACTATAGTTTTACCTAATCTTATACCTTTAAAAAAAATATGAACAAAGTTTATGCTTCTCTCCATTCTCCTGGCAGCTCCCCTGTTCTTTTGGATATTTCAAAGTTGCTCATATTGATTCTACACGCTTGCCCTAAATTCTTTCAGTACCCTGGGATATTGTTGGTCTAAGCTTGCAAACTTGAATTCACTTGAAGTGCCTTCATCCTATTTTCTTACTATCTTACATCTTAGATGGGGCTTTGAGTCTTCTTTTTGTCTTGTTCTGCCCTTCCCAGAGAGGAAAGTAAATCATAACAAAAAAGGCTTTGATAAGTACTTCCTTTTTCCTGTCATCCTTTATTATTACAGTGCACACCTTGGACACTGGGTCTGTAACATTCTTGTTTATCTTCTTGTTCCAAACAACCTTTTGCGATCTTTATCATTTTTTCTTTCTTCTTGCAAACTTCAGCATTCTGGAATTTAGCCTTTCTGACACCATGTTTTTTTGTTTTTGTTTTTTTAGTTCTAAATCTTTTGTGTTTTATTTATTTTATTAAAGTATCGTTGATATACAATATTATGATGGTTTCACATAAACAACAATGTGGTTTCAACATTCACCCATATTATCAAGTCCTCACACCGCCCCCACACCATTGCAGTCACTGTCTGTCAGCGTAGTAAGATGCTATAGATTCATTACTTCTCTTCTCCAGTGACATCATGTTTTATAGGTTCCTATCACTTTACAGCGTAAGTCTGGTGAGGTGAAGCACCTCGTCACTACTACATCTTAGCAAAATGTCAATTTGGAACTAGATTAGAATTAGGTCATTTTTTCCATCTGGCTGTTTTCCTCTCTTCATCTCTACTGTATTCTTTCCCTCTTTTTATTAGGTTTTCATGTAGATGGATACATTTTTTAAAATATATGATTTAATTATTATCTCTGTGAATTGGTATGTAGGTATATTCATCAGAAGTCTCCAGAGAAACAGAACCACTAGGAGATATCTACCTATTTATCTATCTATCACTCTATCTCTATATTGCTGTATAAGGAGATTTATTATGAAGAATTGGCTTCCATGATTATGGAGGATGAGAAGTCCAATGATCTGCCAGTTATAAGCTGGAGACCCAGGAAAGTTGGTGGTGTGACTCCAGTCCAAGTCTGAAGGCCTGAGAACCAGGGAAGCTGATGGTATAAATTCCAGTGCAGGGTGGGTGAAGACCAATGTCACAGCTCAGAGGGCAGGCAGGAAGGCAATACACTCTCATTTCCTCCTCTTTTTGTCTTATTCAGACCCTAAGGGACTGGATGATGCCCACCCAGCACTGGGCAAGGCAGTCTACATTACTGAGTCCACCCGTTCAGATGCTAATCTCATTGGGGAAAACCCTCATGGACATACCAAGAAATAATATTTAATCTGGTCGTTCATGGCCTTGTCAAATTGCCACACAAAATTAGCCATCATAATAGGCATTTGATTTTGTTTTCCCTGTTGTTCTCTCCTGAGATGACCTTTCCCAGTATAATTCTTCTAAGTTATACCCAAAGTTCTTTTTACTAATATTATCATTTTCCCTCAATCAGTTCAAGCATTTTTTTTTTGCCCAACAGGTTCTGCCCCCTTTTCAGTAGGTGGATTGCATTCCTCATCAGTTTTTCAGTCTGATACCTTAGGCTGTAATAGATAGGAAGCAATGTATGGGGTCTAGGACAAGTGACAACTAAGGCATTAATTATGTACCTTAGGATCTGGTCATATTGGGCCTCCTCACACACTTGTCACAGAGGAGGCAAAGTAAATCTGATGCTGCTATATGTACAAGGAAATGAAATTATCTGGTGCAAAGCCTTGAGGGCACAGATTAGTTAAGAAAGGTCTGGGAACCTCACCAAGCTGTGACCAAGTAGGGAAGTGAGCCCTGGACTGGGAGGGAGAGCGTCAGGAGGAGAAAAACCTGAGCCCATTCAGAGGCCTGGTGGTGGTGAAGTAGCTTTAATAGGTAATGAGCTTCTGCGGAATGGAAATATACCTCGGGCTGGTAGGAGATGTAGTGTGTGTTCTGCTGAGCTCTTTGTCCCTTGCCACCTAGCTGCTGATGCTGGGTCAGGATTCCTCTACCCATGGAGTTAGTGAGAGGGGCTGACAGGTGCAACCCTCCCCACTACACCCTGTGTTTTACATCAGAATTTCAGATCCAAAAGTTTCATAACAAACTAGTTCTGTTTTTCTTGATACTCTCAGGTCTGTTTATCCTCCTTTCTCTTCTAACCCATTTACTTCATAGCATAATTATAATTTTTATTATTACAACAGCAGCACAACTATGAACAATAAAAGCTGACACTTTCATTAATATGTAAACTTTCATTACATGCCAAGTACAAGTATTAACTCATTTAATCCTCACAGTGGCCCTGTGAGGTAGGTAGGCAATATTATTGTTTCCCTTTCACAGATGAGGGAACCGAGGCTTGAAAGGTGTGTAACTTGCCCAAGGTCACACAGCTAGTAAGCCAGGATTTGTTACTCGTCTCTCAAGCCAACCTTCTAAAGTATCACATTCCCACCTGCCTGACCTGCATAAGAGGACCTGCATCCATTAGTACCAGTAGTGGTGGGATCTGGATAAAATGCTAAGTATGCATTTCACAATATACAAAAATTAAAAAGCATTTTTAACAGACACTATACTATTTAATCTAAATGATGATTGTGCTGTAACTATCATTATTCCTATTTTCAGAAGAGAAAAATAAGGCCGAGGTAAAATTAAATTGCACAAAAGTCTACCTATATTGAAATTTTTAAATACATTTTCATACTATAAAAATAATCCTATAATCCCACTACTTAGAGATATTTACTTTCAACATTTGGAATATATTTCCCACAAGTGTATATAAAAATTAACATTTCTTAAAAAAAAATCATAAAACATGTATTGTTTTATAATCTGACATTTTTAAACTTCAAAATGTACTGTGAACACTTCAGTATAATAAAATATTCTTCTACAATATTATTTTAATAGGTGCAGTAATCATGATACCCCACAATCCCCTTCTCCCTCCCTCCCCATCCGCCCTCCTCCACCCTCCCCTTTAGTAACCGCTAGTCCCTTCTTGGAGTCTCTGAGTCTGCTGCTATTTTGTTCCTTCAGTTTTGCTTTATTGTTACACTCCACAAATGAGGGAAATCATTTGGTATTTGTCTTTCTTTGCCTGACTTATTTCACTAAGCATAATACTCTCTAGCTCCATCCATGTTGTTGCAAATGGTAGGATTTGTTTCTTTCTTATGGCTGAATTATATTGTTTTTCATTGCATGAATATTACTCTTTGTGCTCCTGATACTGTCTCATAGGGAAAAATAGTAAAGATAATTTAAAGGGAAGGTCTAGAATCAGTTACTAATACAGTTGAGGTTCAAAGCATATTAGTCGATTGGAACTTTCTTCAGATTGAATAGAGTCCTACATTCCTATTATTTATCAAGCTGATAATACTTTAATTTTTGGTGGGGCCTTGCATTATTCATTACCTCTGTGCCGGTATCCACCATTATCTGTATGTGAATCTCACGAACTAAGCCATCCCACCGATTGCTCTCAGGGTTGTGCAAGATGGAACCATAGTTTAAAGAGCTGTTCCAGGCTACCCATTTCTTTCTCACTTGGTCTGCCTTATGACAGAGTCATGTGTGTTCTTGTCTTAAGTATTTCCACTAGGTTGTAAATTCTTTGGAGAAGGCACCATCTTTCTCATCTTTGTACCTTCTGCATTTCCTAGAATAGGGCTGGTTAGGAGAACCCTTCCAAATGGTTTAGCTTTAATTTATATTCACTTAATATGGCAAAGCAGTAATGCCTTAAAACACTTTTAAAATCCATAAATTAGATCAAGAATGCAAAGACAAAGGAGCAAACTTTTTTTTTTAAGTGAATGGTCAGGCAATGGGGTATCTTGGAAAGAACACTGGATTGGAGCAAGAAGCTATAGGTTTAAAACTTTGCCACTAACTTACTGGGAGAACTTGGGTAAATTACTTGACTTTTCTGAGTCTCCATCTCCCCTTTTTGAAAATAAAGATATTATATGAGTTTTTTTTTAGATCATTTTCAGAATGGACATGTGAGGATGAAATGTAATGCTGCCTGAGATTGTATTTACTTTACGAAAAGAAAAAAAGACCTCAGAAATAAACAGATTCTAAAGTAATTCTTCTGAAATTTGGCTGCACATAGGAATCTTATAAAGATTTATAAACAGGAGAAGCTTTATAAAAAAGCAACAAACCTGATGGCTGGATCTCACCCAAGAGAATCTGATTTAAGTGAGATGGAGTGTGACGTGGGTCTGGGATTTTTTTTAAAAACTACCCCCGTGAGTCTATGTTCCACTCAAACCATTTTAAAAAGATTTCCCTATTGTCTTGTTAATAAGTGATCAATGCCTGGTCATGCCGCAGGTGTTACTTTTTCAACTCTAAAGATAAATAGAAAAGCTGAGTTCTCAGAAGTTGATGACGCTATTTCAGTTCTTTTCTCACTGAGGGAGTTTGCCATACAATATTGTTTTGTCATACAACATGTATTTGTATGTGAATGCACACATCATTATATATAGTCCATAAATCTGTTGAGTAAATTGGAGCTAAAAAGGAATTGAGGATTACAGATTATCTCTACTGGCTGTTGAATATTTCATGTCAATTAAACATTTGCAAAACCAAGTATAGTATTATGATCCACTCATAACCATTATGAGACTGGCACATCTCCATACAGCAGTAGCCATTGCTGAGGCTACTGTACTATTCTGGCATGAATCATAATAAATTGGGGTTCCCCTGGACATAATGAACAGTAATATAATTTTGTAGTTATTCTCCTAGCATGATGAAGCAGCAAGCCAAATTGAGTTTCTAGATAAATTTTGACATATGGGTCTTATTCCTAAAGAAAAAGAGCTATTGTTGCTCTGGCTTTGTTCCAGAATTCTGCAGAAATCCACATGGTAGCTTATTGTTGTATTACAAAAAGGTACTACAAGTATTTTTTATGAAAAAGAACAAATTGCTAAGTTCAATTAGTCCTTTGGGGCAGAATTTGGAATTTCTTTTCAGTCTGGCTGCTGGATCCTATTGTTTGGCTCACACGGGGGCAGTCTTAAAGGCCTATGAACCACAAGGCCACTGTGGGGGCTTCTAGTTGATGGTGGAAGGATCAAGCAGCCATCTTCGCCACAGCAGTGAAATATGATGTTAACATCATTTTTTTTTTAAATCAGCCATTAGGAAAGGAGGTTAAGAAGTTGTGGCAGAATTGAAACAAATCTAGGCTTTTCAACTGGCAGTCTAAAAATTCCACTTGACATGTATGAGTAGATGTGGTTTGAAGAATTCTGTAAGAAAAATCAGTTAAAGAATGCTTTTAATTAAAAAAACTTAAAAATGCGAAAACATACATATTAAAACATCTCAGTTGACACTCTTATGCTCATAACGAGGATTAATTTAAATATGTGTTTAAGATTTAGGCCCTGATCTCTAAATATTTCTCAGGGAGACAAGATTATAGGGTTAAATACCTACTGGTAGCAGAAAGCAGAATTGGAGAGTCATTATATAGCCAAAGTCAGAAGCTTGAAGGACAGCTACCATAGAAACCAGTATTCCAGAAGTAAATCCTGCTTAGGAGAGTTACCAGTTGCCCAAACGATTCCTATGTGGGTTTATAAAGTGTCAAATCTAGTGCTCTCAGTATGGAATTATGGGGATGATGTAATGGCAGAACAGAAATTTTCCTGCAGCTTTTAGTAGTACTGGCTCAGCTTTGGTATATCCAAAGGACTCTTGGATTCTCCTAATTAACATTAATTCAACCCTTCTGTCAGGGTCATGTGATGTATGCAATCCAGCCATCAGTCAGTGACATACTAAAATGCTCTCCACAGGACCACAGAGCTGTGGGTGACCTCAGCATGGACACGATGTTTGCTGAGCAGAAATACTCATATTTTTGCCCTAAGCACTGCACAGAGCAACAGTTATCAACTGTGATGGAAAATTATGTTCATTCAGGAGTCTTGAAACATCTCGCTTCCCTCTCATGTAAATCCCTTGTCATAAAGTCAGGGAAAGGATACAACATGCACAGAATTTTGAGTAATAGTTCCTAAGCAAGTGCACTGATGGAACTAGGGTCCCATTTGGAGGAAGTTCAGTTTAGGATTCAGCTTGTTTTTCTGAAAGGAAAAGATTGCTGTTAGTGACAGACGTGGGAGGTATGAGAACTGAAAGAATAGAAAAAGAGGCTTTCCCATGTCAGTTTTCTTCTGTAATGTCTGCTGTCCTGGCACAACCCTGCTAGTACAACTTTTGGCATAATCCAACATTTGGGAGCTGTGGGTAAAGTGGGGTTCCTATGGCCAGGATCGTCACTGAACTTAAACCACCTGATGATGTAACTATGCTACCCCTTCCATACCTTTAGACAATAAACCATTATTGTGTTAATATAAAGAGTTCCGCCCAGTGCTTTGCCGGAGACGGGGTGGCGGGGCTGCAAGGCTGTAGGAGAGGAGAGCGGAGGCTGGAGTGGTGGCAGCACCGAGGACAGAGGCCCAGAGGATGGCTGTGCAGACAGAGGAGACCAGAGGCAGAGACCGGCTTGCTGCATCCGAAGCAGCAGTGACAACACAGACTCGCTCTGAGTGAATGGGATTTTAGTGACTGACCTGCCACCTGGAAATAAAGTTAGGCATAACCTTTTCACCCCAAGAACCCTTTGCTGTACATTTCTTTGGTTACAGTGAATCTATAGCGAACTTGCCTGGGGCTGAAATTCATTTGCAAGACAGGCCAAGCCAGGCATTAACTGTTTCTTCAACCACACAGCCATAAAAGCTGGTTTTAAAGTTGATGTCATTGCTCTCTGTGGATCTTGGGTTATTCATTCAGCAGGTATTTTCTAAGTGTGTATTTTGCACTTCAGAAACTGGTGAGTGAGACAAAATCCCATTCTCGCCCTCATGGAGTTTGCAAGCAAGTCCTGAAAGAGTTAATTGTTTACTTGCAATTGTGATAAACATTGTTGTTACAGCTTATGATAAGGAGATCTAACTTTGCCAGGGTAGGGTTGGGGTGATCAAGGAAGGCATTCCTGAGGATGTGACAGTTAAGCATAAATCTAAAGGATGCACAAGAGATGGAGGCAAAGGAGTGGGGCAAAGTGTTCTAAACAGCAGGAAGAGCATATGCAAAGTCCCTGAGGTAGCAAGGAGCTTGGTATTGAACTAAAACTCTATCAAGGTCAGCCTGGATGGAGCAGGTGATTATATATATATTGCTAAATGTTCACCACAGTAAGTGTAGGTACTGTCTGCCACAAAGCTATTACAACATTATTGTCTATATTCCCTATGCTGTAGTTTGATCCCTGTGACTAATTTATTTTATAATTGGAATATTGTACCTCTTTATTCCCTTCACCTATTTCACACATCCTCCACCTACTCCCCTATCACAGCCTGGTACTTTTAAAGAACCCTCTGGTTACAGCATGCACACAGTACCGGGGCTGGAATGGGGCATGGGTCCTGCAAGGCGCTGGGGAGTCTACTGCAGAAGCCCAGATTAGGAACTGAACAAGGGAGACAGGGATAGAAGGGAGAGAAGTAGAAACATTCCAGATAAAATGAGGATGGTCAGGTCTTGGCTTAGATGCAATGGTGGTGGTTGAAATGCCAGTCTTTAGGGCAGTCTGAGAATTTCACCTGACCCCTCTGGCCATCTTGCCTCAGTTTCTGGATTATTTAGATTAATGCTAAACAGTTAGAGCCCCAAACTAAGTATGTGTTCTAAGAGACTCTGCCTCATGAATAAAAGCCATACTCCTGTGATTTTTTATTCATGGAACAATTGTACCTAGAGACAACTCAATAGGAAAACTATTAATAATGGGTGATAATATCATCTTACTGCTTCACAATAAATGTTTTTCATTTTCAAAAGTTCTAAGTTCAGTTACTTGCAATATTTCTGCTTACATAGTAAAGGTCTATAAATCAAGATGCAAATATCATAGGTTTCTTACAGCTTATTATAGGAATGGCAATTTTCTTGGAGTTATTTCACTAAATTTGCATATGTAATCCAATGGAACATATTCATTGCAAATGATTCTGAGACATTTTCATTTTTTTCTGTTTTGAAAATGAGTTTTGTTTAATAACCTTACATTCCCCGTCTATATACCATTACTATTATTACTCTCCCTCAGTAGTTCTGTAAAATCCCTTCTAACTCTCAAATTCAGTCATTATCCTGCCTTTCTACTTATCTCTCATCCCATCTTTTCTCTCAGTTCTCCATCTCTTTCTTCGTGGAGGTGGTGGCTAGCTGGCATGATAGATGTGAATCAGAATATTTAAGGAGTGTAGTTACCAAGGGAAGCTTGAACGGCCCCAGTCATTGCCAATCCTCTTTCCACAATTTCCTCTGTGCATTAGCTTCAAGTGCAGTCATTACTCATTTAGTTCTCAAATAAAATGCTCTTTGTTGCAATGACAGTTTTTCCCTGGTATAAGGCAAAATGGCGTTTCTGTCTGATAATGTGAATTTTATAGCAATTGGTAGATTTTATTTGTATAGGAGGTTTTATAGTTGTTGGTTACCCTTTTTTTAAGTTGCCATTTGGTTTAACTTCTTAGGATTATTCCTTTACCAGATATTAATTTAGAAGTGTTTTTTCCCCCTGAACACCAAATTCATAGAGATGTTACTTAGTTAATTTTTTTCTTTTTAACCGGATTAGCCCCTATCAGGTATTTCATAAAGCCAGGATAAATGTATTTAAGAGAAAATATCCATCTTCTGAGTAGTATTTCCTCCCAATGCAATGAGGCCCACTTAAAGGAATATCTGAAATAAAAGTAATCCTGATGATAGATCTAATGCACTCTGGATCAGACCTACTGAGTTCTTTTAAACCGTATTCAATAAATGCCTGATTAATAAGTAATCCTGTTAAATGAATAAAACTCCAGTGTGCCAAATGGAAGCATACAAAGCAATCATGATCAGACTTGTTATGGGAGAATGATAGATGAATAAATCTACTGTGCAATTAATTTATGACTGAACTATGATGAAATCCCTGTGGCAATGCTAAATCTGTTAGAGGAATAGATATATCATCTTCTTTCAAACAATTGCATTCCAGGAATTTAACAAAATACTATTAAATGAGTCTCCTAGTAATGGAGATATCTATTCATATACATGGGGGAAGACAGAGCTAAATAAATGTTTATTGTTACTGATACCAACCACAACAGGAGCAATCTATGATGAAACTGCAAGTTCTGATAGCTGTTCTTATCTGCTTTTGTTTCTTCAAACTTGATCAAAGTTGCCTAATGTTTAGGTAGTTTGGTTTGAATAATTCTATTTTTTAAAAGATTAAAAGCAAACAACAAAAACAGGTCACAGGCTATTTTGAAAACAAACTGTACTACTGTACTTCAAAAGACAGCCTACCTTATTTTAGTCTTACTGTACTTTTACACAGGCACTTATTGATGCAAAAAATGAAAAAAATATTTGAGCTAAAGGTTAGCTTCATAATCTAAAGTTCCTGAGTGCTTAGATTCAGAGCATGGTGGCAAGG
Source organism: Smutsia gigantea (assembly GCA_032199065.1). Lineage (NCBI taxonomy): Eukaryota > Metazoa > Chordata > Mammalia > Pholidota > Manidae > Smutsia > Smutsia gigantea. Next base: position 203,810 of record JAVSCE010013497.1, read on the forward strand.
TTAAAAGAAACTGGGATCAACAAACAAACCCATGTTTAATGCAACCTTTCTTTGTTTTAGGGGAATTAGAGCTGATACTTTTAATCCAGCCTTTTGGACCAATGTAAGGGGATTTAAGAGCTAAGACCTGAATAAAAAGGTAGATTTGTATAGTGATATAGAAAGATGTGGACTTCAGAGGTTTTTTTCTTGATAGAAAAATGAAGAATCTATAGAAGGGAGGTAAAAGAGAAGCAGTTTCCTAAAAACGTGAGGAAAGAGAGAATTTGTCCCATTGGGGTAATATTTAAGGTCAGGTTTTATTAATGTTTTAATGTGCATTCAAATAAATACACAAAGACCTAGGACTGTGAAAGGAAAACAGAACAGAACCCTAGTTTAAATCTAGTCTGCTCTTTCACAGTAGGTAACGAGGCATCATAATATTGTTTGTTAATATAAATCTGTATGTAGCAATCTTGTATGTTCTTTTGTTTCTAAGACTTAATAGCAAGTAAGTACTTTACAAATCCATATATGTAGTGGGTTTCATTTACTTGCACACTTATTCATCATCAATATTTTTTATACAGAATTGTTCTAAGTCATTCTCTTATAGAGTCTGGGGTATAAAGAAACAAAAAAATAGAAGTTACAGCTCTTGCAGGACATATTGAGATAATGTTAATATATGAAATAATTCATTAGAACATTGTGACTGACGTCATTCTTTTATGAACTTTTGTCATAAATTATTGACACTCAGCTATTTTAAAATATTTTTCTTTTTTTTATTGTGGTAAGATACACATACATTTTACCATTTTAACAACTTTTAAGTGTAGGGTGCACAGTGATGGTCACATTGTTTATCAGCTTCTGCTTTAATTACTATATATTTATAGTTACATTTTGATTTCTGACAGGCATGTCCTTTCCTCATTGTTCTTCTATTTAAATTTTTTTGGGGGGGCTGTTCCTACTCATTCTTCCAGGTGAACATTTGAATCTGTGTATTGATTAAAAATGTACAAGTTGTAAAAAATACAGTAGTAAAAAAGTACAAAACATCCCCAGGTTTATTTTAATTGTGTATGGTAAGACACACAGATATGGAAATGAATGTCGTGAAGGAAGAAGTTTATGTTCACAGATCTCTAGGAGAGGAGGCAGAGCATGCTAGGCAGGGCCACGTGGAGGAAGCACCAGGGTCAGGCAGGAAGCAGAAGAGGAAAGAAGAGAACCTGGTTCAGAGCCCTTATTGGGGTTTTCATAGGAAGGAGGAATGGGTGAGGCAGGGTAGGTGTGTTGAGTATGCCTGGCATCGGGTAGTTTTAATCATTTTGATGGGCTTTGGGCTAGATAGGGGTGGTTCCTCTATGTCTGGTACCTGGGGTGACTTAGAGCAGGGGGAACATCAACTTGGTGTGTGAGAATTTGATAAAAGAGATGGTTGGGTTGGGCTTTGGATTGATCCGTTTGAATATCAAAGTCACTCTTCTAGGGCAGTTGTTTGCTTTCTCTGGGAATGAGCTAGCCTAGGGAGGGGCAGTCTATCCACAATCAAGTCCTCAAATGTGAGAGCATCAAGAATATGATAAAAAAGCAAAAGAAAGAAAAAGAAAAAAGAAATTGTCAATACAAGTTGTGATTTTGATTGAGGTCACACTGCTTATAGAGTAATTTGGTAGTGAAGTGATATCAGTCCAGTATAGAATGCTTCCATCTAGGAACACGGTTTTTCTCTCCATTTATTTAGGTGGTTTTTTTTTATGTTTCCAATAACATTGTATATTTTTCTTCACATAAATCCTTCCCATTTTTGTTAGATTTATTCTTATAAATATCCTTATAATTTCCGTTGCTCTTGCCTATGGCTTACTGGATCTTATTCAATATTAGATTTTAGGGTTGGAAAATATTTCCTCTATCCTTCTTGATTCTTTGGCCTAATTGACATAAGACAGATTAACAGGAGAAAACCAAATTTAACTATGTAAGTATGGGAGCCCCATAAAAAACATGACACCCAAGGACAAGGCAGGGAGTTGAGACTTACCATCCTGAGCAAAGGACTGGGTTAGGAGCCTGGGGCTTCACAGGGGAGGTGGGTAATTCACAGGACAATAAGATGAGCAAATTTTTGGTAATTAAATGGTTGCCCTGCCACACATATAGGTCATTCAGATAAAAAGTTATCTCTGGTAATAGCTCTCTTTCTGGGCCAGGCCCCTTATCCAAGTTCTTTTAGGTAGTTAAAGGAGAGGTAAAAGTTTTTCTTGAGTCTTCTGGGTCTTAATTGCCTTCAGCTCAAAATGATCCACATCCCACAGTGACACATGTTGGGGTCATGTATTTTGCTCCCCCTCACAATCATTCGTTTATTTTCCCAGCAAATATTTGTTGAGTACTGGTAAACTACGTGTCAGATTCTAATTTACCCACTAGGCATCCCCCTTCCTGGTGATCTACTATACTCAGATCTGAGCATTCCTGTAGAGATGTTGAACATAGAGAGGGCACAGATGGTAGAATAGATCTCAGAGAAGATGAGAATGGATGAGATCAAGAGCGTCGTAGATAGGAGAGAGGAGAGGCAGAAGCAAAAGACACAGGGAATCAAAGTAAAGGGGACAGAAGTTATAAGGTGTAGTGCTCTGTGGCCTCAGTATGTTTCAGTACCTTGGGAAGAAGTCATCTGCAGAAAATGAAGAGTCAGGGGCAACTTTGAATAGTGGAGGATATTTATTGTGAGAAAAATAGAAACTTGTTGGGTTATATGAGGGTCCATCATAAAAAGGATCACTTATCAAAGTGAATGCGATTTTGTGACCTGCACAGATAGCATTCAGCAGCCATAGGAGAGGTGAGGAAAGTGTGGCCGGTGACATTACGCAGGTCTGAGGGCGCTAGGATTGTGGAAGGGGCGGGGGTCAAGAATCATCGTGAGTGCACTGTTGAAGCTAGAGTCTTATGATTTGTTCAGAAATAGCCTCGCTTGCACAGTTTTAAAAGTGCAACTCAAAACATATTCACTGACACTTAAATGGTTCCACATCTTCAATATACTTCATAACCAAGACAAAAATAATTCGATGAACATTCATTCATTCTATTTCTGTGGAAAGAATGCTTGTGTTTGATGCTGGACCTGTTTTCAAGGAATTTATTTCTAAAAGATTGACTTTCTTGGACCATTTATTAATACCATTTCTTCAAAGATATATATTATTCAAATATGCAATCTCTTCTGTAAGCATTCTAGTTAAATGATTCCCCAGAGTAGGCAAATCACTTTTATGCTGGTTGTACCAGGGAAACGCCATGAATTCCCAGATGCTTTTTTAATACAGATGAGTTATAATGACAGAGGTAATGAGACTTTTTGAATGTCTCATTTTTTTTATTATAGCTTTATATAAATTCAGCATATGAATAATGCTTGAAGGTAAAGTAACATTGGTAAGAAGGATATACCATAATATAAAGTATTTTAACATTTACAATATAAAAGAGACCCATTATTAAAGGAAATACTATTATATAATAATGAGGCTAATAATTTCATATGGAAATAATACTGTATTAATTTGATGTATTCATATTAACAGTGAACATGATATTTTAAATTTTGCTGTCACATAATTATGCTGATACTTTATGAAATGTTATACTGTCACCTAGAAAAACCCTTCTTTGAGTGTAGATCTGTGATCTTCAGTTTTAAATGGCAGATTGTAATATGTCACCGAGGTATTTTTAAGTGAAGAGGTGGAAAAACTCCTGGCTGAGTCATAAAGCTGAGGATTCTTTCTTTCTTAATCTCCCACCTGCAACAAGGTTCTCTGGGTTAACACTGGTCTTTAGCAAAGAATTGAAGCACTTCCCTAGTTCTACAAAGCAAATTGGGTAATTGGGTGTGATGTTGGGTTTGGAATGAGGAGATATCTTAAGACTGTATAATTGTTTAATCTTTAAAAAAAAAGAATTGGAAGGGAAAGTGGGAGCCAGAAGGATCTGAAGACCAAATAATTCTGTCCTAGTCAGCAAACAGTAGCATTACAACTATCAACAACTCTTTGATACAGGCTTCTTAACTCCTTGACTCTATTAGTTGCCTGTACTTGTGTTAAGAAGTATGTTTCTGTAAGGAAAATGAACACATATTAAAAGCAAGTGGTTAAAAATGAAAAAGTCGACACATTGGTGCATTTTAGTAAATGATGCCTCCACGTTTACTCAGTGGTGGAAATGGAACCAAAACACAAAGCTATATCTTTGACTAAAGTTTGCTAACATTTCAGGAAATAGGTTGAAGTGACAGTGGTAATACAAAAAAGCATATGTATTTTTTGCCATGATATTTTATAGCTGTCACTGGCAGTGTATTTTCTTAAACTGATATCAGCTACTATTTATACACTTACAATTTCTGGTCAGATTAGGGTGGAAGGTTGTGGTACCCACGTATATAAAATAGTATAATAATGTTCTATTCTTTTTGGAACAAATTTGTTACATGAAATGTCAGATGAGTCATTTTGCTCATGTCAGATGTTTGAAAGTAATGGAAAGATGCCAACGCGGAGGCCCAGTAATTCATGCACTGGTGTAATGGAGCAAATGAAAAGCAAAGCTCTTGTACAGGTCCAATTTCAGCACCAAACGCTTACCTGTCAGTCAGCAAAATTGTCCCTGAATAAAAATGAACCCCATCTGAGAGGCAAAGCATTTTAATATACATCACATTCTATGACTCTATTGCGAAGTAGAAGTTGTTGAAAAAGACATTTAACAGCAACCCTGAGCATGCTGAAAATCTTGCTCGCACTGCTGCCCACAAAAGGGTTTTGGTTTGCCCTTTCTCTCCTGAGCTATTGACAAACTCTTTAGCACTGCTCCCTCCTCCCTTCTGTATCTCTTATCTATATGGAAAGGCAGCTGATTTACCCCAGACAAGAGAGATTTGGCGTGGAGACCAAGTTTTAGACAGGTAACTTTATTGCTGTCTGGGTGCAGCTGAAAGATGTATTTATGGAAGTGACAATTAAAAATGTGTGTCACATAAATCAAAAGTCAGACATACCCTTGTGGACATCATTATTATAGCCCAAAGTGACTGCCATTCTTTTGAAAAACCTTTCATTTTGGAATTGGTTCCCACTTTTCTGTATGAGCAAGCATCTTACAGAAATGAGGTGTCCGAGTTTTTTTAGACCCAATTCATTGTGGTTTTAAAAAAGCAAATAGGAAAGTTAAGAATTTGTGTGCTTCAGTGCCCACACACCCAGGGCTTCTTAAGCCCTACCTCTAAAGAGTCATGATTTGTTCAACCTTTGAAATGTCTATTTTCCATTTCTGTGTTTTAAGACTCTAAGTGCTTATAGGAACCTGAACAGCTATTGAAAACCAGTAATGACTAGTTCTTCTAAATGTTAATGATTGAGAATGAACTAGCAATCAGGGCTCAAAAATAAAATAAAATAAAGTGTGCTATACTAGAAACGATAATAATTAAATCAAGCCAAGGTGCCCTATACTTATGATTGCCTTAATGCTTGAAAAATTATGAATACAGAGGAAATTTACATAAATCCTCTTTAAATGTATATGTGAAAAAAAGGAAAGAATGAAAACCGTGGTCACAGGATTGAATTTATTTTAATCCCCTGGTTCAAGTGGTCCTAGAAATAATCATACTTGTATCAATCTATATTGCGTGACTTTTGTAAGATGTGAAAATAGTGTTTTTCACTAAATTGTCACTTATTATTGTTCATTTAGGGCCACTAACATAGAAAAATTTCTCAGCTATAGTGTCTGATGTTTTCTTTTGATACTGTTTGTTGATATCTAGACCACTGTAGCTTGATTGCCTAACATTAAACCTGTAATAACAGTGCAATCATAGCAGTATCATCATGAATGTTGTTACAATAGAAACAACATTTACACTGCTTCAGAATGGTAATTATCAAACTTTTTGTCATGAAGCGCTTATTTGCTAGCATTGATCTGCCCCGGTCAGTTGTTAGCTCTTCTCATCCGAGGTGTATTGATTGTATAATCAGTAGATAGAGGCTGTGGGCAGATGAAATTCAGTGTTGTTGGGCAAATTATCGGCTGCTTGCCTGTTGACCTGGACCCTGCTGGTTGTACCTTAGATGCTGGTGGGATTATTACTCATTTCAGTGACCCTACTTTACAACAGAGAACTCTGTATTATTATCAAAGATAAATGCCATCCTGCTTGCTGTGGCTGTGGTTGACTACACAAATGTCAGACTATACGAAAACTAGGCAGTTGAAGCATGTTTCAGATAAGATTAAGAGAGAAATGCTCAAAGACTTTACCTTTTGTGTATTGTCCCTCCACATGAATATACAGAACTTCCTTGACTTATGATGGGATTACATCCTGATAAACCCATCATAAGTTGAAAATATCATAAGTTGAAAGTGCATTTAATACACCTAAACTACCAAATATCATAGCTTAGTCTACTCAACCTTAAATGTGCTCAGAACACTTCTGTTAGCCTACAGTGGGGAAAAATTATCTAACCCAAAGCCTATTTTATAATGAAGTGTTGAGCATCTTATGTAATGTATTGAATACTGTACTGAAGGGAAAACAGAATGGTTATGTTTTAAGTGTATCCATTGTTTATCCTTGTGACCTCATGACTGACTGGGAGCTGTCCAGCATCATGAGGGAGGATTATATGGCATATTGCTACCCCAGGAAAAGATCCAAATTCAAAATTCAAAGTATGGTTTCTACTGAATACACATTGCCTTCACACCATCCTAAAGTTGAAAGATCCTAAGTTGAAACATCATTTAGTCAGTGACCTTCTTTAATGATAAAAAGGCTGGGTGTATCTAGCTGATAATGACATTGTACAAGTATATAGCACTATATCATATACTAAGGGTTCTGATAAATTAATATTCTTGTTTTACCAATAAGAGCTTTGAGCCCTAGACAAAACTAAGCAAATGGGCTAAAATCACATGGTCAATGAGCCACAGAGCTAGGAAATAAATCTGTTTCTTCTGGATACTAGACAAGTTTACATTCTATTGATCTGCCTTATTAGGTTATCTGACTGGACCATTACATATGTGTGTACTGAAAGATCTAATGTTTCATCCCACTAAAGTAAGGGGGAAAAAAAAGACTTTAATGTTTTTTAAATTAATTATTGCTTTGGGTAACTTTTGAAACTATTTTAGCCATTAAATATTTATAGCATCCCAAAGGCCAAGGGCCTAATCTGGGACTCTTTTAAAAGACAAAATCATTTTATATAAAGAACAGTGTGAATTTTATAGCTGGTAGCTGTTTAAAATTTAGATGTTTCTAGTAGAATGATTACTTCTTTTGCCATTTCTGAACTTTCCTCGGTCTGGCTTCTCTTGCTCTTTGGAATCATTTTACCCTTCATAGGCAACTATGGCATGGCATGACATCCTAATGTCTAGACCAGACCTTTCTGAGACTATGTAGAAGCCTATTTTGATATTCAAGTCATCCCACACATATTATTTTAAACCTGACCATGTTCACAATGGCATATTTACCCTTCTTTCTGAAAAGAAAAAGGCATAAAAAAGAATGTACTTCAGTAACTGTGCTATTCCGTAAAAATATTAATGTTTTGGATAATTCGAATCTCTAAATAGTAATCTAGATGAAGGGTCACTTACACATAGTTTTACATCTCTGAATGCTCTCAGTTATGCCTAGTAAGCTGTCTCATTCTTTCTTTCTGCCAACTGCCCTACCATTATATTGTAAAGGTCGGTGGTTACCTCTTACTATATTTTAAAGCATACTCACAGCAAGTCATCCTATAAGCAAGTCCAGCAGTTCCACATTCTTCTCTGGGCTTACATTTTGCAGCTGTTGAATCATGACTGGGCAATGATTTTTTCCTTCTTGAAAACAACTTTACATTCTGAGTTTTAAAAGACCAAATGATTATTCTCTTACTTAAAATATTATAGGAGATAATGGGTGCAGTACATGAAAGTTACATGCAGAGGTAGCTTGGAATTGAGAAATTTAGCACTTTATATCTCTGTAAGCCCCAAAGAAAACAGCTGTTTGAGTACTTCTTTAGCAGGTGTCTTACCTAAACTAAGTAAATAGCTAAAAAGTAACTTCCAGTTTCTGGAATTGCAAGCCTTTAGAAAGAAGCCTTAATTTGTATGTATATTCTTTTCCTTTATCTTATGGCTGCTGAAATACACACTGATTACACCAGAGTAGTATTTAAAAGCAAATAGTTATCTTTTTTCAGACTTGCCCTGAAAAAGCTAAAACATATGCAATATTTACACAGTCATTATATGTATATGGATTATTATTATAGTTTTAGCTCTTGTCTGACCTATGTTAGTATTTCCTTCATTGCTTAATAGTGTGCTTTGTAATAGAAAGAACTTAAATATCAATTAAGATGGATCGGACATTAAGTTAACAAGTATTTATTCAGTGCCTGCTATACATGAGACACGTGGGAGGCATCAGATACAGCTGTTAGTGAACAGGACACACAAAGCCCTGCTCTCAATGCCTGTGATTGGAAAGACGTGAGACAGATATCAACTAGTTACACAATTAATTGTGCAGTGCGATTTTTCACTTTAATATTGTAAACAAACTTTAAGACACTAGAGGTTTTTCCAATAAGAAGCCAGATCAATTTTATGCTTTTCCAGGACAGGGACCTTTAAAAATCAGCCCTTAAAACTCTATTCCATATTTTTTAAATGCACACATTGTGAGTGTGTATTTTGATGAGTTTGAACAAGTACATGCACATATCCAAATGTGTTTATCTAAGTATATATATGTACATCTAAGCATATATGTGTGTATACATATGTATTATATAAATATGCGTATATGTGTAAGTATACATATATGTACATCCATATAACTGTCACCTCAATCAAGGTATAAGATATCTGAATCACCCAAGAAAGGTGTCTTTGTGCTCTTTCCTAGAGTATAATCCATGACTTACCCTAGGCCCCTAGGTTTGTCTTTTCCAGAGTTTCAGATAAATGATATTCAGTATATACCCTTTGTATATGGCTTCTTTTGCTCAGCTGGGTGTTTCTGAGATTCATCCTTATTTTTTTGTATCGGCAGTGTTTTCCTTATTATTGCTAACTAGTATTCTGTTTTATGGGTACACTACAATTTGCTTATTCGTTTACCTATTGACTGACATTTGAGGGTTTTTTTTCAGTTTAGAGCAATTATCAATACAGGTACTATAAACATTAATGTAGAAGACTTCATGTGAATGTATGTATTCATTTCTTTTGAGAAGATATAATATGGGAAGCATATATTTAACTTCTTAAAAGACTGTCAAATTATTTTCCAAAATGGTTTTCTTTTTACATTGCCACCAGCAGTGCTTGAGGGTTCCTGTTGTTCTATGTCTTTGCCAACACTCAGTGGTGTCTCCTGTGGCCAGAAGTGGAGGTGGGGAAAAACAGGCTGCAATCTCCCCTTCTTCTCCCTGCAGAAATGATCTTTTTACCATACTTTTTGCATTTCTGCTCCTCCTCCAAGGAGTAGCATATGCAGATCCCGAAGTTATAGCATGTTCTGAGAAAGGTAAGAAGTTCTGATAGGTGGGAGGTGGAGGAGAGAGGAAGGAGAGAGAGAGGCTGACAGAGAGGGAGAGAGATGGAGAGAGAGAGCAGATAGGGAGAGCGGTTGTGTGGAAGTAGGCTAAGGTTATCTTGTGAAAATTTTGGTGTTGCTCTGTTATATTATTGGGCTTCAAAAGCAAAATGAAGATGTTTTTAGTAAAGGGTATGTCAAGATATAGGCTTATATTTTAGATTTATGTTTTAGAAAGATGATTCTGGTGAACATATGGTTATTTATGAGTGTATGGTCAGGGGTGAAGGAGTGATCTTATTGCTTTAGGCCCTTTTTCTTTCTTTTCCTATTCCTTAGAAATTTCACTTGTCTGTCTCTTAGTTGTATTATATTTTCCCAACCACCTCCTGGAATATTCTGTTGGAAGCCCTAACTGTACCTTAAGCCCAACATATCAAAAAGGAAAAACAAAACATTGTTTCTGTTCACCCTCTTTTTTTTCTTCTATCCATGTTTTTTTAAATATAATTTATTTTGGTATCATTAATCGACAATTACATGGGCAATATTATGGTTATTAAACTACCCGTTAATCAGGTCCCCCCCACCAACCCTATTACAGTCACTGTCCATCAGCATACTGAGATGCTATAGAATCACTACTTGTCTTCTCTGAGTTGTACAGCCCTCCCTGTGCCCCCCCAAGATTACGTCTGCTAATGGTAATACCCCTTTTTATCCCTTATCCCTCCCTTCCCACTCATCCTCCCCAGTCCCTTTCCCTTTGATAACTATTAGTCGGTTCTTGGGTTCTGTGAGTCTGCTGCTGTTTTGTTCCTTCAGTTTTTTTTTCTTTGTTCTTATACTCCACATATGAGTGAAATCATTTGATACTTGTCTTTTTCGGCTTGGCTTATTTCACTGAGCATAATACCACCTAGCTCCATCCATGTTGTTGCAAATGGTAGGATTTGTTTTCTTCTTATGGCTGAAAAATATTCCATTGTGTATACGTACTACCTCTTCTTCATCCATTCATCTACTGATGGACACTTAGGTTGCTTCCATTTCTTGGCTATTGTAAATAGTGCTGCAATAAACATAGGGGTGCATATGTCTTCTTCAAACAGGGCTGCTGCATTCTTAGGGTAAATTCCTAGGAGTGGGATTCCTAGGTTAAATGGTATTTCTATTTTGAGTTTTTTGAGGAACCTCCGTACTGCTTTCCACAATGGTTGAACTAATTTGCATTCCACCAGCAGTGTAGGAGGGTTCCCTTTTCTCCACATCCTCGCCAACATTTCTTGTTATTTGTGTTTTGAATGTTGGCCATCCTCACTGGTTTGAGGTGATATCTCATTGTGTTTTTATTCTGCATTTCTCTGATGATTAGCGATGTGCAGCATCTTTTCATGTGCCTGTTGGCCTTCTAAATTTCTTCTTTAGAGAAGTGTCTGTTCATGTCCTCTGCCCATTTCTTAACTGGAATATTTGCTTTTTGTTTGTTGAGGTGCATGAGTTCTTTATATATTTTGGATGTCAACCCTTTATCAGATACATCATTTATGAATATATTCTCCCATACTGTAGGATGTCTTTTTGTTCTATTGATGGTGTCCTTTGCTGTACAGAAGCTTTTCAGCTTGGTATAGTCCCACTTGTTCATTTTTGTTTTTGATTCCCTTGCCCAGGGAGATATGTTCATGAAGAAATCGCTCATGTTTATGTTCAAGAGATTTTTGCCTATGTTTTTTTCTAAGAGTTTTATGGTTTCATGACTTACATTCAGGTCTTTGATCCACCTTGAGTTTACCTTTGTGTATGGGGCTAGACAGTAGTCCAGTTTCATTCTCTTACATGTAGCTGTCCAGTTTTTCCAACACCAGCTGCTGAAGAGGCTGTCATCTCCCATTGTATATCCAAGGCTCCTTTATCAAATATTAATTGACTGTATATGTTTGGGTTAATGTTTGGATTTTCTATTCTGTTCCACTAGTCTGTGGGTCTGTTTTTGTGCCAATACCAAATTGTCTTGATTACTGTGGCTTTGTAGTAGAGCTTGAAGTCAGGGAGCGTAATTCCCCCTGTTTTATTCCTCCTTCTCAGGATTGCTTTGGCTATTCGGGGTCTTTTGTGGTTCCATATGAATTTTAGAATTATTTGTTCCAGTTTATTGAAGAAAGCTGTTGGTAGTTTGATAGGGATTGCGTTGAATCTGTAGCTTGCTTTAGGTAGTATAGCCATTTTGACAATATTTATTCTTCCTAGCCAAGAGCATGGGATGCATTTCCAGTTGTTAGTGTCCTCTTTAATTGCTCTTAGGAGTGTCTTGTAGTTTTCACAGTACAGGTCTTTCACTTCCTTCGTTAGGTTTATTCCTGGATATTTTATTCTTTTTGATGCAATTGTAAATGGAATTGTTTTTCTGATTTCTCTTTCTGTTAGTTCATCGTTAGGGTATAGGAAAGCAACAGATTTCTGTGTGTTAATTTTGTATCCTACAACTTTGCTGAATTCAGATATTAGTTCTAGTAGTTTTGGAGTGTAGTCTTTAGGGTTTTTTATGTACAGTATCATGTCATCTGCAAATAGTGACAATTTGACTTCTTCTTTACCAATCTGGATGCCTTGTATGTCTTTGTTTTGTCTGATTGCTGTGGCTAGGACCTCCAGTACTATGTTGAATAACAGTGGAGAGAGTGGGCATCCCTGTCTTGTTCCCGGTCTTAGATGAAAAGCTTCCAGCTTCTCGCCATTAAGTATGATGTTAGCTGTGGGTTTGTCATGTATGGCCTTTATGATGTTGAGGTACTTGCCCTCTATACCCATTTTGTTCAGAGTTTTAATCATGAATGGATGCTGAATTTTGTCAAATGCTTTTCCAGCATCTATGGAGATAATCATGTGGTTTTTGTTCTTCTTTTTGTTGATGTGGTGGATGATGTTGATGGATTTTCGAATGTTGTACCATACTTGCATCCCTGGGATGAATCCCACTTGATCATGGTGTATGATCCTCTTGATGTATTTTTGAATTCGGTTTGCTAATATTTTGTTGAGTATTTTTGCATCTACATTCATCAGGGATATTGGACCATAATTTTCTTATTTGGTGAGGTCTTTGCCCGGTTTTGGTATTAGAGTGATGCTGGCTTCATAGAATGAGTTTGGAAGTATTCTCTCCTCTTCTAGTTTTTGAAAAACTTTAAGGAGAATCGGTGTTATTTCTTCTCTATATGTCTGGTAGAATTCAGAGGTGAATCCATAAGGGCTGGGGGTTTTGTCTTGGGTAGTTTTTTGATTATTACTGATTCAATTTCGTTGCTGGTGATTGGTCTGTTTAGTTTTTCTGTTTCTTGCTTGGTCAGTCTTGGGAGGTTGTATTTTTCTAAGAAGTTGTCCATTTCTTCTATGTTTTCCAGCTTGTTAGCATATAGATTCTCATAATTCTCTTATAATTCTTTGTATTCCTGTGGGGTCTGTCGTTATTTTTCCTTTCTCATTTCTGATTGTGTTCATGTGTGTAGATTCTCTTTTTCTCTTAATGAGTCTGGCTAGGGGTTTATCTATTTTGTTTATTTTTTCAAAGAACCAGCTCTTGGTTTCATTGATTTTTTTCTATTGTTTTATTCTTCTCAATTTTATTTATTTCTTCTCTGATGTCCCTCCTTCTGGTGACTTTGGGCCTCATTTGTTCTTCTTTTTCCAATTTCAGTAATTGTGTCTTTAGACTATTCATTTGGGAATGTTCTTCCTTCTTTAGATAGGCCTGGATTGCAATATACTTTCCTCTTAGAACTGCCCTTGCTGCATCCCACAGAAGCTGTGGCTTTGTGTTGTTGTTGTCATTAGCCTCTATATATTCTTTGATTTCTGTTTTGATCTGGTCGTTAACCCATTGATTAATTAGGAGAATGTTGTTAAGTCTCCATGTACTTGTGAGCCTTTTTGTTTTCTTTCTAAAATTTATTTCTAGTTTTATACCTTTGTGATCTGAGAAGTTGGTAGGATTTCAATATTTTTGAATTTACTGATGTTCTTTTTGTGGCCTAGTATATGGTCTATTCTGGAAAATGTTCCATGTGCACTTGAGAAGAATGTGTATCCTGTTGCTTTTGGGTGTAGAGTTCTGTAGATGTCTGTTAGGTCCATCTGTTCTAGTGTGTTGTTCAGTGCCTCTGTGTCTTTACTTATGTTCTGACTAGTTGATCTGTCCTTTGGAATGAATGGTGTGTTGAAGTCTTCCTAAATGAATGCATTGCTGTCTATTTCCTCCTTTAATTCTGTTGGTATTTGTTTCACATATGCTGGTGCTACTGTGTTGCGTGCATATATATTTATAATGATTATATCTTCTTGTTGGACTGACCCCTGTATCATTATGTAATGTCCTTCTTTATCTCTTGCTACTTTCTTCGTTTTGAAGTCTAATTTCTCTGATACAAGTACTGCAACACCTGCTTTTTTCTCTTTGTTGTTTGCATGAAATATCTTTTTCCATCCCTTCAGCTTTAGTCTGTGTATATCTTTGGGCTTGAGGTGAGTTTCTTATAGGCAGCATATAGATGGGTCTTGCTTTTTTATCCATTCTGTTACTCTGTGTCTTCTGATTGGTGCATTCAGTCCATTTACATTTAGGGTGATTATCGATAGATATGTACTTATTGCTGTTGCTGGCTTTAGATTTGTGGTTACCAAAGGTTCAAGGGTGCTTCTTTACTATCTAACAGTCTAACTTAACTTTCTTGTTAAGTAATTGTAAACACCGTCTGATGTTTCTTTATTTCTCTCCCTTCTTATTCTTCTTGCTCCATTCTTTATATACTAGGTGTTTTATTCTTTGCCTTTAGGTAGTATTTGGATGGTCTGCTTTCTTTGCTATGATTTTATTTTCTCTGTGACATCTTTTTAGCCTTAGGGGTGCTTCCCTCAAGAGCAGTCCGTTTAACATATCCTGTAGTGGTGGTTTATGAGAGGCAAACTCTCTCAAATTTCATTTGTCTGGGAATTGTTTAATCCCTCCATCATATTTAAATGATAATCGTGCTGGATACAATATTCTTGGTTCGAGGCCCTTCTGTTTCATAACATTAAATATATCATGCCATTCTCTTCTGGCCTGTAAGGTTTCTGTTGAGAAGTCTGATGATAGTCTGATGGGTTTTCCTTTGTAGGTGATCTTTTTTCTCTCTCTAGCTGCCTTTAATACCCTGTCTTTATCTTTGATCTTTGCCATCTTAATTATTATGTGTCTTGGTGTTGTCTTCCTTGGGTCCCTTGTGTTGGGAGATCTGTGGGCTTCGGTGGACTGCGAGACTATTTCCTTCCCCAGCGAGGGAAAGTTTTCAACAATTATTTCTTCAAAGACACTTTCTATCCCTTTTTCTCTCTCTTCTTCCTCTGGTACTCCTATAATGCGAATATTGTTCCGTTTGGATTGGTCACACAGTTCTCTTAATATTCTTTCTTTCCTAGAAATCCTTTTATCTCTCTCTGCCTCAGCTGCTCTTTATTCCTGTTCTCTGATTTCTATTCCATTAACAGTCTCTTGCATCTCATCCAGTCTGCTGTTAAGCCCGTCGATCGCTTGTTTGATTTCTGCATTGTCTTTCCTCACTTCCCTCACTTCCTCCCTGAGCTCTTGCACATTTCTCTGTAGGTCCATCAGCATGGTTATGACTTTTATTCTGAATTCTTTTTCAGGAAGACTGTGCATTTCCATCCCTTCAGACTCCCTCTCTGGGGTTGTCTGGTTGATTTTGGTCTGAACCATATTCCTGTCTTTTCATGGCTATAGAATTGGTCACTGGTAGTTGCCACGTATGTCAGCTGGGCTCTTTAAGACTTTAAAAAGAGAAAAAAAAAGAGAAAAAAGAAAGAAAGATAGAAAAAAAGAAAAAACAAAACAAAACAAAAAAAACGCCCACCAGGAGTAGATTCTGTGGGAATGCTGTAGGTGGCGCTGTTGCCCCACTATTCCGCAGCCGTGGCCGTGCTGCTCTGCAGGGCCCTTTATCGCTCTGGCAGGGGTGGGAACGAATAGGAGGCTGTTGATCTCAGTGAGAAGTGTAAGTATGGCTACGCTTCCCCAGTCGCCAGCTAAGGCGTCTGAAACTCCCCAGGACTCCCCGCCTGCTGGGCTGAGTGTGCTGGGGCGATCCGGCTCCTCCACTGGGCTCCTGTCTCTTTAAGACCGCTGAAGAAAGCGCGCGCTTTTTTTTTTTCCTTCCCGGGAGCTGGCTGCAAGCACCCTGGCGCGTTCCCCGCTCAGATCCTGCCCCTCTGTCTCTCCAATCTCCGCTGCACTGCGCAATGTGGGTCAGCGCTCCCCGCGCAGATCACCGGGGCTGGCTACTTCGCGGGGTGTACTTCCACTCCCTCCCGGCTCTGAATCCTCCCCTCCCGCTGGTGCGCTGGGGTGGGGGGGGCTTGGGTCCCGCCGGGTCGTGGCTCCGTATCTTACCCGCCTCTTGGGGTGCCGAGTCCTCTAGGGTGTAGCTGCACGCTGTGCGCTTTCCTGGGTATTCTGGTCTCTCTTTTAGGAATAGATGTATTTGCTGTGTTTTCGTAGGTAAATATAGTGTTGGGAGAAGATTTCTGCCGCCCTGCTCATGCCGCCATCTTCCCGGAAGTCTGTTCCCCCTCTTTTAACTCTGTTTTCATCACCATTCTTCCAGGGCATAAGCTAGAAAGCTTGGAATCATTTTGACTTTTCTTTCTTAACTTCTTTGTCTATATTTTCATGGAGTTGTTTTTTTTTTTTAAGAATGTCTCTTGGATGTGGTTCTTTTGCTTCTCATCACCTTAACCAGCGTATCTGTACCAGTCTTCTAGCTTGAGTTTTCTTTTTCAACAATCACTAACCTCAGTTTTTTCCTACTCCTGAAAGATGAATCTGATATTCCATTTTCTTCGTGTCACTTTTTGAAACAAAAAGAATCTAGCCCTTAGTGAGGATACTCGTAGGCACTTTCACACATTATTTCATTTAAGTCTATGAAGTATGTCTCATTAACATCCTTTTATAATTAATAAAAACTAAGGCTCCCAATACTATTGTAGTAGAACTAGAATTTGTGCCCAATTCTGTCTGATCCAGAGCCTATGACCTTTCCTCTGTGCTCCTTTATAAACACCTAAATGGGTTACTTTGGCTAAAATTTTGAGTCCCAACATTTCTGATCTTGAAAGCCCTACAAAATCTCCCTCAAATCATATTCCCCCAGCCATTCATCCTAGCCTTCCAGATAAACTCTTAAATTTTCCAGTGTTCTAAAATAAGTCCTGATGCTTCTGTTCAGTCCTATTCTCTCAAAGACTGAAATGCTGTATGCTGTTTTGCCTCTGTGTCCTTTCATATAACATGTGAAATGTTTTTCAAATAACATATTCTTCTGGAGTCATCTAATTTTTCCTAGAAAGCATTTAGCTATCTCTGACTGTCACACTGTCCCAAAGTACAGTTGTCTCAAATGATTTTAAAGGCCTCATCAATCTTTATATTAGGGGATAAATTTAAAAACGGTAAGTGCAGGTCATGAAGAGACACATTTCTGAAAAAAAAAAATTTAGCCCTGGTTTTCCGTTTGGGAAATGAACAGGAAAAGAAATTATTAGTCACAGATTAAGGTTTACAAAATTTTGTTTTACAGTAAAAATTAAGAAAAACACAGACCATTGTCCTTGTTCCAGTTCTTTTCTGTCAAATTTGTCTTCCTGAACAGGCTAAGTAGGTGCTGGTGGGCCAGGAATGAGCTTTACCAGGAAGTGCCAGAAGGAGTAGAATATTTCAAAAATAAATAAAGGAAAGGAAAAACAAACTTTTTTCCCCTTCACCTAATCAACTTTGGCTTCAACAATGCAGTAGAAGAAGGAAAGTTTGTGGGAAAAGGAAGTTGTCCTATGACACTTCATTCATGCTTTCCTGATACTTTGTATCTTTGGGCAAACTCACTGCCAGAACTCCTGGAGATTCCTGTATTTCTTGAATTGAGAATTTCTCTGCATTAATTCTTCAGACTATACAGAGAACATTGTTTGATTAGAAACTCAGATATGCATATGAAAAAGGAAGACCTTTGGGATAAGGGAGAGATGAAGGCAAAAGAGAATATGAAATTAAACAGACAGTAGCTGAGACTGACAATTCCTAAGGAAATATCTTTGTGAGGGGAAAATTTTAGAGAGATTCCCAAGAGTTGGGCAGGAATCTCCAATGCACTCATGTTTACGGAACCCTAGACAGAATCCTTAAGGACAAGAATGCTACTTTGTAGAGAGAGGCAAAATGACAGCAAAAACCCTTGCAGTGCATCACTTTTCTCTCTTCCCACCAAATGTTAGATTCTTGAGGGCTAGGACTATGTCTAATTCATTTTCTCTCTCAGTACCTAAAACCTTGCGTGGCACATAGTAGGCTCTCCGAGTGGCAGAATAGTCTGGTAAAGAAAAGCTTAAGCTCTGGAGTAACACAGACAAGGACTTAAATCCCTGCTGTGCTAATTACTCAGCTTTGTTACCTGTTATTTCATCACCTTAAGCCTCAGTTTCCTTGTCTGTAAAATGGAGATCATTATATTGCTTTACATCCTACGGTTGTCATGAGGATTAAAAGAGCTAACAATGACAAAGAATTCAGCAATATGCTTGGCACAGAAATTCTCAATAAAAAATAGTTACTATTATTTTTATTGGTTCATGAAATGTTTTGTTAAGCTGACCCCAGGTAATTGCTTAAAGTAGCCTCAGTGATGTTTATGTTTTACTTGATTATTTTATAAAATAAAACCTCACCCCAGGAGATCATGAATGGCAGTGCTCCTCCTTATCCTATTGCTGGTACTATAAGATGGAAATAGTGTTGTATTTTTTATTGTGAGCTGTGGAAATGTATCAGAGGACTTGGGATGTTACCTTGTATTTACCACATATGTGAATAATATTGGCCCACATTGATACTATTTTTATCCCCGAATGAAAGTCTGTTATAAAGACAAGTCCTACCTATGGAAATGCTGTTTCACTGAGAGTTGCTGGATAATAATAAAGGCCAAGTTGCTGAGTAGAGTGAGACAGTAAATTAACATTAACCTGATACTGTGCATGTGGAACACAACAATAATTTTTAGAATTGAAACTTAAGTCAACAAATGTGTATGTCTGTTATACATAAAGCATAGTATTCAGGTCTGTGAAGTAATAGAAGATGAATAAGATGGAGGTCCTTCCCTGGAGGTTGTGAGGTTTAAACTAGAAATTGAGTATCTGTATAAAATGATAAAAAACAGTAAAAAGCCTTGTTGATTAAACCAAAGTAGTTTTAGTGACCAGCTTTTAAAAAGAAGAGCAAATTATACCTCCTATAAGCCAGGCAGGTTATTTTTGATATGATTAAAGATTCTGTGCTAGATGAAATCATTGAGCAATCAATTAGTCATGACATAGGAGAGTATAAAGCACTAAGTAGTCACTCTCTTGGCTTTGCAAAGAACAAATTGTACCAAATCGATTTAATTTCCTTCTTCAAGAGATTGAAAGTTTATACAGATATTTAGGAAGCAGGATATGTAATTTATCTGAACTTCAGAAAGGATTTTGATTCAATCACACACGATGTTTTAGCCCTAACTCAAAGGATGTGGTCCAGTCCAGACCACATTACTGCAGGAAGAGGTCCACTTCACTGACAAGTCATAGTAAAAATGGTTACCATGGGCTTGGAGTCAACAAGGAATCTTATTCTACAAATGCATATCCTAATGTTAGAGTTATTCTGAGTTTCTATCTGTGTCATGGATAAGTAATTGAAAATAAACTAATGTGTTTTCTGAGGAAAGCCCTGGTATCAGCACTTTGGAAGATTGTTATAGTTTAAATGAAACTATCTTAAACCATAAAAGTGAACCACTATATACTTTATGAAAGGCAATAGGACCAAGTTCAAGATAACATCCTGTGGTGATCCTGAGCAGTACCTAAGAGCTGAATATAAGACGGGGGGAGCTTAGCCATAAAGATGGCAGAGAAAGACTTAGGAGTCGATAGTGGAACCCAAGCCATGAATTGCTGAACAATTCTGTGTTTTTATTTATGAGCAAAACATAATTTTAGTGTATGTACAAGGGAATATGATTTGTAAGCATGAGGGGCCTACAAGTCATTACTCTGCAATAGTCAGTTTTAATCACAAGTCTCTGATGACTCTAATTTTACCCTACAGGGAAGGTAGAGGGTCTGGAGAAAAGCAGTCTAAATAATGTGAGATGATGAACAAATGTTTCTTTACAGTTCAGGTTAGAGAAGAGATGCCACTCTTCAAATTATACCGAGGTATCATTTCATTTCTTAGTCATTTATTGAGTAGCAACTGTATGTCACATTGCCATAGATTGATGGAGCAATTGTTTTAATTTTCACAGGGAAGAAAATAAAGCAAATGATCATAAATGTAGCAAGCATTTGATTATGTAGAGGAAGAAATCTTTTACACTGAGATCATTAAACACTAAAACATGTTTTCAAAGAGTTTGTGAAATATTTTTTCTTGAAAGCTGTTTGAAAACAGAATAGATAGCCTTCTGCCTAAGGTAGCATAGATGTTGAGGCTGTGGTTCCAAAATCTCACAGTGTCAGGATAGCCTGGATAACGTTTTTTAAAAAACAGATATATTGAAGTATAATTGACCTACTATAAATTGCACATATTTCAAGTTTATAATTAATAATTTTTGACTTGTGTATATACCCAGGAAACTATCACCATACTCAAGATAATGCACATAATTCATCATCCCCAAAAGTTTTCTCATGCTTCTTTGTAGTTCTTCCTCTTACTCCTCCCTAAGCAGCCCTTATCTGCTTTTTGTCTCTAAAGATTAATTTGAATTTCATAGAATTTTACATAAACAGAATCAAACAGTTTGTACTCTTTTTCATCAGGCTTCTTTTATTCAGCATATTTATTTTAAATTTTAATCCATGTTGTGATGTGTTTCAACAATTTCTTCCTTTTTTATTGCTGAGTAGTATTCCATCAATACACACACAGTTTATCAATTTACCCATTGATGGATATTTGAGTTGTTTCCAATTCACAACAGACTTATTTTTAATCATTAAAAATAAGTCTGTTGTGAATATTTATGAATAAGCTCATCTATAACATATGCCCTCATTTCTCCAGGGTAAATACTTAGGAGCAGAGAGGTTGGATTAGATGATAGGTATATGGGAAGGTTTTAGGGAAACTGCCAAATTGTTCTCCAGAGTGGTGGTTCCATTTTACACATCCATCAGCAGTTGTGGAAGAGTTCTGCCAACACTTGATGTGATGAATCTCTTTAATTTTAGACATTCTAATAGGTATGTATTGGTAGCTCATTGTGGTTTTAATTTAAACTTCCTGAATGACCAAACACATTGAGCATCTTCTCATGTGCTGGTTTGCTATCTATCTATCTTCTCTGGTGAAGTGTCTGTTCAGTTTTTTTGCCCACTTTTTAACTGGGGAATTTATCTTCATATTATTGCATTTTGAGAGTTCTTTATATATTCTGAATGTAAGTCTTATAGAAGCTATATGACTTGCAAGTATCTTCTCCCAGTCTGTAGCTTGCATTTTCATTTGCTTAACAGTGCCTTTCAAAGAGCAGAAGTTTTTAATTTTGATGAAGTCCAATTCTTTTTTTTTTTCTTTTAAAGAGCATGCTTTTTGTTCATGTCTAGGAACTCTTTGCCAAACCAAAGGTTACAAATGTTTTCTCTTGTGTTTCTTAATACAAGTTTATAGCTTAAGTTTTACAGTTAGATCTGTGATCCATTTTGATTAATTTTTATTATTTATGGTGCAAGGTATGGATCAACATTCTTATTTTACATATGGTTAGCTAGTTGTCATTATTTATTGAAAAGGCTATCCTTTCTCCCCTGAATTGTTATTAAACCTACGTCAAAAATCAGTTGTCCACATATATGTGGGTTTGTTTCTGGGTTCTCTATTTGGTTCCATTTCTACTGTGTGGAAATCCAGTTTCCAATGTGTGGAGTATGGGAGGGGATTCCCCTTCCCCCACAAAGTAAGCAATGCTCAGAAGACCAGTTGGCTGTCCTGCAATTCAACTCAATTCTGACACTGTCTACCCAGAGAGAACATCAGATTCCACAGGCTGCAGGCTCAATCCCACAAGACTGCCCTCCATTTCAGATGCCATTCACAAGCCCAGGTTGTCACTGTGCTTCTGACTGACCAGCTATAAATCACAGGTTAAGTATGACCCCCTCCTTGGGTTTGATTAATTTGCTAGAGTTCAAAGAACTAAGGAAAACCTTTTACTCACTGGATTTCCAATTTATTATAAATAACATGATAAAGGATACAGGCGAACATCCAGGTGGAGGAGATGTACAGGCCAAGGTACATGGGAGGGGCTTGGAACTTCATGCTCTCTAAGTGTACCATTCTTCCTGAATCTTCACATGTTCAACAACCCAGAAACAATACTGACTCTGTCCTTTTAGGTTTTTAATGGAGGCTTCATTACGTAGGCATGATTGATTAAGTCACTGGCCATTGGTCATTGATTCAATCTCCAGCCCCAAAGGTCAAAGGTTAGGACTGAAAGTTCCAAACCTCCAATCACATGATTGGTTCTTTGGGCCACTAGCCCCATCCTTAGTGACCTAGGGGTATTGTGAAAGTCACCTCATTAACATAACAAAAGATACCTTGATCTTTCTCACCACTTAGGAAATTTCAAGTGTTTTAGAAGCTCTCTGCTAAAAATGGGGATAAAGAGCCATACTATATTTTTCATTATAAATCACACTTTCATTATATATTCACAATATCACATTTGTCCATCTTTACACTGAAGCCATACTCTCTTGATTACTGTGTCATTATAGTAAGTCTTAAAATCAGGTAATACTATTCTTCCAACTTTGATTTTCTCTTTCAAAGATGTTTTGGTTATTGTAGGCCTTTTTGCATTTCCATATGAATTTTAGAATCAGCTTATCAATTTCTGTTTGACTGTCAAGATCTTGATTGAGATTGCCTTGAACCAACAAATCTATTTGAGGAAAATAGACATCTTAACAATATTAAGTATTCTAGCCAGCCCATGGACATAGTATGTCTCTATTAATTTAAATTTTAAGTTTCTTTCAGCAATGTTTTGTGATTTTTGATGTACCAGTCTTGTACATCTTTTTTCAAATTTATCCCTAAGAATTTTACATTTTTAAAACTATTGTAAATTTTACAGTTGACTTTGTGTATTGACCTTGCATCTTAAAACCTCACTAAACTTACTTATCATTACTATTATTGCAGTAGATATTTTTTGTAGATTCCATAGAATTTTCTACATAGAAAATCATGTTGGTGCTAATAATGGCAGTGTTATTTATTCCTTTCCCATCTAGATGCCTTGTATTTCTTTTTCTTGCCATACTGCATGGGCTAGAAGCTCTAGTATTGTGTTAAAGAGAAGTAGTAATGGACTATCTATGTCTGTGAGGGATATTGGTCTGTAGTTTTCTCATAATGTCTTTATCTTGTTCTTTTATTAAAGTAATGTCTTTATCAAGTGAGTTCAGTTATATTCTTCCTTTATAATTTAATGAAATAATTTGAGAAGAATTAGTATTATTTTCTCCTTTAATGTTTGGTAGAATTCACCAGTGAAGCCAGCTGGGTCTACTGAATCTCAATCTGTGGGTGAATTCAAAAATCTTTAATAAGCATCTGATTCTGTGGTACATCCACATTTTGGAACCCTGATTTGATAAAATATGAATTCTTAAAGTCCAATCCATTTGTCAAGCAGCCAGGGGAGGTGGCTGTTCTGAAGAGGCAATGGGGTCCTGATCAGCCTCTGAAATTAATCTTTGAACTGTGCTTGTATCATGAGAGACTTGCATCACTCAACTGTGGAACTCCCTCCCTCAGAAAAATCCCATGCAGAAAACTCTGTCAGTAGGTCATTCTGACAAAATTATAAGTATTGAAACAAGTCTAAAGTTTAATTGGTAATTAAAATCATGCATATAGGTTCATATCTATTTCATAGCCAATAGAAAATTGAACATTTGCTTCAATTTGCCATGAAATCAAACTTTTAAGAGAAAATTATATTTTTAAAAGGAAAATGAGCTGTCCCACATTATTGATTAGAACTTTGTTAAAATTTGGAATGATTAAAATCCTTTTCAATAATAGTGAAATTTCTACTGATAAAAGACCCCTTAGAGGTTGTTTATTATGCAAGGGACTCAAGTTAAGTTGGTCATTTTCTCTCTGGAGAACAGCTTTTTGTCATGGGTGTCAGTAGTGGCAATTTCTTAAGTGTATGTTAGTTGACTAGTTGATTTATCTATAACATATCTGATGAACTATGGTGTGACTGTTTTCAAAAAGGTCCAACTTAACACACAGACTAGTTAACTATCTTTGTAACTATGTTCCAGTCATAAGATGGTACTAATTTGTGAATAATAGATTTCCATTAACAACCTACATACTTCTATTTTGGTTGACTAAATAAAGAACCATTAAAAAAATCTGATGTTCATAATTCTTTGATGTGAATCTGTAATCAGTATTCACTAGACAGTAATATCACCACCTAGTATAGGAAGCATATCACTTTCTGAGCTCTTTGTTAATCCTAATTTATGATCCAGCAAGAAATGGAAACATAGTATTATGTGGTAGATGGCATGTCAGCATGTATATATTATATTCTGTCTAGCTCAGAGGTTCTTAACCTTTTTATGACATGGGCTTCTTTGGTATATAGTGATGCTTATGGGTCCTTTCTCAAAATAATGTTTCAAATGTATTAATAAAACTTGAAGAATACAAATGAAACTACTTATATTGAAATACAGTTATCAAAATGTTTAAAATACAGTTGTGATATAGTAATATATGTACTTAATAATGTAATGAAATAATATCTAGTTGCACCTCTAATAACTATTGTAATTTTTCAATAAGAATAAGCTACTAAGTGGCATTTTGAAATAACTGCAACAACTGTAATGTCATACGAAAATATAATTGTTCATAGCCTACATTTGTAATTGAAGGAAATGCTAAATTTCAGTTAATTTAGTAAAAATACAGGTATTTTTTCCTTCCAAGTTCCTGGACTCCCTGCATTCTCTCCATGAATCCTAAGAACCCCTGCCTATCTTCTGTTCATATTTAATGAAAACTTAATTTTGACACAAAAACGAAGTTATACAAAAATAAATTATGAAGGAATAGGGGAGAAAAAAAAGAAGGTCCAGTTTCCCTGTGGAATTGGTTGAAAGGCTTTATTCAACATTTTGATACACATTTTCCTTTTTTATATTCCATTACTTCCTGCTAGAATTAGCATTGTCCTCTTCAGTGAACCACTAATGAACAGCCTGACAAGTATAACTTAAGTCATACAGCACTTTTAATCTATGAAACCTATTTAGAATGTTAGCACAAAATAGAAATATAATAATATAAAGGAGAGAATTACATACAATAATGATATATCAGCTCAGAGGAACCTAATGGCAGCAACCTTGGGACCCTTAAAATGAGAAGTCCTTTGGGTCTTGTCTTAAGAAACTTGTTAAAGGCTCTGGGTGATGAGGTGGTGGTGAGAGAATATAAGAAGACACAAAACAGAAACAGATAAAGTCATGTTCTCAAAATAGAAGATTCGTAAGAGTTACATCCTATCAAAGGTGTTCAGCACATATGCCAAAGCTCATATTTACAAGTTGCTGTCATTCCATGATTAAATTGAGTAATTGCACATGTTGGTAAATGCATTTTTTCTGGGAAGGGTTCACCGATTTAGCATGTCTTTTAAATTTTGACCAACTATAAATCATTAGTAATGTAGAGAGTAAAATCCTGTATTTTCTGTGGATCCCCACACATGTGGGTTCTTGGTCATTGTTTACTAAACAGTTAGCTTTCACATTTAAGATAGGTGGAAAAACATTTAAAACTCAGGAAAATAGGCCAGCTATCAGAAGCTTTGGGACTTTGTTAGAAATTTCTGTTGTTCACCATTTCTCAAACATTGTGATAATAACTCATAGTTTATTTACAAATGGAAAGTAACAGTTCATAATACTGGCAGCTTTCAAAGTTAGATTATATCTATCCTTGTGCAAGGGCTCCAATAACACTATTTAAGATATTTTCTTCTGACCATCTGGCAGTTCTTAGAAACCCATCTTGTCTCCACATTTCATAGCTACTGCACTAGTTACAGCTAAACCTTTCAATGAATGAGCTGGAAAATGTAGATACATCAATATCATATTACTTTAGAGCCCATTTAATCTGTGCCCTATTATTATTTTGTTTTAAAGGGCCATTATCTTCTGTGGAAATGATAAGTAATTTGTCAGAATCATTCCTTAAAATTTAAAGATCAATCTGTGTACATTTTTTTAATGAAAGAAATCAAAGATTTTTGTTTTTTAAGAATCTCAAGCACAATCATTAAAAAATCTCAGAAATGGGAATCTAGGGCTTAGATTCCATGCATGTTTTTGGTCTTACTTTTCATTTGAGGTTCTAAAATGTCTAGTCTAAGAACCAAACTTGGGTTGGGCTGACAGTATGCCTGAGAGTTTATATATATTTATTATTTATTATTTATTATTATTTTTATTAAGGTATCATTGATATACACTCTTATGAAGGTTTCACATGAAAAACATTGAGGTTCCTACATTCACCCATGTTATTAAGTCCCCCCCACACCCCATTGCAGTCACTGTCCATCAGTGTAGTAAGATGCCACAGAGTCACTACTTGTCTTCTGTGTATTGCACTGTCTTTCCCGTGACCCCTACCAACACTATGTGTACCAATCTTAATACCCCACGATCCCTTTCCCCTCCCTCCCAGCCACCCTCCCTCATCCCTTCCCTTTGGTAACCTCTAGTCCCTTCTTGGAGTCTGTGAATCTGCTGCTGTTTTGTTCCTTCAGTTTTGCTTTGTTGTTATAATCCACAAATGAGGGAAATCATTTGATACTTGTCTTTCTCTGCCTGGCTTATTTCACTAAGCATAATACCCTCTAGCTGCATCCATGTTATTGCAAATGGTAGGATTTGTTTTCTTCTTATGGCTGAATAATATTCCATTGTGTATATGTACCACCTCTTCTTTATCCATTCATCTACTGATGGACACTTAGGCTGTTTCCATTTCTTGACTATTGTAAATAGTGCTGTGATAAACATAGGGGTGCATATGTCTTTTGAACTGGGCTGCTGCATTCTTAGGGTAAGTACCTGGGAGTGTACTTTCTGGGTCAAATGGTATTTCTATTTTGAGTTTTTTGAGGAACCTCCATACTGCTTTCCACAATGGTTGAACTAATTTACATTCTCACCAGCAGTGTAGGAGGGTTCCTCTTTCTCCACATCCTTGCCAACATTTGTTGTTGTTTTCCTTTTGGATGTTGGCCATGCTAACTGGTGTGAGGTGATATCTCACTGTGGTTTTAATTTGCATTTCTCTGATAATTAGTGACATGGAGCATCTTTTCATATGCCTGTTGGCCATATGAATTTCTTCTTTGGGGAATTGTCTGTTCAGATCTTCTGCCCATTTTTTAATTGGGTTATTTGCTTTTTGGGTGTTGAGGTGTGTGAGCTGTTTATGTATTTTGGATGTTAACCCCTTGTCAAATATTTTATTTATGAATATATTCTCCCATACTGTAGAATGCCTTTTTGTTCTACTGATGGTGTCCTTTGCTGTACAAAAGCTTTTCAGTTTGATGTAGTCCCACTTGTTCATTTTTGCTTTTGTTTCCCTTGCCCCAGGAGATGTGTTTAGGAAAAAGTTGCTCATGTTTATATTCAAGAGATTTTTGCCTATGTTTTCTTCTAAGAGTTTTATGGTTTCATGACTTACGTTCAGATCTTTGATCCATTTCAAGTTTACTTTTGTGTTTGGAGTTAGACAATAATCCAGTTTCATTCTCTTACATGTAGCTGTCCAGTTTTGCCAACACCAGCTGTTGAAGAGGCTGTCATTTCCCCATTGTATGTCCATGGCTCCTTTATCATATATTAATTGACCATATATGCTTGGGTTTATATCTGGGCTCTCTGTTCTGTTCCATTGATCTATGGGTCTGTTCTTGTGCCAGTACCACATTGTTTTGATTACTATGGCTTTGAAGTCAGGGAGCATAATCCCCCTAGCTTTATTCTTCCTTCTCAGGATTGCTTTGGCTATTCTGGATCTTTTGTGGTTCCATATGAATTTTAGAACTATTTGCTCTAGTTTGTTGAATAATGCTGTTGGTATTTTGATAGGGATTACATTGAATCTGTAGATTGCTTTAGGCAGGATGGCCATTTTGACAATATTAATTCTTCCTATCCATGAGCACAGGATATATTTCCATTTATTGATGTCTTCTTTAATTTCTCTCATGAGTATCTTCTGAGAGTTTATATTAACAGTGGAGTTGATATCTCAGCAAGGTCAATAAAACAGCTTATATATTTTTCTTATTGTTTGGTTTAAGAAGATAAGAAGAGATTTTCTTCAAAAATTTCCTTCAAAGCACTTTGGTATTGTATGGACTTTGAATAACTAATGGTTTTTAAATACTCTTTTTTTGTGTGATTTATGAATAAGAGTTGTGGAAAATCTCTTATCCCATTTTGACCTTGGTTTTACTTCTCAAAAAATCCGTGTTGAAGAGTTTTGTTAGAAAAGCTGTTATTTCTGCATTTCTGAAATTTATATTTATCATTGAATTAAAATGAAAAAGGGTACTGATGTTTTATTCAGTTTCAGAGTTTTAAACTGTTTGTAATACCCTGTCCTCCACCTTACCATTCCACTACATACCACCACCATCATGAAACCAAGTTTTTGATGGAAACTTTCTTTCTCCTAATGTTTTGCACTTTCATATTTAGATACTTTAACTTGGGTGAGTTTTTTTCCTGTTGTTCAGTTCACACACACACACATGCTTGGACAAACTTTCCCTAGGTGTAAGATGAAATTGATTTGTTATTCCCATCATTTTGTGGTATCAAAATGAATTTTTAAAATTTCCTTAGAGAGTTTTATGGTGACTTCTGGGAAATCTTTTCTCTGTTCTCTGTCAGATGGGGATTATAACTACCCCATGTCATGTAGATTAAGTAATTTATGTAAAGTTTCCCTTAGTTTAGCTAACTCTGAAGATTAGAGTCCCTTATCCTCTTTTGTTGATACTCTCTCTTTCTATTGTCAGGTTTCTGTCATAGCCTAAATTTAAGAAAGGAATAATATCCATCTTCAAATTAATTATAACATCTGGCTATGTTTTGAGACACTCTGACTGGATATAAACATCAGTTATGCCATTACTTAAAAAAAGAAAATCAGAAATCTGAAAGAAATCCTAAAAGGTCACTTACATAGTTTCCTTTCCAGGAAGAGGAAGCTAATAGTCTCTGTACTAGCATGTAGTTAATTTTATTACTGAATACTTCTGTTTAGCTAAACAAACCCTGTCTTACTATTCTCTAAACTCAGTTCTCCTCTTTCATTCTTTTATTCTTAATATTAAACACCTTAATTTTAAAAGAAAAAGTTCTATTTTAAACTGGGGGATTTAAACTCATTATTAAACATTTCCCCCATTCTCTTAATTACTTTTTAATTTTTCCTTACTTAATTATAGGACAGTTTGGAAAACACGCAAAGCTAAAAGCAAAAAAATTCATAATCCCATGTCCAGAGGTAATAATTAAGTGTGTTATCTTTGGTGCTTTTTTTC
The DNA here is from genome assembly GCA_032199065.1 of Smutsia gigantea. Lineage (NCBI taxonomy): Eukaryota > Metazoa > Chordata > Mammalia > Pholidota > Manidae > Smutsia > Smutsia gigantea. The sequence goes on from JAVSCE010013497.1 coordinate 233,228, forward strand.
TCTCACTTTATCTGTACTTTCTGTGTTTTACAAAAATGATATACTGTACACACTATTTTATACTTTGCTTTTTAAAGATTTATCAGTCAATTTTGTTAATAAACATCTTCTACAACATTGTTTTTAATGACCACCTGGTATTCCATAGTGTGAATGCACCATATAGCCCAATCTGTTTCTCCAACATTTTTATTAAGAAAACAAACTACAAAACTGTTGAAATAAATTGATAGTGAACACACACATACCACCACTTAGATTCTATAATTAACATTATATTACACTTGCTTTATCACATATCCACTGAACTAAGACCTCTCTCTACTTATCAGTCCATCTTGTTTTTTATATGTTTCAAAGTTGTTGCTATCAGTATACTCCTCCCCCTGCAATTATTTAAACATCTTTAACCAGAGTTCAGTATCTGCTTATGTACCCAACTTGTATTTTTTAAATTGCTTTACATTTAAATTGTTTTCCAATCTATTAGAAAAAAATGATATATTTATTAGTATAATTGGATCAGCTTTATATTGCTGCATAACAAAAAACCCAAAACTTAGTGACTTAACAGCAACAAAATGCTTTATTTGCTCATGGTTCTGTGGTCAGCAGTGTAAGCTGAGCTCAGCTGGGCAGTGTGTCTGCTGGCCGCCCAAGGGATTATTCATACAACCACAGTCATTTTTCAGCTCTACTGAGTCATCTGGATCAAGAGGTCCTCACTTGATAAATTCCTAGAGGCAAAGAGACTTTACATAAGTTATACATACACATAGCCAAATAATCCTCCTTAATTATTATAGGTGTTTTTCTTCCCACAACTTCTCTTTGCATTTTTTTCAATTCAGAGTCATTTTAGTTTGGAATAACTTTTTGAGATTCTGGCTGGATTCATTTTAATGAATGTATTGAGTCAGGCCTAAGAACTGTACAAAAGAAACATAGGACATTGTCCTTGTTCTTCAGGAGCTTATAATCTAGTTGGGAAGATGACACCAATACTTATAAAATAGACGAATTATAAGACCTTGTATAGTTATCAAATTGCTTACATCTGTCCTCTTTCTGGAGGATAGGTTGGGTTAACTGTTTGACATCTATTAAATATTCAGTAAAGGATTACTTCACAACTAACTGCCACTGAGTTTAAGAGATGGGCTTAGTTGAAGTCCTCTAGACCAAGGGTTTTTGTTAAGGAAGTGGGACTGGATTTGGGCCTTGAATGAAAGGTATAGTTTAGATAGACTAAGGAAAGGTGTATAGATTCATATATAGAATATATTTTTGGAAATTTATTTTTTTTTGTACTCTTCAAAAATTTATGGTTAGCAATTACCTTCTTATTTATCATGAACAAAATACTTATCTGCTGACATATTTGCTACTGAGCCCAAAACTGGGATTGCCAAAATGCTTATTTTACTACCACATTTTAATTTCTGAACATCCTTTATTATACAAAGTGTGACTAGAAGGGAAATAACCATTTTTTTCAAATTCAGAAACTCTTTATCACAAACCCCAGGTAGTAGGAGAATGCAAAGCTGGGAGATTTACAACATACTGGGGGCAGTATGTTTGGGGAATTCTGTGGGAAAAGGAAACCTAGGAAAGCTCATCTAATTGTTTTTTTTCACATTCATGAAAATCAAATACTAATTTCAGCACCCTAAATACACATACTAAAATAGTTAAAATGAAATTCTGAAGAATTAAAGCCACAAATTTTTAGACTCTCCATTATCCTTGATTTCAACTGTACACTTACAGACTCAACAGAGGATGCTCATACCAAAAGCTTTTTTTTTCTCTGAGTGTAATTGTTGATACTCCAGCAGATTTTATGATATAGAGTTGCTGACTTTTTTGTGATACAGAATTACTGACTTTCACCATCTAATTCCTACCATGGTCCCAGAGAGAGAGAAAGCTGAACATATAAGTTATTTGTAGCTCATTTTATTTAATCAACCTGGATGAGTATTTCTTTCCCCCATTTCAAAATATGAATATTCTATTGCCTTAGTTCCCAGTCAGTGTCTTTAGCCCTGATAAACTTGGCGTCCTCACCCTAAAAGAAGAGGCACTGTAGTTTCTAGGCCTTTGTACACTTTTTCTCATCTTCCTGTCCCTCTCCCAAGATATCTGTGGTGGTAATTCTGTTACCATCTACTTTGTTTCCCTTATCTTTTTCTATCCCACAGTTCCTTCCTTTCTTAATTATTTGTGGGATAGGGAGTCTAAAACTCATGAGGATGAAGAAGCCGTAATTGAAAGTGAATTCCACTCAAGGGGAACTCAAAACTGGGAAATGATTATCACAGTATAGCATGTATCCATACTTACCACACATAAGTATGGCACCATACTCTTCACACTTGTTAACTTATCTCTGCTCCTATCCCTCAAAGCATTTTTATTTTATTTACTATTTTACAGCCTTTCCAAACTGAAGCATGTTCTCTTGATATACTTGGTGGTAGCAAATCTTCTTTCTAGAGGGCTGAGTTTTGTTTTGGAAATAAGTACAGGTTATTTATAATCAATATTGGTGATTTAAGTGGATGGAATCGTGCTGGGTAAAATGTCATTACGTATATACCCACACAGGTGTACAGTCATGCTTGTATTGTAATTAAATGTGGCCCATCATTGGAAAAGTGTAGTTTCCTAGGGTGTTTGTCGCTGTTGTTGTGTTTTAGCCACAACACTTTAGAATTTTAAGAAGCAAAAGGCCAGACATGAAAGAGGCTTAGAGGTCATTTATTTTAATACCTTGAGGAAACTAAGAAGAAAAAGATGAAATGACTTGTCTGAGGTCCTGTGGTCAGTGACTGAGAACTCTTGAGATATCAGTTTTTTCCTCTATGCTCAGATATCTTGCTTGTCCTAATTCCCCAACATGAGTGAATTTGGACAAAATAGTCTTGTATGTAGAGGTTCTTAAGAAATTATGATGTTCATGATAGAAAACAACCACCTTTATGTATAGAGTTTCTTTAAAATATTTTAAATAGCTCCAAATTCTGTTGATAGAATTATAATGATCGATAGGCAAATTTCCCTTTAAATCAGAAAAATATAGAAGGAAGTAAGATTTCTATAGAGCTTGTGATCATTCAAAGAATTTGGGGCTATACTCAAATAGTTCACATGAGTATTGCTCAAAATAAACTACTATGGGACATCAGTTAAATGTTTTTATGTTTTATGAGTGTTTGGATCCAATTTTTCAAGTATGTTTCTACTACTTGAAACATACCTGGACTTTTAAACTAGCTCCTAAAATATTAGCCAAAAGTGATCCCAATTGCTATAATAAACTATGTATCTAAACTATTTTGTAAAATGATTTGGAAAGGAAAACAGCTGGTGAGGAAATCAGGTGATTTCTCTCAGAGAAAGAGATTGGCTGAAAATATTGCTCCTCAAAATGATAAACACTCTTTTCCATTTAAATAACGTAAAAGACAGCTTCTCTAACATGTAGAGAGACAAAAGATTTTAGACTCTGTGATTCTCACTCAGTGTTGGAAGAGACTATAGAATAATGGTATCCAAAGCTAGTCCATGGACTGGTCCTGCCCAATAACAAGCTGTCTGTGAATAGCACATAAGCCTGTGAGTAGTGAAATGAGAAGGAGGATGTGTAGGGAGTTTGTTATAAAGCTTAATATACCCAGCTTTTTATTATTGAAATACTATTTTTGAAATGGTAGTGATAATAGATCCCTGCTGTTATTGTTTGTTTCTATAATATTTTTACTTAGCAAAGTTGGTGTCCCCTAAAGTAAAAAAAAGCTATACCATTCAGGAAATTACGAAAATCTGGGCACTATTGCCTTAGAGGTCATACACTTCAATTGTCTACTCTTTCAAGATGTAAATAAAGTGTCTGTTGTAGAATTTCAATTATTTAATAAAAGTGAAGTAAATTACTTAGAAGAGCTTAATGACTCCCCCAATATTACTCTGAAAATCTGGTCTTCTATATTTATCTTCAATAGTTTATTGCAGCTGTATCTAGGCAGTGTTTTTTTTTCTCCTTCCATTTTCGTGACCATCTGAAGCTTTCACTGAAGCTCAGTCTTCTTATATAGATTTTGAATTGTTTGTCAGTATTAGTAGCTCATAATTGTGATGTGTCACGCAGCACCTCTTACTGTTCTTGTAACAGTGCTGTGGTTTTAAAAAGTTATTTTGGTAACAGCTCCTTTATCATCAGAGGGAACATTTTGCCTCAATAGGAAATTCATTCTGTGCAGACAGGCTGCAAATTCCCATGACATGCCTGGCTCATCTGTCAAAGAATATTTTTGATTCCCATTTACCTCTTTGATTACATTCAGAATGCCCCAGTAATGCTGATGAGATCATTCTAACTCTTAAGAACATTTTCCTCATGTTTTCCATCATCTCCAATAACATAAAAAAGGTTTAACTCACAGTGGAAATGGTAGAGAAATCTCTGTTTTTCTCTTTGGGGAGCTAATTTGGGGAAGGAAAGTTGATATGTGAAGCTTTAAAAATATTTTAAAAATTAGCAGTACCTGAGTTTATTTCTTAACTGAACACTAAGTTGCTCTTGCATGTTTCACATTTGCATATGCTATGGGTTCTAGCAGTGAACATTACAGCTCCAATGATTTACACAAAAAAAGATATTTTCTGTTTATTGTCAATTCTATCTTTAATGAATTGAACGAACAGAAAAAACTATGAATTATTGATGCACTTTTTTAGTAAAATGTGCTGTTTTATGTAACATAATGAGAACCAAAATAGGTGAACACTTGGCTATAGTGATTTAAGAGCAAAAATGTATAATTGATATAATTAGATGCCCAATTGGCATTTTTAATGAAGTCTATATTTATGTATATGCAAGTAATTATAACTTGGAAATATTCTGATTTTTTATTCTTTATTTTTCTCCATATTTTAGTACTATATATATGCTCAGGATTTTATTTTATGTATAAAAATTTTTATTATGAAAAAATTAAAAAATTCACTGAAGTATTCACACCAATATAATGAGCCCAATATACCCACTACCCACTTCAATAATCACAGCATGCCAATCTTGTTTCATTTATATCTCCATTCACTACTCTCTCCCCACGAGATTATATCAAATCAAACACCAGACATCATTTCATCCTGAAATAGTTTCATCCATGAATTGTACACCAATAGTACCTCTAAAGTATTTTTCTTAATACCATCAAATATACAGAGTTCACATTTCCCTCCCTGTTGATTATCTCATAATTTTTTTTACAGTTTGTTTTAATTTGTATCAAACTAGTCTACATATTGTATTTGACTAGTATTTTTCCGAATCTCTTAAACTGAAGTTCCCTCCTCCTTTTTTTATTTTCTTACCAATAATTTACGAAAGAAACTGGGTCATTTGTCCTGTAGAATTTTCCATGTTCTGGCTGATTGTACCCCTTTGGGGGTGTTGCTAACAGGTGCCCCTAAACTGTTAGTTGCAGTATTTTAAGATTGACTTCCATCTTTTACTTTGAATGTAAATCCCAACATATCTTTATTTCTTTAGTTCATTGCAATACTAGTCAATCATACTTGCAGGTATTTTAGAAGGTAAAATTACATATAAAAAGAGTGCTTTCCCCTCCTACACGGCTGGTGGGAATGCAGCTTAGTTCAACCATTGTGGAAAGTAGTATGGAGGTTCCTCAAAAACTAAAAATAGAAATACCATTTGACCCAGGAATTCCACTCCTAGGAATTTACCCTAAGAATGAAGGAGCCCAATTTGAAAAAGACAGATGCGCCCCTATGTTTATCACAGCACTATTTACAATAGCCAAGAAATGGAAGCAACCTAAGTGTCCATCAGTAGATGAATGGATAAAGAAGAGGTGGTACATATACACAATGGAATATTATTCAGCCATAAGAAGAAAACAAATCCTACCATTTGCAACAACATGGATGGAGCTAGAGGGTATTATGCTCAGTGAAATAAGCCAAGCCGAAAAAGACAAGTATCAAATGATTTCACTCATATGTGGAGTATAAGAACAAAGAAAAAAACTGAAGGAACAAAACAGCAGCAGACTCACAGAACCCAAGAACGGACTAATAGTTACCAAAGGGAAAGGGACTGGGGAAAATGGGCGGGAAGGGAGGGATAAGAGGGAAAAAGGGGCATTACGATTAGCAGATATAATGTTGGGGGGGCACGGGAGGGCTGTACAACTCAGAGAAGACAAGTAGTGACTCTATAGCATCTCACTACGCTGATGGACAGTGACTGTAATGGGGTTGGTGGGGGGGACCTGATGAAGAGGGTAGTTTAATAACCATAATATTGCACATGTAATTGTAGATTAATGATACCAAAATAAATTATATAAAAAAAAGAGTGCTTTCCCACTTGTTCCTAGACCTTGAAAAGAGAGATTAATCAATTAAAAAATTTAGCTTATTCTTACTTGTGGATGGCATAGAATTTCACTGAGGTATATAAAGGCTATTTTAAGCCCTTCAGGTAAGAGTCTTTGCAAGTGGTTCTTAATATGGTCATAAATTCTTAATTACTAAATGCATGTTGATCACCATGATTTAATCAATTCAGTTTCTGAAATTACAAAATTTTTTCCAATATACCAGTTCTCTTCTCTTCCTAACAGCTCTAATTTAATGTTTCTCTGCTTGCAAAGAATGGGGGAGAAAGGGCTTATTTACAGAAGGATGGATCAGAATTACCCATAAGGCTTTTAGTGTGCCCCATTCTTCCCACTCCTCCTTCCCTGCCCCTGCTGAATTGAGGACTGTTGTTGTAATGAACCCCTGCTACTGATGTAGTCATCGAACATCTGTCAATGTGCTGGGGGTGGAAAATAGGTCGAAAACCATTGTCAACAGTCAATTTATGTACGACCCTCATGAGAAAGTTGCTATATAAAGTTGCAGTGTACCTAGTTGACTTTCAAAAGAATCTTAACCTAAGATGTTGACTATCAAGAAAACAAAAAGTTCAGAAAAAATAATGACCTCTCTTCCCCGACTAAGGAAGGACAAAGCTTATTTTACATACATAGAGTAGACTGGGGATGAGGATACATTTCTGATTAGAGAAATGACTTTATTCATTTAGTGGGGATTCAGTGAGCATTACTTGCTATTGCACTGTGCACATCTCTGAGGGGAAAAGGAAATAAAAATGTAAAGTGTCCGTCCCCTGAGAGCTTATAGCTTAGTTGAAGAGAAAAAGCAAGCACATAGACATGAAAGAGTTAAATAAAAATGAAAGATAATATTTGGGATGAAAACATCTAGGAACCAAAATAAAGCCAAGAATTTCAGAGGAAAGGATTTCTGAGGAAATGTGGGGCTTCTCCTACTTGGGAGGTGGTCATTTTGTGATGTCAAGTGAAGTCGATGACCCTCTCCAAAAGCTCTTAAGTTTCCTCCATCTATGATTCACAGAAGAAAATTACCCAAAGTACCAAAATCTAAAGTTTCAGTGAACAAAAACTGTCAGCACAACCAAAATAATGTAACCCTTTCAACTGAACTGACAAGTTACACTTGCAACCTATTTGCTAAAAATAAATGAAACATCTCAAATTAAAAATAAGTTATGAGTAGTAAGCCCCAGTTGCATTCTGTTATTTAAGTGAGGGTGGAAAAAAAAACACAGTTCTTAACCTTTCTGTGTTGGGGATTCTATGGAGAATTGAAAAGAGCTATAGAGCACTTTCCCTGAGAAATACTTGTGTTTACGTACAGAATTTTTCACATATTTCAGGGATTCATGGATCCTTGGAAGCTGATCCATCATCTCCATTGTTGAGAATCCTGACATAAAAGAATAAAACAGAACCAAACTCTCTAATCTCCATCAAGTGTTGAGAAGGGTAGTAGGCTTAGAGCTACAAACGTTTAACAAATTGGGTATCCAAGAAACAGTGTTAGTGAGCAGAGTAAGGAGAAGTAGGTCCGGAAGGCTATTCAGAGCAAAAAAGCGGATGGGCTTAGGCAGGGTCGTGGTCCCAGGATGCTATCTGAGGCTGGGTTTTCACACATTCCTGAAGGCAAGAGTACACAGTTAGGCTGAATTCCTGTAAAGAGTGTATACTTAGAATACTTTAAGGAGAATATGAACCAGTTTTGACTAAAACTAATAGAGAAAAATGAAGAAATTACAAAGTAAGCTACACTATCCCTAGCAGATTTAATTTTAAAAATTGGGTTCTGAAGGTCCCACAAAAGGGAGTTTAAATTATTTTCTTTAGTCCAGTCAGCCTGAGTAACTTTGAAATAAACTGTACATGATGCCTCAATAGTCCCGCATGTAATTTTAAAAGCCCTTCATTTGACTTTTATGCACTAGAATAGTGTTTGAAAATGGACAAAAAGCTGTTGTCATTAAGATGATCAAAAATTGATAATACTACACAAAGAAGAAAGTTAATTCATGGGAATAATCATTAAAGAAATAGAATAACCAACCTATATTGCTGCTTCTAAGGGAAATAACATATGCTTTTGACAGTTAAAGGTTCCCTGAAAATTTCTAATATCTCCCTGCCAATCAGTGAAGATAGCATCACATTCATCACCATACCCTTAGTTGTCAGGAATGATCTATTTATGGACTAAAAGTAGTACTTTAAAAAAGCCAAGAGGAAAGTTACCTTTGAGGAAATGCTGAGTGTGGAATTTCATTAAAGTAACTTCTTCTTACTCTGAATAGTATTACCGTTATAAATACATCCTTACTTAGAACCAAATACTTATTTACTAGCTAACACAACTTTGGAAGTAAGGCACAATACTTTATTAATTCCTATTACAGTAAGGTCCATGAATAAAAATGGCTTACTTCCCACTGAACCAGTCCACCAAAAGGTCAGCAACAATATTGGCCAAAGTACACATGAAAGGTTGACTCAAGAGTTTAAATTCAAAGTTAATTAAGGAATATGTTTATTGCAATCATGACAGGGTTTCAAAAGTGATATTAAAACTCACTGAATTGATAATAGTAAGACTATTAACTATTGTTGAACTCAATTTTTAGTCTCTCCTTCTTTTTCTCTCTCTGCCCTTTCCCCAAGCCCCTCTCTCTCTCACTCATTAACATCATTGGCTTTTAAAACCTAAATCAAGACTTCTCCAATTATGAATAGGTCTTTGCCAATCTAATCTCTGCTGCCTGCATATAAATTTATTCCATATACATTATGTGGCAATAGAGGTAATGGTGAAAAGGAAAAGATGGATGGGGTATAAGGATATAAAGGGTCCATGGTTCTTAAATTTACATGAGATTTCAATAAGTGTATTTGGTAGCAATATAAGATTTCTATATTTGACATTATTTTGGTAACATAGCAATGATGTTGTGATGAAATTTCAACTCATGCATTTGTTTTTTATTTATGTAATTCATATTTGTCTACATAGCATATGTGTGTGTGTATATGTATATATATCTATACATATACACACCAGCAGTGCAGTCAGCTAGTACACAGCAGAACATGCATACTAGTTGTTAAAATATTGAAATATTTCTATACTAGTTGGGAAATAATACTATTCTGGGTGCCATACCCCACCTTCCATGCCCTGGAAGTCCCAGATCCTCTTCCAGAAACTTCCAGATCTCCCTATGATCCACCAAATAAAAGGAAAATGGAAGGCACAGCAAAGGGTCTTCAGGACCCTAATTTAGTGCCAAAGCCATCACCATTATGACTGGTCAGGACCCCACACTGCATCAGTTGTTAAAATATTTAATATTTAAATCACCTTTGGCTATATGCAAAGCACTATGCTTAACTCATTAGAGAATACAAAGGTGAATAAGTCACATCCCCTGTTCTCAAGGAGCTCACAGATGGATGAGTCAGTAGTAATTATAACAAGGGCTGACATTTACTGAGCACTTACTAGAAGCCTAAGCTCTGTTCTAAGCATGTTTCATATATCATTTCATTAACCCTTACGATATTCTTAGGAGTTCATTCTCTCTCTTATAGATAAGAAAACTGAGGCATAGAGGGATTAAGTAATTTTTCCAAGGTCATACAAATAAGTGGTAGGGCCATAATACATACCAGGCAGTGTGACTCCTGAAAGGGCATGGGAGTATGCACATAGAGTTTTAATTTGTGCCTACTTTACAGGTACATTCAAGACACTGAAGGTATACCACAGCAGAAAGCAGGGCAAACTCTCTGCCTTTGTACAGCCTATATACTTATGAGCAAGATAACAGAAAACAAATAAATAGAGTGTAGAACAGATGGTGAAAAGTGCAGTGGAGAAAAACAAGGTGGGGTGATGGGGTCTGCTGGAGGTGCGAGGCATAGCTGGCAGTTTTAAATCAGGAAGTCAAGAAAAGCTTCAGTGAGGAGACAGTTGAATGAAATGCTGAAAGCCATGGAGGGAGCAAGCCCATGACTCTCGAGCCCAGTGAAAGAATATTCCAGGTAGAAAGAATACCAGATGAAAACTCCCTGATGTGAAAGTCACCGGCATGTTCATAAAATAGCAAGAGACAGAATGGCTGGTTGTAGTAAGCAAGGGGACAGTGGTAGTAGACTGGGTGGTATAAGGGACAGTATTGTCAGCTTGATGATGTAACGGAAAGAGGGCCAAATTGTTGGTGTACATGGAGTATACAGAGTCGAGATTCTGGAGAGGATACAGAGACCAGACCACAAAGTGTCCTGCAAACCATTTGAAGAGGCTTGATTTTTATCTTGATAGCAGTGGGGAGCCAATGAAGAACTTCAAGCATGGCAGTGACAGATCTGGCTGTCTTGTGGAGACTCCATTTAGGGTGGGGCAGGAGTAGTAATCAAGGAATGAGATGATTAGCACCTTGACAGGGCTGCAGTTGGCCAAAGGAATGGAGAAAAGGAGACAGGTTGAGAGAGATATAGAAGGAAAAGAATGATTAGAACTTGGTGATTGCTTCAATGTGGCAACCAAAAGACCATGAAGACTCCAGGTAATTCTTAGGTTTTAGCCTTGGGTAGCTGAATGGATGAGGATGTCATTCACTGAGAAAGACAGTTTTGGAGGTATTTAGGTGAGATGATGAAAATGGTTTGGGGCCTATTACCTTTGAGAGGCTGTGGGCATGGTCTGGGCAGGTATAGAATATAGATTAAAGACAATAATGCCCAACTTAATTCGTTTTGGTATTTTAAAGTGCTGTAAAGTATTTTTTCCAACAATATTCTAAGATGCCTAGTCACATGCCAACTTATTTAAATATGTTTAAAAATTTGCACTTATCTGCTAAGCAATTGTTCCCCATGGAAGAAGAGCCCTAGTGACTGCTTGTTCCTTTGTTGTCTCTAATTCTAATATTCTATAACCTACTTTTTTTTTACTATTGTCATTTGATTTAGATGACTTAAAAGCTTTTCTATCCAAGTCATATATGCACTAATAGAACAACCTTCAACAGTATTTTTTTTGATTCACCAGAAAAGGTGACCATTTCTTGATCACAAGAAGTAATGTTTCTTGTCCTGAACTCAACCTCATTATAACTATACATTTGGGCAAATGAAGATATCCTCTGAAATGAGTCACCTTATCCCAGAGTTCAACTGACATGAAGAATTACCCTATTTTAGTTAGAAAACCTTAATTAGATTAGGTTGGCCTTTCTGGACTTAATGTGTTGCTACATACAGGAGTTAAAAACCTTGATCTATGCGTATCACACAAATCAGGAGAAAACAAATGAAAGCAGAAAGGAACTCATGTTTCTGTATATGCAGCTGCTTTGATGAAGACATTTCAAATAGAAACCGGAAAGCCAGAAGCACAAAACTAAGGAGATAATAGCCAGTGAAGGGGAGAAGTGATTAATTCAGATCAGGAAAAAGCTGCAGAGTTCAAAGAGACTATGATGAAATTATTAGGGGCTGTTGGAGATGTAATCCATATCTCCCTGTCACATATGTCTTATGTGATTGTACTGGGAATGTCATGGGAGAAAATTAATGCCTTACAAAATAAACATGTTTAAACTTTATGAAAAATACCCACATAAGAGACTGATACACATACATTCGGAGATGGACACCCTCATCTCTACAGGGAAATCCATTTGCCACATGGAGAGAGCAACTGCCAATCAGGAAACAAAGTCATGTTCTAGCAGAAACTTTTATTAATATTGACCCATAATTGTGGCTCTATAGAAGTTCTTATATTATTCTATTTATATAATGTTCTTAATAATATGATAATGCATCTCATTTATTATTGTTGGACTGCAAACAAAATGCATCCTAAACAGACACACCTTAAATAATAGAAAAGGCCCAAGCTATGCTGTTCTCTGTTCTTGGAAAAAAGTGAAAAGGGATTCTACAATTTTCTCTTTCTTAAGCAAAATAAAACCTTGATTAAGTTTAAAATTTTTTTGGAATTCTTTATAGGCTTTTTTATAAAATTCTTTTAAAAAAAATTCGAGAAGACTTTTAATCATCAAGATGGGAGGCTTGACTGTGGGATGTAAATACAAACTTTTCTCTACTTTTTCCCAGTAATTTATATTGTTCTACAGGCTCACTGAGTTGTATCTCTTAATTTTGAAGTTACCTGGAGTTCTGCCTCACCAGAGCCTGACCTAAAAAGGGTGCTGTGACCTTAAAGAATACAATGCATTTTTCCTAAATGAGCATTCATGATTTTTCTGTGGAAAAGTAGATAACATAGGATAACAAATTGCTTTGTTTTGATTGAGGATCGAATGAATCTTACAATACCAAGGCTTTGTCTGTACACAGCAACAAAATTAATTAATGTGTGATCCTGAAAGGCAAAAATGGGATAAAGGTGGCTTAAAGGAGAACCAAATGTAACAGAAGCATACAAATATCAAACTTTTCTTTTCTTTACTCAGAAGAAAGTATCACACCTGAACTGTTCTTTTTATCTCTTTTCTGTTTCTCCTGCGAAATGCGTATATATACTTTTAATAGTTAAACTGCTTTGAATGGGTGAATTTTCATTTAAAAGTAAAAAAAGATGTTCTCTGCTTCAAGCAGCAGGTGTGTTTTTAATCTTTAATAGGTCACCTTCCCAAGTGCAAGCAGGCAAGCTGTTATTGATCAAAGAGGTTTTGTTGGGTAGCTCTCAGATTATTGAGTGACAAACTTTATTGAATTTGACTTAACAGAAGTCAGAAGACAGCTGAAGCATAAGAGCTTGCACTGCCATCAGAGTCATTTTACGACAGCCAGGGAGCAAAGCTCAGAGATGGATACTGAGCTCTTTGCTGGCCCTTGGAGATTAACTGAACAGCCTTCCTACCAATTCCCAAGCCTGTCAGCAGAACCAATTAGATTTTCAACCAGTAGACAAGAAGGGTGGCACTTGGGGACCTTTTTGCTTTAGGTCGAAGGCTTTTCAGACTGCGATGAGATGACATTGATGATGACACGTTGAGCATTGGTTGGTTTTAAGACAAGTTAAATTAGCAGTCTTGAAATGATTCCAACTGTCTCCTGACTTCTCACTGTTGCCATATTCAGTGGATCCTGTCAGGAGCAAGTTGATGACTTAATAGTCTTTTCTTGAGTGGATTTGAGCACTTTGGCTGTGTGTTTATGTGTAGTTGTCATGCTTAAAATATTCATATGAAGGTTTGAAATATTTATTTGAAGGCGCCTTCTGCAGAGTTCAGCAGTAAGGCTCTCAGTGCTTCTACCTACTTTTTATTTTATTTTTTGCCTCTCTAAGCAGTTATTTTGTACAACTACCTTTTAATCTATTTCATATATAATTGATGACAATGTTTCATGTAGTTATTGATCACTTCATTTATGATAAAGTTAAAGAGACTTTTTGACAGCCTGCTTCTCTCCCAGGCTACTGTAAATTCAGACCTACATACCTCTCATAACAGTTTTGAAACTATGGGGATTAGGGATACTGTCGTTTTCATTCCATGACCTTTTATCCAAGAAGACTGAGGCAGCTTTGAGTAGAAGGGATATATATAAACATAAGGATGGAAACACTATTGTAGCACTAATGCAGTTAATCTTGTCTTAAATGATGGATGGAAGCAAGCAATCTTTGAGACGCTTCCTTTTTGACCCCAACAAAGTTGTACAGGATACTTGTTCGAGGTATTGAAAATCCTCTTACTCAGGTCTGCATTTGCACTTAAAGATTACTGAATAGTCTTAACATCTATTTACACCAGAAAACTGTTATGAGGTGGCACTTCTACATTATATAGAGAATGGAAATTTCTAATTTAAAGTTTTTCATATTTAGCAGTTACCTGGCATAAGCTTATTTACAAAAATTTGCAATTCTTGTACCTCTTTTATATTTATGTAAGAATGATTTTAGTTGATTATACCTGTGTAGGTGTGTACATGTGTATCTGCAAACAATATGTGCATATATATGTATATTTATATTTGTAATTCATGTGTTGTAACAAAGTTCTATAATTTCTACAGTTGCATTCTGGTGCTATTACCTGGTAATTGCTGCCCCCTCAAAATGAAAATGAAAATATTTTACATGTGTAAATTCTTTCAGACCACTAGAGAGTATTCTTGCTGAGTTACACTTAAAATTTTGTGACTAGCACCTTGGCGACCTATAGTGGTTATGTCCTTTTTGTAGACCTTGATTTACAAAAAGGGCATTTTTGGTGTATGTAGTTAACATTGGATTTGGAAATCTGACCCTATGGTTTCATATGTATACATTGCTCTGCATAGCAATTATAATGTATAGGAAATAAGTCTTTCAACACTAGATCATGTTTTTAAATGGATTCTCTTAGCTACTTTTTAAGATAAAATGTTTGGTCACACCCCCATACAATCATCACCCAGTCCTATAGGCAACAATCCACGGCCAATCTTGCCCATCAAAAATCCCATTCAAGCTTTCTCTTGTATTATTTTGAAGCAAATCCAACATAATCATATAATTTCATCCATAAATATTTCAGTATCTAACTAAAAGATGATAGATATTACACCAGTAGCACATCTAAAAAGATTTAATAACAATTCCTTAGTGTCATCATAGGGTAGAGTGCGATGTTATTTGTTATCCAGAATTACCAATGGTTAAAATTTTGTTACATTTCTTTCCTTTTTTCTAACCACACGTTTTCTTCCTCAAAGCTATTTTCTTATTGTCCCTTGACTCCTGCTTGTCCTGCCCAGCCAAGTTGAGCATTTCAGTGGCACTCTTACGTTTAACATTTTCATCCCTTGACCTTCTTTTGATGTTTACTTATCCAATCACCAAGCGCATATAAAGCTAACAGTTGGTTTTCTCTGCTTCTGGACTGCTAAATGCTGCTGAAGACAAGTGGGTCACTGTTGATGACACAATTAACATGCTTATGATTTCCAGCCTCACGTGGCCCCTTGATACCACCTGGTGGTCATTTTGCCATTCCCCACTGAACTGTTTCAAATCCATAGCTCTCCTCAATTCCCCAACCTTGTCTCTAGCCAGTATTACCTGGTGTAATAGATGACTTAGACTTCTAGTTCTCTAAGAAAGGACAATAATCACAAGTTATTTCAGATTTCTTTTCTTTCTCCTAATTTAAATATATGTTTATTTATCTTTAATTCCTACCCTTTGCTTCAAAAGAAGAAGGTTCCTTCTTCCAACAAGGTTAATGTTTAAGACCATAGACTTGGAAGCCAGATTGCCTGGTTTAGAACTCTGGCTGCACCCTTTCTTGGCTATGTTTCCTTGGGCAATTTACTCAGCTCCTCAGTGCTTCAGTTTCCTCACCTGTAAAATGAGAATTATAATAATTCTTGCCTTTAGGGTTACAAAGAGGAACTTAATATATGTAAAATTCTAAGAATGGGGCCTGGCTCATAAGAAATCACAGTAAATGTAATATTTATTGCTGTTATTGTTATCTTCCAAGGCTCCATCTGTGTTCCTGATTGTGATAAATAGAGAAGGAAATGAACAGGGAGAAGAAAGAAGCTTCTTTACATAGGGTGGTCCGGGACACACTCTACGAGGAAGTGACATTTGAGCTGAGATCTAAAGGATGAGAATAGGCCAGTCAAGTGAAAAGCTTGGAAACATATCCTAGGCAGAGGAAACTAGTGCAAAGGTCCTGAAAAAGGAAATTGTTTGGTCTGTTTGAGGAATGAAAGGAAACTACTTAAGGCGAAGTGTAGCAAAAAGGGTGAGAATGGCTAAGGTGAAGTTGTAAAGATGGCTGGGGCCAGCGTCATGTATGGGCCTAGTACTCCACCATAAAGGGTTGGATTTTATTCTGAGTGCAATGGGAGGCCATTGGAGAGTTTTAACCAGAACAACAGGATGATAAAATTTGTATCTTAAGATTACTCTTCTTGCTTCATAGAGAATAGATAGAAGGGCAGGAATTGAATGAATGTAGGTTGATAAAGGATTATTGCATTATTCTAACTGAAAGGTGATGGTGATTTGGATTGTACTCGTGGCACTAGTAATGGTGTGAAATGGGTGGATTCAAGTTGTAATTTGGAAATAACAGTCAGGACCTGGTGATGGATTGTTTGTGGGGGGATGATGAGGGAAAGAAAGGTTAGAATCAAGTAAGACTTCTGCATTATTGGCTTGAACAGTAGGGTGGATGGTGGCATTATTTATATGTCATTCACTAGCAGTGTCCACAATATCCAGGCAGACAAAGGTAAAAGTAGGGAATAATCAATCGTAAACTGCAAAGTTACTACTTTTGGTTTTAAAATGGCCTTGGTTTCTCATTCCTCATAGTATGGTAGATGACAAGAAAAACTTCCACTGATTTATGTCTAAGGCCTTTTTTAACTTTTAAAAAGTCATCCTTATAAAGGTACAATTTACGTACAACAAATTTTTATTGTAAATTTCAATGAGTTTTAACAAATATATACACCTGTGTAACCACTACACTAAGTCAGGTTATAAAATGTTTCTGTCACTTCAAAAAGTTCCCTCATGTCCCTTTGTGGTCAATTCCCAGCCCAGCTCCACTCTCAGGAAAACTACAGGCAGATCCATGTATTATCACCGTAGATAAGTTTAGCCTGTTCTAGAGTTCTATATAAATGAAATTATACAGTATGTAATCTTTTTATGGGTACCTTTCCCCCTCAAATCATTGTTTTTTGAAATTGATCCATGTTTTTGTGCATCAGTAATTCAATCTTTTTTTATTTTGGAGAAGTATTCCATTGTGTGAGTATTCTACCACAGTTTGTTCATCTATTCACCTGTTGTTAAACTGTTGGGTTGTTTCCAGTTTGAGGCTATTATGAATAAAGCAGTTAGGAATATTTGTGTCCAGAATCTTTTATGGACATAAGTTTTCATTATTCCTGGGTAAATATGTGCATATATATGTGGAATGACTAGGTATTAAGTTATGTATGGTGTATGTTTAACTTTGTGAAAAGATTCTGTTTAAATTTTTTTGCAATTTTAATTAAATTACATGCCTTCTTTTTATTGAATTGCAAGAGTTCTTTAAACAACCTGGAAACAAGTCTTTTGTCAAATACATGTATTACAAATATGTCCTAGTCTGTGGCTTGCCATTTCATTTTCTTAACAGTGATTTTTGAAGAGCAGAAGTTTTTAATTTTGATGAAGTCTAAGTTATCTTTTTTTTTTTAATGGCTAGTACATTTTGTGTCCTAACAAATCTTGCTCATACCAACATCATAAAGATTATTCTCCTGTGTTTTCCATCTGGAAGTTCTTAATTTTGGGCTTTTCTGTTTAATAATATTATGCATTTGGATTTTATTTTTAATATAGTTTTAGATAATGGTCAAAGTGCATTTTTTCCATGCTGATATTGTTGTAGCATTATTTGTTGAAAGGACTATCTTTTCCCCATTGAATTACCTTTGCATCTTTGTTGAAAATCAATTGATGATAAATGTTGAGGTCTCTTCCTGGACTCTCTTTTCTGTTCCATTGATCTATATGTCTATCTTTATGCCAATACCATACTGTCTTGATTACTACAATTTTATAAATCTTACATCAGGTACTGTAAGTCATCTTACACTGTTCTCTTTTTTCTAAAACTCTTTTGAATATTCTAGGTCCTTTGCATTTCATATAAATATTAGCATCAACTTGACAATCTCTACCCTCCAAGAAGAGTCTGCTGCTATTTCAATCGGAATTGCATTGAATCTATAGATAAATTTTGGAGAGACTTGACATCTTAGTCATACTGAGTTTCTCTATCCATAATCAAAACATTTATTTAATTCTTTATGTTCCACCAGTAATGTTTTCAGTGAACAGGTTTTGCACATCCACCCTGATGTGCATACTTACTCCTATTATTTATGTTTTATTAATGCTATTGTTAATGGTATTGTCACTTTATTTTATTTTCCAATTGTTTAATTCCTATACAATTGCAAATACAATTGATTTTTGTATATTGACTTTGAATGTTGGACTCTGAAATTCACTCATTAATTCTACTAGCTTTTCTGAAGATTTCATAGGATTTTTTATATACAAAATCATGTCTTCTATGAATAGAGACAGTCTTACTCCATCCTTTCTAGTCTATATGCCTTGGTTTCCTTTTCTTGCTTTATATAGGACCTCCAGTGCAACACTGAATAGAAGTTGGGTATCCTTGTCTTGTTTTTGATCTTAGGGGAAGCTTTTAGTTTTTCACCATTAATTATGATGCAAAATATAGGGTTTGTTTTAGATGCTTTTTATCAAAATGAGGAAGTAGTCTCAGATTTCTGGTTTATTCAGAAATTCTGCCCTGATTATGTGCTGAATTTTGTCAAATTATCTTCTTGTATCTTTGAGATGATATAGTTTTTCTTCTTTATTTTGTCAAAATGGTAAATTATACTTGATTTTCTAATGTTAATTCAACCTTTGATTCCTGGAATAACCCCATTCTGTCATAAGATACCCTTTTTAGATATTACTGGATTTCATTGGCTATTATTTTGTTAAGGATTATGTCATCTATGTTTATAGTAGCCATAATGGTTTGTGTTTTTCTTGAAGTTTGTTGTTGTTTTCTTGTCTGGTTTTGGTATCGGGATCTTCCTGGCAAGTGTTCTTCTCTTTTCTTTTCTAAAAGAATTTGTATAAAATTGATAGTAATTTTTCCCTACGTGCATGGTAGAATTAGCCAATGAAATGATCTGGCCTAGACTATTCTTTGTGGAAAAGTTTGTATTTACAGAGTCAATTAAATAAACAGTGTGCTTCAGATTTTTTATTTCTTCTTGAGCCAGTTTTGACAATTTGTGTCTTTCAAAGAATTTGTCTAGTTCATGTAACTTTTCAAAGTTATTGCTATAAAATTACTTATAATATTTCTTTATTATCCTTTTAGTGTCTACAGATCTGTAACAATGCTCCCTATTTCATTTCCAACATTTGTATTCCATCTTTTTTATTGAGGAGTTGACCTAGAGGTTTGTCAATTTTATTGATCATTTCAAAAAACCAGCTTTTGACTTCATTAATTTTCTCTATTGTTATTTCATTGTTTTCTCCTTTTATTTAATTTTCTTATTTCTAGTTACCTTGGTTTTAGCATGCTCTTCTTTTTCTAGCTTCTGAAAGTGAAAGCTTAGGTCACTGATTGAACCTTTCTTTTCTCTATAAGCATTCAAAGCTGCAAATTTCCCTCTTATGCACTGCACATCCAACATATTTTGGTATGTTGTATTTTAATTATCATTCACTTCAAAATAATTTATATTTTTCTTGAGATTTATGTGATTTACTCTTTGACTTACAGATTATTTAGCAGTGTGTTGTGATTTCCAAGTATCTGGAAATTTCCAAGAAATCTTTATGTTACTGATTTCTAACTTAATTTTAGTTTAGTCAGAGAATGGATTCTGGATAATTTCAGTCTTTCAAATTCATGAAAATTTGTTTTATGGCCCTTCATATGGCTTCTTCTGGTGAATGTTCCATATTCACTTGAAAAAAAAATGTATTCTGCGATTGCTTGTTGTACTGTTCTGTAAGTATCAGTTAAATCAAGTTAGTTGATGATATTATTATCTTTTATATTCTTACTAATTTTTTGCCTACTTGTTCTGCCCATTACAGAGAGATGAGTTGTGAAATCTCCTAATACAGTTGTGTATTTGTCTTTTTTCTTTTCATATCTGTCAGTTTTTCCCTTATGTATTTTGAAGCGCTTATATTCACTGCCTACATATTAATGATTGTTATGTCTTTTTGATGTATTGATTTTTTTG
Organism: Smutsia gigantea; assembly: GCA_032199065.1. Lineage (NCBI taxonomy): Eukaryota > Metazoa > Chordata > Mammalia > Pholidota > Manidae > Smutsia > Smutsia gigantea. Next base: position 253,501 of record JAVSCE010013497.1, read on the forward strand.
TATTTATGAAATGTTCCTCTTTATCCTTGGTAATATTCCTTATGTAAAGTCTACGTTGTCTAATGTTAGTATATCTACTCTAACTTTCTCAAGATTAGTGTTTGCATGGTATATCTTTTTCCATCCATTTACTTTTAACCTATCTCTTAATATTTTGTGTACATTTCTTGTGGACAGCCATGTAGTTTTGTGTCTCAATTTTGAGCCGATGACAAATTTTCTTTTAATTGTACTGAATTTAATTTATGGTTGTGCTTAAGTTTATGATCTGTTTATGTTTCTGTTTGTCCCATTTGTTCTTTGTTCTTTTTTCTTCTTTCCTGTCTTCTTTTGTATTACTTATTTTTTAGTATTCCATTTTTATCTATTATTGGCTTAGTGAATATACCTCTTTGTTTAAAGTTAATGGTTTAATTTTGTTTAAAGCTAGTTACACATTTAAACTGTATAACATTAACTTATACTGACTTTCAAATAGTATTACAGTAGTTCCTCCTTATCTGCAGTTTCACTTAATGTGGTTTCAGTTACCTGTGGTTAACATAGTCCAGAAGCAAATGATCCTCCTAACATATCATCAGAAGGTCAATAGTAGCCTAACATTACACCACAGTGCTTACATCATTCACCTCACTTCATCTCATCATGTAGGCATTTCATCATGTCTTATCATCATAAGAAGAAGGGTGATAACAATACACTATTTTGAGAGAGAGAAATCAATTCACATAAATTTTATTCCAGGATATTGTTCTAACTGTTGTATTTTAGTATTAGTTTTTGTTGTTAATCTCTTATTATGCCTAATTTATAAATTAAAGTTTATCATAGATATGTATTTATAGGAAAAAATAGTATATATAGGATTCAGTGCAATCCTCAATTTTAGGCATCTATAGGGGTCTTGGGACATATCCCCCATGGATAAGGGGGACTACTATATACTACTTCACACATATATATATATATGTTAGAATCTTCAAGAATGTACTTCCACTCTTTCTACGCCCTCCTTTTTGCTATTGGTATCATGCATTTTACTTCTACATATGTCATAAACCTCACAATACATTGTTATTATTATTGCTTTAAATAATTATCTTTCAAAGCAACTAAAAAACAAAAATGTTTTTACTTATCAGTGTATTTACCATTTCTAGTGTTCTTCATTCATTTATGTAGACCTGAGTTTCTAGTACAAGCATACATTATTTTATTATGCTCTACTTTACTGCACTTCACAGATACTGTGTTTTTTACAAATTGAAGTTTTGTGGTAACCTTGTGTAGAGCAAGTCTATTGGCACCATTTTCCCAACAGCATTTGCTCATTTCATGTCTGTGTCACATTTTGGTAATTCTTGCAGTATTTGAAACATTTTCATTTCTATTATATTTGTTGTGGTGTCTGTGACCAGTGATTATGACTCACTGAGAGCTCAGATGATGGTGAGCATATTTTATCAGTAAAGTTTTTATTAAGATATGTACTTTCTTTAGACATGATGCTATGTGCATATAAAGTGCATACTTTAATAGACTACAGTATTATAAACATAACTTTTAATATGCACTGGGAAACAAAAATTCATCTGACTTACTTTATTGTGATACTTGCCTTATTGAGGTAGCCTGGAACTGAACCCTCAATATCTCCAAAAGATGCCTAAATATCATTTCATTTCATTTGCAGACCTTCTTTAATAATTCTTACTATGTAGGTTGGCTGGCAATGACTTCTGTACCTTTTGTGAGGAAAAGATTTATTTTTCTTTCATTATTGAAGTTTATTTTCATTGGACATAGAATTTTAGGTTGATGGTGTTTTTTTCTTTAGCACTTTTTTTCTGGATAAATACTTAGCTTGATAGATTTTTATTTTCTTTAACACTTTAAAGATGTCATTTCATTGTTCTCTGACTTGTATTGCTGCTGATGAGAAGTCAGTGGCATTTCTTATCTTTGTTCTTCTAAATATGTAGTGTCTTTTTTGGAAGGAGGGACTGATTTTAAGACTTTTCTCTTTATTACTGGTTTTCAGTAATTTGATTATTATGTGCCTTAATGTAATTTTCTTTTTTAATTATCCTCTTGGAGTTTGCTGATCTCATGGATCATTGGGTTTATAACTCATCAAATGTTGGGCTTGTTTCTTTGAATGTATTTCTCTCCTTTTGGGGCTTCAATTATGTGCATGTTAGACTGCTTGGTATTGTTCCACATGTCACTGAGGACTGTTCATTTTTTTCACTCTTTCTTTCAATTTGGTTAGTCTCTATCATTATCACCAATCTTTTCATCTACTGACTAATCAGATATTAAGCTCCAACCAGTGAATTTTTGTATCTCAGATATTATATATTTTGGGCTCCAAAACTTCATTGGTTCCTTTTTTTACAGTTTTTATTTCTATTCCCACTATGTTTATATTTTCCTTTAATCTGTAAATATGTTTGTAATATCTTTCTATGACTCCTTGTTCTGCTGAATCTGTTATCTTGTCATTTTTTGGTCTATTTCTATTGATCAGATTTTCTCCTTTATTTGTCACATTTTTTCCTTCTTTGTAAGTCTAGTAAGTTTTTGAGGATGAAAGATGTGAACATTACATTGTTGAGGGTCTGAATTTTGTTTTCTCTTTGTAGTCAGTTAAGCTACTTGTGGCTCAGCTTGATTCTTTCAAGGCTTGCTTTTGTTTTGTTTTGTTTTTAAGTTTTGTTGGGGCATGTCTTGTATAGCTTTTACTTTATGGCTAGGTTAGCCCTATTATTAAGGCCTTACCTTTTGTGACCTTCCCTGAATGCCTCCATTATTTAATAATATTATGGCCAGATGGGATGGGAACATCTTCTAGCCTGTCATTCTTTGCCCAGTATCATGGAGTCACTCTGGAAGCATAGTTTAATGCTCAGGCAAAGATTCAAGGAGTAGCCTATATAAATTTCTGAAGTTCCTTATGCATAGCACCTTCCTTTCTGGTATCCTGCCCTGTAAATTCCAGCCACCTCATGCTCCCCTAATACCATCTCTACCTCCTGAACTCAGGAAGTCATCCATGTTTTGTCTGGAGTGATCTGAAGGCTCACTTCATTTGTTTCCTTTCTCCCAGATATCACAGTCCTGTGCTGTCTGTTGTCTAATAGCTGAAAGGAGTGATTTTCATATATTTAGTCCAGTTGTTTATAGTTGGGAGTCAAGCCTGGTGCTAATTTTCAGAAGCATTCTAATGTCTTTTAAAGATTAATAATGAATTATTTAGAAATTCACTTACACATCACCCCACAGTGACTTATTGAGCACCTGCATGCAATATGCTAGGTACCATGCCAGGATTTGAGGATACAAAGGAATATTAAAGAAGATAAACATGTATCTTAAATAATCATAGAGGTGTATGGGAGCCCTAAAGAGGGCATAAGTAACTTTATGGTTGGGGTACAAGTACTTATGAAGAAATTAGTCTAGTTTCACAGATGCTTCTTAGGTTGAGGGTTGGCAGGGCATTCCAAACAGAGAGCAGTAAGTGAAAGGTACAGAGGTAATGAAATAACACAATATGCTTATAAAGCTAGTTTCAGTACCTAATCACTCATTTAATAAATAAATCTTTAGTGTCTATTAGATGCTATGCAATGTTTTAAGGGTTGGGCATCCAAAGAGTGAATATGATGTTCATAATTCCTACCTTCATAGAGCTTACAGTCAGGCAGTTAAGTGTGAATGGAGCCTAGGGTGCTCAGATAGGGGTAATATTTGTGAGTGAGGTGGTAGGAATGGGGCACCCTGAAGGCAGACTGTGAGCTACCTTAAATGCTACTCTAAGAGGATAGTCATTGTCCCAAAAGCCACTGTCTTCCAAACATTTTTTTTGCCCTTGATTTAAAAAATTTTTATTTTGGTATCATTATTGTACAATCACTTGAACAACATTATGGTTACTAAACCCCCTATTATCAAGTTCCCCCCACATACCCCATTACAGTCACTGTCCATCAGCATAGTAAGATGCTATAGAATCATTACCTGTCTTCTCTGTAAATACTGCCTTTCCCGTGTACCCCCCTGCTACATTATGTGTGCTAATTGTAATGCCCCTTTTCCCCCCTTATCCCTCCCTTCCCACCCATCCGCCCCAGTCCCTTTCCCTTTCGTAAATGTTAGTCTATTCTTGGGTTCTGTGAGTCTGCTGCTGTTTTATTACTTCAGTTTTTTCTTTGTTCTTATACGCCACAGATGAGTGAAATCATTCGATACTTGTCTTTCTCTGCCTGGCTTATTTCACTGAGCATAATACCCTCTAGTTCCATCCATGTTGTTGCAAATGGTAGGATTTGTTTTCTTCTTATGGCTGAATAATATTCCATTGTGTATATGTACCACCTCTTCTTTATCCATTCATCTACTGATGGACACTTAGGTTGCTTCCATTTCTTGGCTATTGTAAATAGTGCTGCAATAAACATAGGGGTGCATATGTCTTTTTCAAACTGGGTTGCTGCATTCTTAGGGTAAATTCCTAGGAGTGGAATTCCTGGGTCAAATGGTATTTCTATTTTGAGTTTTTTGAGGAACCTCCATACAGCTTTTCACAATGGTTGAACTATTTTACATTCCCACCAGCAGTGTGGGAGGTTCCCCTTTCTCCACATCCTCGCCAACATTTGTTGTTGTTTGTCTTTTGGATGTTGGCCATCCTTACTGGTGTGAGGTGATATCTCATTGTGGTTTTAATTTGCATTTCTCTGATGATTAGGGATGTGGAGCATCTTTTCATGTGCCTGTTGGCCATCTGAATTTCTTCTTGGAGAAGTGTCTGTTCAGCTCCTCTGCCCATTTTTTAATTGGCTTATTTGCTTTTTGTTCGTTGAGGTGCATGAGCTCTTTATATATTTAGGATGTCAACTCCTTATCGGATATGTCATTTATGAATATATTCTCCCATAGTGTAGGATGTCTTTTTGTTCTACTGATGGTGTCCTTTGCTGTACAGAAGCTTTTTAGTTTGATATAGTCCCACTTGTTCATTTTTGCTTTTGTTTCCCTTGCCTGGGGAGATATGTCCCAAACATTTTTTATTACACTTCCCATCTGAAAAATATTTTGCATATTTGCTTCAACATATGTATATTCATTTTTAATAAACTATATGTCTTACTGTGTTGATGTATTATATACTATATAAAATATACAAAAAAAGGAAATGTAACTGGGATAATATAAATACAAATAGACACTTTAGTGTTCTTTTCCTGCATTCCATGCTTATCTTGCACATCCTAGGTTTGCATCTCTCACTTTGTAGAACCATAGGCAATGGGAAGCTTTCAAGATTCTCATGGCAGAAACAAAATTGATCAGAATTCTGTTTTATAAAGATTCTGAACATGACTTTTATTTAGTTATGCTGAATAATGCTTTATAAGCAGAGGAGAAGTTAGGCTAATATGATTCTTTCCAGTCCCAGGATTATATGGCTGGGGCTACTCCTTGGAGGAAGTTGAAAATCTAACCTGGTGTGGTCATTTGTTGCATTGTTATGGTGCAATACACTAGACTGGCCAAGCAACTTAAAGTAGGACAGTTTCTGATAGGAGCTGGCATTCCTTGAAATGAAAACATGCTTTGTTACATGCAAGCCTTTGGCATATTACTTTTGTTTCACCTGTATTATGCCCAGAAGTGGAGAAACAACGACTGAGCGTGCAAACAAGAAACTGGACCATGGAAGCGAAACTGAGTCGTTCTGGAGGTCCCTAAACAGCAGTAGAGGCTAGAAGGCAAGCCAGAGTCAGGGCAGCTGAAGACATTAGGCAGAGTGAAAAGCCAGGGGGCTGAGAAGAGTGCCCAGGGGAGCTAGAACCCAGGGAGTCTGCAAGAGCTTGGAGAATGGATGCAAAGAACCAGCTCCAAGGAAAACTCTAAATGACTGAAGAGGCAGCTTTCTTCTGTCAACTACTGAAGCAGGTTGCCTAGGTGAAGCAGAGAACCTGATGGGAGGAGGACATGAAAAATCTGAAAGAAAGATGTTTGGAAGTATTCCAGTGTGCTCCAGATTTGTCCTCTGGCTAGAATATTTCTATCACTTATTTCTGAACTTTCAGCAATTCTATTTATGGTTTTTATCTCATAGAATAAAAGATCTTCCTAAATAATATGAGAATGTATTGACCATATCCTTCTCTATATACGTCCTATGTTGTTTAAGAGCAAAGATATGTATAAACTTTTATGAATTGGAAAACCATGTCCGGAGAACTTACTCATAGGTAGGAGAGAGTTCAGTTTGCTTTTTTCAGCTTTTCTCCTGCTTTGATTTTGTTTCCTGCTTAAATAATTGAGGGCAAATGTTCCTACCTCTTGCCCCATTTTACCTAGCCTATCTCAAACAACTGAGGTAACATCACACCTCTTCGGGAAGGGAAGCTGAGGACATTCTCTGTTAAGAGTTTAGCTGGTGGTAGGTAGAATAGTACTCCAAATTGACAGGCATTATGGCATGTAAGAGGGGAAAATTGAGTCACCAAAGTATTTGACACACTGCTGCTGAAGCTGTCCTGAGGCTGGTGGGTGTTCACTAAAACCAAAATGGGCCATGGCCAGGGGCACCTGTAAAATGGTTAATGGCAGTCATTTAGCTGTCATTCATTTCTCAGTTCAAATTATTTTAAAATACTTTGTTAGTTCAGAATGTGTTTGCTTAAGTCATTTCAGCAGTAATACTTTTCTCCAGGAGGCAATTAGATATTCTTCATTTTACAGCTCTTGCTTAATAGCTGAGAAAACTGCAATTGCACAAGCAAAGCACAGATAAACATCAGAATATAAGTTCTTATTAGTCTGTCAGAAGAAATTTTTTTCCACTGAATTCTTTTTCGTTTGTTATTATCCATTAAAAAAAATCCCAGGATTTTCCCCCATATTAGTTTAGTTTTAAAGAAATCATTCAGGTCTCCATTTTTATTAGGAAACCAGTCTTTACTGCATCCCCTCTACCATGTTACCTTCAGCCTATGTAGCAAGTGTCATTTAAAAATTTTTAAATATATATGAGGTGTTTTAATTCTTTGTCTGAGCTATCCCCTGACCTCTTTAAGGTGTATTAGAAAAGGTAGATCTCTTCCTACCTCAGATTTGACTGCAGCGTTAAGAAGCCTATTAGTCCTAAACTGAGAGTAATATTGGTTATTTAAAATAATACTAAGTCTCCCATTTGTCTACAGTTTGTTTTGTACTTGAGAAACCACCATATTAGAGTGTTCTTAGAATTACATATCTATTTATGTGTTTGTATGTTTAACTGTATATACTTTCTTTTTTTACTATGTTTTCATCTCCTGAAAGGGAGAAACCATGTCTTTGACAGATATTTCTCCTCTGTTAGCCAACAGGACAATATTATGGAAGTTAGACCATCAGTCAGTATTGTTCAGTTTCTATTTGAAATAGGATGTTTTTTCCCAAGATTTGAGGAGAATACACAGAACTCCTCCCCACTCCCTTGAAATCAAAAAGACTATTTTTCTTCTATTGCAGTCATTCTTACAGGTTAAAAACAGGGGGAAAGAAACTATAAGTTATGGCAGTGTGTCATGAGAAGTTACTCAGAAGTCTAAAATCCTGCCATCTGCTTCCTATGAAAGCTTTCTAATAAGAATCCAAGGCAAAACACTGTGTGTTCCTTCTAATTCCTCATAGATTGACTGTCTGTTGTCTTTCATTTGGAGCCAAAGCCTCTCTAGAGAAGGAAATACTCTTCTAAAATAAAATGATAGGCTGCAATATCATTTGTGATTTTTTTCTCTTATAAAAAAATTGCAAACCATCTTAGGCAGCTTGACTGCCTGTTTATTAACTGTGTCGGACCTCCCCTGAGGAATGTTGTTTCGTCCACAAGAAAAGCAGACAAGAGATTCAAGATGGCAACGTAAGAGGTTAGACAAAGAACTCCTCCCAAAACCACAAATAGGATGAAAATATAGTTAATTAATACAACTAACCCTAAAACAGCAACAGGAAAGAAGGCTGTACCAGACTGAATACAGACATTACAAACAGAGCAGACCTGACAAAACAGGGCAACATACTGGAGCCTTGATCCAGCAGGACCCAGGCCCTTCCCCCACCCCAGCTAAGGGAGGAAAAGAAATGGAGCGGGGAGGGGGTGGAAGCCTGGGACTAATAAACATCTAGCCCTAGAGATCTGCTTTGTGAGCAGAAACCTACACTGAGTGGTGCTCTGGAGGTTGGGGCGCTGGGACAGGCAGAGTGCCTGACAGACTGACATTCTGGCCATTTGTGGAGGACGGGATCCACATCTGGCCACTCTGTGATGGGAAAGGCAGGCAGTCTGAGAGGCTTCCTAGCAGCGAGAGGGCTGCTGAAGGGGCAGGGTTTGCATGGAGCTTGCTGCACAGGAAAAGGGAGAGCTGGACAAGGTTGCCTGAGAGTGCACTGCCCACTAGGTTTGGAACTTTGAAGAGCTTCAGGTGCTCCATCCCTCTGGCTGGCTGCTCAGCTCCAAGGCCCCCGCTACTGTCATACACAGCCTGCCGAGCCTTCCCCCTGGCCTGACAGCAGTGGCTCGCAAACTGGCAGTCACTGCGCTGGCATCAGGCCAGCCAGGGGGAGGCCCTGCCTACAACAGTGAGAGATGCCTGAGCACAGAGGCTTACACCTGTGTCCTCAGCCCACTGGCTGGGATATTGGAGACAGGCACTGCAGACAGGAATCAGGAAACAGATTTTTCCTCCAGCCAGGCACCAGCTCCACTCCCCAATGACCCCCAACCTCACTCCAGGGGATGAGCAGCTCCGAAGACTGGAGCTTCTGGGCACTACAGGGCACCACATAGAAATATGAAATGTCAGAAGAACCTGGTCCAGATCAAAATCTCACAAATCCCAGAAAAAGGACCAAATAAAACTGAAATCACCACTTTTCCTGAAAGAGAGCTCAAAATAAAAATCATAAACAGGCTTATGGAGGTACAGAAAAATATTCAAGAACTCAGGAATAAATTTAAGACAGAGATTCAATCATTAAGAAATTCCATATGTGAAACGAAACATTCAATGGAGGGATTTAAAAGCAGATTAGATGTTGTAGGAGAGACGGTAAATGTAATAGAAATTAGAGAAGAGGAACACAAAGAAGCTGAGGCACAGAGAGAACAAAGAATCTCTAAGAATGAAAGAACATTGAGAGAACTCTGTGAGCAATCCAAAACGAACAATATTTGCATTATACGGGTACCAGAAGAAGAAGAAGAGAGAAAAAGGGAAGGAGTCGTTGAGGAGGTAATTGCTGAAAACTTCCCCAAAGGAGATATTCTCTCAAGCCATGGAGGTGCACAGATCTCCCAACACAAGGGACCGAAGGAAGACAATACCGAGACAAATAATAATTAAAATGGCAAAGATAAAGGATGAAGACAGACTTTTAAAAGCAGCTAGAGAGAAAAAAAAGATCACATACAACGGAAAACCCATCAGGCTATCATTAGGTTTCTCAACAGAACCTTACAGGCCAGCAGGGAGTGGCACGATATATTTACTGCCATGAAGCAGAAGGGCCTTGAAGCAAGAATACTCTACCCGGCAAGGTTATCATTTAAATTTAAAGGAGGGATTAAAAATTTTTCAGATAAGCAAAAGCTGAGAGAATTTACCTCCCACAAACCACCTCTACAGTGCATTTTGGAGGGATTCCTATAGATGGAAGTATTCTTAAGGCTACATAGATATCACCCAAGGGCTAGACAAAGAGTACAGAACATGATTCATAACATACAAAGAATGGAGGAGGAAGAAAAAGGAGGAATAAAAAACCTTTAGGTTGTGTTTGTAATAGCATACAAAGAGAGTTACGTTAGACTGTTAGATAGTAAGGGAATTACCCTTGAACCTTTGGTAACCACGAATCTAAAGCCTGCAATGGCAATAAGTACATACCTATCAATAATCACCCTAAATGTAAATGGTCTGAATGCACCAATCAAAAGACAGAGTTACTGAATGGATTAAAAAAACAAGACCCATCTATATGCTGCCTACAAGAGACTCACTTCAAACCCAAAGACATACACAGACTGAAAGTAAAGGGATGGAAAAAGATATTTTATGCAACTAATAGGGAGAAAAAAGCAGGAGTTGCCCTACTTGTATCAGACAAAATAGAATTCAAACAAAGAAAGTCACAAGAGACAAAGAAGGACATTACATAATGATAAAAGGGTCAGTCCAACAAGAGGATATAACCATTATAAATATCTATGCACCCAATACAGGACCACCTACATATGTGAAACAAATACTAACAGAATTAAAGCGGGAAATAGAAAACAATGCACTCATTTTAGGAGACTTCAACACACCACTCACTCCAAAGGACAGATCAACCAGACAGAAAATAAGTAGAGACAGAAGCACTGAGCAATGTATTAGAACAGATGGACCTAACAGACATCTACAGAACACTCCATCCAAAAGCAACAGGATACACATTCTTCTTAAGTGCACATGGAATATTTTAAAGAATAGATCATATACTAGGCCACAAAAAGAACCTCAGTAAATTTAAAAAGATTGAAATTGTACCAACCAGCTTCTCAGATCACAAAGGTATGAAACTAGAAATAAATTACACAAAGAAAAAGAAAAAGCCCACAAACACATGGAAGCTTCACAACATGCACCTAAATAATCAATGGATCAATGACCAAATAAAAACAGAGATCAAGCAATATATGGAAGACAAATGACAACAATAATTCAACATCGCAAAATATGTGGGACGAAGCGAAGGCTGTGCTAAGAGGGAAATATATTGCAATACAGGCCTACCTCAGGAAAGAAGAACAATCCCAAATGAACAGTTTAAACTCACAATTAATGAAACTAGAAAAGGAAGAACAAATGAGGCCCAAAGTCATCAGAAGGAGGGACATAATAAAGATTAAAGCAGAAATAAATAAAATTGAGAAGAATAAAGCAATAGAAAGAATCAATGAAAGCAGAAGCTGGTTCTTTGAGAAAACAAAATAGATAAACCACTAGCCAGACTTATCAAGAAAAAAAGGGAATCTACATACATAAACAGAATCAGAAATGAGAAAGGAAAAATCAGTACGGACATGACAGAAATACAAATAATTATGAGAGAATACTACGAAAAATTATATGGTAACAAACTGGAAAACCTAGAAGAAATGGACAACTTTCTAGAAAAATACAACCTTCCAAGGCTGACCCAGCAAGAAACAAGAAATCTGAATAGACCACACTTACCAGCAAAGAAAATGAATTGGTAATCAAAAAACTACCTAAGAAGAAAACTCCTGGACCACATGGTTTCACTGCTGAATTTTATCAAACATTTAGTGAAGACCTAATACCCATCCTTTAAGTTTTCCAAAAAGTAGAAGAGGTGGGAATACTCCCAAACTCATTCTATGAGGCCAATATCACTCTAATACCAAAACCAGGCAAAGAGCACAAAAAAAGAAAATTACAGACCAATATCCCTCATGAACATAGATGCAAAAATACTCAACAAAATATTAGCAAACCAAATTCAAAAATACATCAAAAAGATCATCCATCATGATCAAGTGGGATTCATCCCAGGGATGCAAGGATGGTACAACATTCGAAAATCCATCAACATCATCCACTGCATCAACAAAAAGAAGGACAAAAACCACATGATCTTCTCCATAGATGCTGAAAAAGCATTCGACAAAATTCAACATCCATTCATGATAAAAAATCTCAACAAAATGGGTATAGAGGGCAAGTACCTCAACATAATAAAGGCCATATATGACAAACCCACAGCCAACATTATACTTAACATTAACAGCAAGAAGCTGAAAGCTTTTCTTTTAGGATTGGGAACAAGACAAGGATGCCCACTCTCCCCACTTTTATTCAACATAGTTCTAGAGGTCCCAGCCATGGCAATCAGATAACACAAAGAGGTAAAAGGCATCCAGATAGGTAAAGAAGTCAAACTGTCATTGTTTGCAGATGACATGATATTGTACATAAAAAACCCTAAAGAATCCATTCCACAACTACTAGATCTAATATCTAAATTCAGCAAAGTTGCAGGATACAAAATTAATACACAGACATCTGTTGCATTCCTATTCACTAACGATGAACTAGCAGAAAGAGAAATCAGGAAAACAATTCCATTCACAATTGTATCAAAAAGAGTAAAATACCTAGGAATAAGCCTAACCAAAGAAGTGAAAGACCTATACTCTGAAAACTATAAGACACTCATGAGAGAAATTAAAGAAGAAACCAGTAAATGGGAACACATTCTGTGCTCTTGGCTAGGAAGAATTAATATTGTCAAAATCGCCATCCTGCCTAATGCAATCTACAAATTCAATGCAATCCCTATCAAAATACCTACGACATTCTTCTGTGACCTAGAGCAAATAGTTCTAAAATTCATATGGAACCACAAAAGACCCCAAATAGCCAAAGCAGTCCTGAGAAGGGAGAATAAAACAGGGGGAATCACGCTCCCTGACTTCAAGCTCTACTACAAAGCCACAGTAATCAAGACAGTTTGGTACTGGCACAAGAACAGACCCGTAGGCCAATGGAACAGAGTAGACTGCCTAGATATAAGCCCAAACATATGTGGTCAATTAATATACAATAGAGGAGCCATGGATATACAATGGGGAAATGACACCCTCTTCAACAGCTGGTGTTGGCAAAACTGGACAGCTACATGTAAGAGAATGAAACTGGTCTACCATCTAACCCCATACACAAAAGTAAACTCAAAATAGATCAAAGATCTGAATGTAAGTCATGAAACCATTAAACTCTTCGAAGGCAACATAGGCAAAATTCTCTTGGACATAAATATGAGCAGCTTCTTCATGAACATATCTCCCTAGGCAAGGGAAACAAAAGCAAAAATGAACAAGTGGGACTATAACAAACTAAAAAGTTTCTGTACAGCAAAGGACACCATCAGTAGAACAAAAAGACATCCTACAGTATGGGAGAATATATTCATAAATGATATATCTGATAAAGGGTTGACATCCAAAATATATAAACAGCTCACACAGCTCAAAAAACAAAAAGCAAATAAGCCAATTAAAAAATGGGCAGAGGAGCTGAACAGACACTTCTCCAAGAAGAAATTCAGATGGCCAACAGGCACATGAAAAGATGTTCCACATCCCTAATCATCAGAGAAAATGCAAATTAAAACCACAATGAGATATCACCTCACACCAGTAAGGATGGCCAACATCCAAAAGGAAAACAACAACAAATGTTGGCAAGGTTGTGGAGAAAGGGGAACCTCCCACACTGCTGGTGGGAATGTAAAATAGTTCAACCATTGTGGAAAGCAGTATGGAAGTTCCTCAAAAAACTAAAAATAGAAATACCATTTGACCCAGGAATTCCACTCCTAGGAATTTACCCTAAGAATGCAGCAACCCAGTTTGAAAAAGACATATGCACCCCTATGCTTATCGCAGCACTATTTACAATAGCCAAGAAATGGAAACAACCTAAGTGTCCATCAGTAGATGAATGGATAAAGAAGAGGTGGTACATATACACAATGGAATATTATTCAGCCATAAGAAGAAAACAAATCTTACCATTTGCAACAGCATGGATGGAGCTAGAGGGTATTATGCTCCGTGAAATAAGCCAGGCGGAAAAAGACAAGCATCAAATGATTGCACTCATCTGTAGAGTATAAAAACAAAGAAAAAAACTGAAGTAACAAAACAGCAGCAGACTTACAGAACCAAAGAATGGACTAACATTTACCAAAGGGAAAGGGATTGAGAAGGATGGGTGGGAAGGGAGAGATAAGGGGGAAAGGGGGGCATTATGATTAGCACGTATAATGTAGGTGTGGGGGGGACAAGGGGAAGGCAGTGTAACACAGAGAAGACAAGTAGTGATTCTATAGCATCTTTCTACACTGATGGACAGTGACTGTAAGGGGGTATGTGGTGGGCACTTGATAATAGGGGGAGTCTAGTAACCATAATGTTGTTCATGTAATTGTACATTAATGATAGCAAAATTTAAAAATTAAAAAAAAGCAGACAAGTAGAAGACAGATTACATTCTTTTCAATACCTTGTGGCTACGTGCCTCTTCCATTCGCTGATGTTTGTCTGCTCCAGCACAGGCGGTCAGTGGCAGAAGCCCCATACAGCCGGTTTGGCTGTCTGACCTGGCAGAGGGGTAGAAAGAACACACTGTAGTCACTGTAGTCACTGGTAAGACCCAGCCCTGAAGTGGTGAAGAAGGTTCTCTGGGTCATCTGAACTGCCAAGTTAGCACCTCAAATTGTTTTTTCCATGGAAGATTTGATGTTTTCATTACATCCTGAATTACATTTATTTCCTTCGGCTTTTCGACTTGGAAAAAGCAAAAGACAAGAAAATGAACCAAGATAGGTTCTTTGATATTTAAGAAGTATTCCAATCAAAACTAGATAGACTGGGTATAGTAACAGAGCCAGCTTGGAATATTAACAAAGCTAATTCAGGTCAGGCTATGTGAACTGTACATAGCTTTTAGGTTATTGTGTTCATCTCAACTTTCAGTGTTTTTATCAAGGTGGATATAACTAAATTATGGTTTGCTGGTTGCATAAACCACAATACCATCTTTCAGACTTCCCAGGTGGATTATTCTGTTCTATGGACAGCATTGCCTAGTGGTTAAGAGCACAGATATGGGAACTAGACAGCATGGGTTTAAATTGCAACTCTGTTACTTTCTTAGCTGGGTAAACTTGAGCTGTCACTTAATCTCTGGTTTTCATTTCATTATCCACAAAATGGGAATAAAAATTGTACTTCATAAGCTTGTAATGGGCTATAGTAAACGACCTGGCAAATAAAAAGGCACTTAGAAAAATCCTGGTACACGGAGAGCCCTCTGCAAGTGTAACTGTAACAGTGGCATGGTTTATGTAGGATAGCTTTCAGCAGCAGCTCCTATCTTCTGTGGCTGGATATTTGGATGTTGGTGATATTCAACTCCACCCTGTTAGGTCTATTCTATGTGGGCAAAGCAGTTCACCCAAGTGTAAGCTCAGTTTTTTCATTTGTAGTCAACAAACCCTGAATCCTCCCAATGAAGATTTCCCATCTGGAGGGGCTAGCCATGTAGATATTTCAATTCTGGATTATGTTGTTCTGTTCAACCTATTTCTAAGGACACCTCATTTAACAGAAGTTGACTGGGTGCTCTGGGAATAGAAGTTAATATGAATTACCTAAGGACACCAGGATAACTTAAAAGCTTATAATCCATTTGTAAATATTTAAGACTGATTCCTGTGTTTGGATTGTCTGAACAGCTACCCCACCTGTCTCAGCTGACCCAAGGATTGCCTGTGATTTTATTGCAGTTGTGGCTTGTGCCTTGTGGGTGGCATTTACCAAGTACCCAGGGAGCACCCATTTCCCTCCTGTTTGAAAACTGAGCTTTTCTTGTGGAATACACATTGCTCCACTTAATACCTGGGTTTTGAATGTTCACATCAAGCAACAGACAATTTAAAAGTCATTTTACTATTGATGTGTCATCAAACAGACAATATGAATATATGAGTATCAATAATATGACTTTTGGTAAATTGAATAGAAATACTACTTTAAATAGAACCATCATAAGTAAAATGATCTGTGGTTCTTAATATTTTTAAAACACCATTTGTAACAATGTAATACAAAGAAATATCTTCTATGATTTTGTTCCGCTTTTATATAGAATTTTGTTTTGAGAGGCACCATATTGAGTATCTGAGAGCCTGAACTCCCTCTGCCTGTTAAGCCTCCAAGTCATAAATACACACTGGGTTGTACGTAATTTCAGAGCATGGAGTTTAGAGTTATGTTGCCTGGCTTTGCATTTTGGCTTCGCCACGTATTAGCTCTATGATGCGAACAAGTTACCTAACCACAGTAAACCTCAGTTTCCTCCTACATAAAATATATACTGTCTTCATAGAAGTGTTATAAGAATAAAATTAACAACGTAAATAAAGCATGACACCAGTGCCTGTATCTTAGTAAAAGCCAGTTGCCGCTGCTTCTATTACTAATGCCATTCAACCCAGCTTTTTGTCCCTAATAGAATCACCACAAAGCACAGTGTGGAGGGCATAGTTTGCTCTCCTGATATTAACATTGAAACATTAGAGATTTTTCCAAGCTTCCTTTACTATCCCAGTGTTAATCTGTCAGCCATGAATTTTCTCAGAGCCATTTTGAACTCCTGCACGCATCCAGCTAGTGCCACCTTTTGGAGTAATTAGTTCCATAAGCACAGTCTGTGCTACATAAACCTCACATAGATTGACCAGGAGGCCACTTGCTGTAGCTTCATGGAATGGTGCCTCCCTCCTCCTTTTTTATGTTACAGATTTGCTGAACATACCACTTTTGTTCTTCAAACATACTGACAGTGATTTTTGTAAGTCTCAGTTGCCCCCTTTATCTCACACATTATCTCTCAAACCTAAAAAAGGTTTCAAGTAATTGTATGAAAATATAAATGTCTTTTTTAAATGTCAGGTTTTCCCTCAGTAAGATCACATTCAAGAGTAAAGCAGTATTTTTTCTCTGTTATCATTTAGATTTTAACATAAGTAACTAATGTTGATCCTTTAAGCTCCTCTCAACTATAGAGGAAGATGCTCTCATGGGTCCATTCAGTCTGGTCCTTTGACTGGGGGCAAACATGACTTTCCATGCAGTAGATGATAGCATAGCCCTAGTCTTGAAAAGACTACAGCAGACCTAACTCAGTAGGCTCAAACCTTATACCTGACCATCACTTGTTCCTGTTTAGGGTCAAATCCCACTGTTCTGAATTTTGGTATATTTTATTTCTGATCCCAGACACGAACCAGGGCTTTAGAGAAGAAATACCATCCTTGTACGAATATTAACTATGTGTCTTCTGAACTAGCCTCACACACCTTGCCATCTGGCATCCTGAAATTTGGGCAAACGACTTCTTTAACCTACTGTTAGTAAAGACTTCTGTCATTTCCAGTCTGCTCCCTTTAATAGTTTGTGTTTTATCATAAAGTTATAGTATAATGGTAATGTTACACTGTTTTGAATTTTTTCTGCCTCCTATAAAAAAATAATTAATGGAAAATTTCATAACAGAGGATACTTTTACCTTTGCAGGCTAAAAATCATCTTGAGTGCCAGTCTGAATAATGCCATCGGTGGTATGGGCAGCCTCAGGAATGGATGAGAACAAACCTAAAGAATGGGCAGAGAGAAAATAAGGGTGTAGAGGAAACAGAGGCTCATCTGGTGGAAAGGGATAAAGTGCTCTTTGAATTGTCTCAAGTGCTTCCCAGTGGCACTGGTGGCATAAGGCAGCTGTGTTGAGTCTAAGCTGCATGCCTTTCTGATTGCCACTGTTTCTCAGGGCTGAAAGAGCTGTGGAGATCTTTCATACACATTTACTGTAATTTAGGGAGTGAGTGTGAGCTAGGGATTTGAAAAGAAGACTGGTTGTCAGGAAGCGTTCCTTTTGCTTCCATGTCTGTGATTATGTGGGTGACTTTGTGAGAAGTCTCTGACCTTCTCTTTACACAAATTCTCTTGTTTGTGAAATAAGGCATGCCCTGGTTGGTGTGTTGGCAAGTCTGAAGAATGTGTCTGAACTACTCTGGCAGAGGAATTGGGAGCAGGAGATGTGTGTGGGGGTGCCCTTTGGTGTAGTCTTGCTAGAGCACCCAAGAAAGTGACCCTCTGGGATCCAGCCACATTGAGGCTCAGGGAGGGCTTAGTGAAGGATTTCATCCAGTGCATGAAACCCTTAATTTCTCTTTGTCTGAATAAACATAGAACACACAATTACCCATGGATGACTGTCCAGCAAAAGACTCACGTTGGATGATGTCTGCTATGTTCATGGCATGGTTGTAAGCCTAATGGGTCATAAGATAAGAACACCTAATCCTTACTCTGAAGGCACTGACAGTAAAATGAGCAGAAGAGACAGACTGGCAGGACAATCATAGAACCCTGTGAATATATAAATGGCTATTAATATATTTAATATATCAGTCAATGACATGTCTTACTACCTTACTTTTGTTTTGCATCCACCATACTTTTCAAAGAACTTCCAGTTAAATTATTTTCCATGAGTATATTAAAGGTGGCCTTTCCATTTCATGGGCAAAACTTAGGCTATTTAACATGCCTTAGGAAACACTAGTGCAAGTAAGATACTTCAATCAGTCAAGTAGGTTTGGGGACACTGTGCAAGGCATGGGGGAGGGTAAGAACTGAGGGAGCTCAAGTTACTCCATTTACTGTGAAGTCAGCAACATCTTATAAAACAGTTAACAAATGATATGAGAGAAGACATATAATTATATACCAATATAATAAATGGACTATATTGAAATTATCAAAGGAGAGGAATTTCGTTATCGGCAGGAGAAGTGATGGAGGGCTTGATGGAGGAAAAAGAGCTTGAGCCAGTTCTTAAACAGTCTCACTCCAGAGCTTCCCAGCTAAAGGAAATAACTAACTTGCAAAATTGTTTTAAGAGCTTTTAGAAAGCCATCTTCATTCTTATTTATTACGTGGTGGAAAGGAATTCAGGAATTTTAGAAATTATAGAATATTTTCTTTATTTGTCTCAGAAAAAGAATGAAATAGACCTCTATTTAAAAGTAACCCTGAGCCCTTCTAGTATGATTCAGAAATATTTCTGTATTTGAACATAACTGTGACTCTGAAGTTATATGTTTTCCCCATGAACCTGGAAAGATGAAGATACTAGTATCATACTTGAGATCAGTTACCATTTCTGTACTATGTAGATATGATTGATATTAATACCATGTGATAAAGTAGACTAGCAAGAGATAGCGACAGAGGGTTGAGAAGGTGGTATTGATGAAGCATTGTCTCTGCCCATTTCAATAGAGTTGCAGCAACCCTCTCATGTAGTGATTATATCTTGTGACAAAAGACAGTGCCTTTGTATTTCTTCATTTTACATCAAAGCATAAATGTAGGCAGAGATGTTTTTAACTAACACAACTATGATCATCTATGTGCCATTATTTAATTGCTCATAGAGATCAAATTGTACTAGTGCAGAGGAACCTGAATCCAATTTCGAGCTGTCAGTGGAGAATGTCAGTCATTTCAGTAAATCACCCTGTTAGTGTCATCATGTATAATTCTTGAATTTTAGGCCTGAAAAACCTTGAAAGAAATATTGTGTAAAGTGTACCAAAACAACTTTCCTGTGTAATATACTCTATGTAGTGTTTGGAAATGAAAATGGACCCTACAACATGTAAGTCTCTAAGTTGATTGTATCAAGGTTCTCAGTGGTAACCATTAACTTGGCTTGTGTATTCTTAAAAATTTTTCACATGTTTTCAAATCATGCACTTAATTTAACCTATCTTAACACACAGAAGTTTTGATGTAGTTCACTTTCTCAATAAATTCCAAAGAGTCAAAGTGATTATCAAAGCTGAAAAGGCTTTTTGTATTTTCTTCAAATGTTGAAGCCATCTATGTGAACAAGGCTGATGAATTTGCTGTTTTATTTAGCTGACATTTTAATTCAAAATGTAAACTGAAGTTTCTTTTCATTTCTTTGCACTATTAATATTATTCTGTTTTTGGTTCTCATGGGTAAGACTGTTCACTTGTGTCATTTTTTATAATTAGCCTTTTATATCTTGGGGTTTTTGGTAAGCAAATAAATATTTTAAATGTAATTGGTGCAATTACTGTATGTGCATAGAGCAGTTTTATACTGAGCTCTATGTCATGTCAGATTTTTATGCTGTAGGTTTTTTATGATTTTTTTAATTGTATGTGGTATTCTTCTGAAATATATAATTACCAGCTCAGCCCTGAGTTGGAGAAGCAAGAGTTTCTGTCGTGCTCTCAAATCGACTTGTATTGAAAGGTATAGAAAAGGCTTACTTTCTTCTAACATTCTTTCCCCATCGATAAAGTGGTTCATGTCTGAATGTTAAAGTTATTTTTACATCTTGTGCAATCCCAGTGTCATTTTGTTCTGGTAGGAGTCCAAGCAAACAACCCAAGTCCAGATTTGATTTTGTCAAAACTAGAAAATAGGGGGTAGGGGATGGAAGGTGGTGGTAATTAGGAGGCCAGGGGGAAAAACTGACATAAACAAGGGCAGTATAAACATCAGCTAAACATGAACGGTCCTCCTGGTTCTGTCTTAATGGAATCACATAGCATGTGAGGAGCTTTATGATGGAAGATCTGCTCCAGCTACACTTTTTCTCAAAATGCCACCCAATGGCATATTCAGGCCACACATGAACCATAGCAGAGAGGCGTGGAGCAAGGGTTAGTGTAAAGGTGGGCACAAGGAGAAGGGAGGACGTAGTGTAACCCTGGGCTCCAGGAAATTTAGGAAGGTTGTAGGATGGTGGGCCAGAAAAGAAGTGTTAAATAAAACCAAAACTGGGTGAGAAAAGGTCCTCATTAACAAAATCCATTAGCAAAAATAGAAACTAAAAGGAGTTAAAGTGAAGAATCAATCAAAAAGATGAAAAAATTTTGGACTCCTTACTAATATTCCAAAGGGTGGGAAGGCAGACTGTGATGAAGGATGGTGTCTTACTGAAGGGCCAGAAAAAGAAATGATCATTGCTCCATGTTGGACCGTTCTGCTGTATGGCATTGTAAACAGTATGGCAACACTTAGCCCTGTTAGAACCTTACATGTGTCCTCATTGCATGCTAAAGAATTTTTCTACTTTAAAAAGCTACTGAGAAGAAAACCGATTGTAGAACGGTTGGAGAGCTTATGCTGGTGAACATCAATTGTGATATTATACTCTGCCTGAAGTGTGATGAAATCATTGGAGGCATCAGAGCAAAAAGCAAATTGTGGGGGAGCTATTAACAATTTAGCATTCCCAGTTTATATGAGAATATGGATTCTATCTACCAAAGGGAAAAGTACAGCTCAGATTGGATATGAATGGCAATAGCATGGATTTCAGCCTTGTTTCCTGTGTGCCTGTAACTTTACAAAGTTAAACATTGCTAGAAGTTTTTTGTTTTTGTTTTTAAATTAAATTTATGGTGTTTCCAAAGGCTACCTCAGCAGAATAACGACTTCACCTGTCTTGCAACCTTATAGAAAAATAAGGGCCTGAGGGAAAAAAGATAACTTCAAATCTTCACTACCTAGCTTTATAAAGTCCTGTCAGACTCTCTCCCACAAATTGGTACACTCTCTAATGAGACGACCATTTGCTGGCCTGCTCTTTAAGCTACACTAGAACACCTTCCCATGAGAAACTTTCTACTCTTCCTCTAAAACTATGGAATTTCAATAGCCTTACATTTATTATAATTTGGAAGCACTTCATTCAAATTGCTTTAAAGGAAACTAACACCAAGCACCAGGCTTCCTTAGTAAGAAGCCTCAGACTTTAGAGATACTAGATTGTCAGGAAAGGTATAGTTGTGCTTTTCAGAGTATAAAAAAGAGAATACTATTTCTTGTTTGCAAACTACATGGGCTGGTTAATATTTTAGATGAAAGAAGGGTGAGGACTCATGTACCCGTGCCGTCCTCCAGCTGGAAGGTGTCACATGAGAGTCACGTGACAAGACTATTTGGGGAAATTCCTTCCTGGTTACTTTTCTTCCAAATAGTATACTTTTAAACTATTCCTTGAGTTCTCTTGTACTTAATTGCAATGAAAAGTTCATCTTCACATATCATATTACCACTTCTTGCCTCTTACTGTGAAAAGTAAATGCTATCGGATTTTCGGTCAGGAGGATTTTCACAGCTTTTACTTTCTATCAAGAGTCTGAGCTTTGGATCAGACAGACTTGAGTTTGAATCTTAGAGCTACATTGTACAAGCAAATCTGACCTTGAACAATCTCTCAGAGCCTTACATTCCTCATTTATACAAGACAGAAAATAATGCTTTAAATGTTGAGAGTTTTAAACTAAATGACATATGTATACTTACCTAACACAGTGCCTGACTCAATAATGATCTTTATTTTCATTCATTACACAGCCATTATAGAGTACCTAGTCAGGGCCCAGCACCATACTAGACACTGGACATGGGAAAGAGCACATAATCCAGCCCCTTAAGACTGATAGAATAGGATCTGGAAAGCCCACCTAATTGTCAGCCACTGTTACTCTTGAAGAGTAGGAATTGGAGACTAGAGTTTGGTGATAGGCAGACTTTCAAATTGTGCTATCATACTTCTATAACATTTATTTCTTTTTTTGGTCAATAAATGTATGATGCCTTTGTTAATTTTCACAAAGAGTACAAAATTTTAAAATCTCATACTAGGAATAAGTTATGATATTTAGTTTACACACACCCTATCTCAAGGAGGACACTTGGCATTCTTCAAATATTTGAGGGTAGCCATTGGAAGAGAGATGAGATTTGTTCTGAAAGATTCAGAACTGCAGAAATAAGACCAATAGGGCAATAAAGAGATACATTTTTGAAATTACAGAAAGTGAAAAATATTTATAAAAACCAACGCAGCTGATCTGGAATCATTTTAGATGTCTCCAGGTTTTACAAGGCTGTTCTTAACTGTACCTGATGTATGGCACTGTTTGGGTCATTCTAAGCCCCTTTGGTGGGAGTGGACCTTTCAGCCTCACACGTGAGTGTTTGGACTCCACCTTGTTCAGTCAGTATGTGTAGGAGTTCAAAGCAGGGCTCTGAGTCAGACTTCCTGTGCCATCACTTACTAGGCTTCAGTGTGCTTGCAAGGCGCTGCTTTCGTATCTGTGAAATGTGGTAGCCAAACTCATACTCCCTTTGAAAGCAGTGCTGTCTTCGAGGTGCAGAAGGGTCGCTTCACCTCTTCCCCTCCACGGCACCACCAGCTTGCCTCCCTGGACCACCCCAAGTAAATACACAATCTAAGTGAAAAGCAGTGGACCAGCGACAGGAATACGGCTTTCCCAAGTGCTCTAGTCCTTCATTTCTCACCAAATTGCTACTGAATGACTTTCTTTATAAAGAGTCATCTAGAGCCGCCACTGCCTCAGAAGGTCCTGGAGGAATTCAGTGAGATAATTAATATAAGACTTTTAGCACAATGCCTAGCATGAGGTAAATATTCAATGAAGTAAAAATTATTCACACACACATGTATCCCACTAAAGCATAATGCTATTGTAAGTGAGATGACATTTAAAATATTCTGGGTGTATATCTGTCAGGTCTCTTTTCAGTGAGTGGAAAAAATTGGTGTGATGAATAAAAGCCTGGCACTCTTGGTACTTCTGGACCTCATTTCTTCCAGTTTTCCTGTCCTTGAGGTTCAGTGATTTTTCTCATTCCTTTGTTCATTTAACATTCATTTTACTGAGTACCAACTGAGTTCCAGGTTTGATCCTAGGTGCCGGTAATACTAAGATTAAAAGATAGGGGTTCTGTGCTCAGAGAGCTCCCAGTCAGGAGAAGGAAGTTCTGATAATTGCAATATGATGCGATTAGGGTAAAAAATAAAGGTGTATAAATGGTATTAACGGAGAAAGCTGAAAAGTGTATTGAAATGTGTCTGAGGAGCCCGAGAAACCTTCACAAAAGAGGAAACACCTGACCTGGAGCTTGAAGGGAAGACAGGAGTCTACTAAATAGAAATCCTCTGTCACAGGATGGATGGAGACACTGCTTGATAATTTGGTGTGAAATTGTCTGTGACTGTAAAACTGAATGACAATAAGTTTGATTTCCCTTTTTTCCAACATTTGGCTGTAGTGACAGAAAACCCAACAAGTAATGATTTAAGAAAGTTAGATATGTAGTATCTAATGACACAGGCTTCGTTTGTCTTCCTGCTCCACTATCCTTACCACATGGCTTTCATTCTCAGAGTCAAAAGGGCAACTGTACCTTCAGTCAAGGTCTTCTTCTTGTGAGACTTTGCAATTCTATCAGGAAGGAAAGGCCTTTCCCCAAGTCTTCCATCTATATCACATTAGACAGAAAGGGGCCACATGGCCACGGCAAACTGGGAGGGAAGCTAAAAAATTATTGTAGAGGCAGAACTGAAGGAAAAAGAAGACTGAATGGCGTTGGCCAATCTACAGTGTTGGTCAGAGCAAGAAATTCAACTTTTTCATCAGTAGTCATGATGTGGTCTTATTTCTTTATAGTTGTTGTCTTTTGTAGTTGTTTCTTAGGATTGCTGTAACAAGTACCACAAACTAGGTTGCTTCAAACAACAGAAATGTGTTGTCTCACAGTTCTGGAGACTAGAAGTCCAAAACAAAAGTGTCAGCAGAACCATGCTCCTTCTGAAACCTGTAGGGAAAAAATCCTTCCTTGCTTCTTCCTGGCCTCTGTTGGATTGTAAGCAAATTCTGGCCTTCTTTGGCTATGCTCAGCTGTGTAACTCCAGTCCCTGCCTTTATCCTCGCATGAGATTCTCCCTGTGTTTCTCTGTCTTCATGTGGCCAGTCACACTGGAGTAGGGGCCCATCCTACTCCAGGATGACCTCATCTTATTCTAAATAATTACATCTGCAATGACCCTATTTCCAAATAAGGTCACATTCTGCGGTATTGGGAAGTTAGAATTTAAACATATCTTTATTTCTGGGGGGGTGGGGGAGGAGAGAAATAATTCAATCCATAATGCCATTACTTTGCATTTGGTATATAAATAAGAAATGCTCTATTTCCAAATTATGTTTCTTTATGCCAGGTTTTGTAATGAACTTTTAAAAGCCTTATTTTATTCCTAGTTAAAATCTAGTTTTACCCATTTTCTTCCTAATTATTATTACAGTTTAATAGTTAAAATAATTCCTAATTTTCCTAAAATAATTTAGGAAGTAATTAAGAATAATTCCAAATTACTCTTAAAATGATTTCTATTTATTTTAAGTATAAAACTGTGGTAATATGAAAGGTTATATGATACATAGTATTCAAGTAACTGTACAAATTTAGGGGAGAAAATTTTAATGCATACCTAATACCATATGCCAAAGAAATGTACAAATGTGTTAAAAAGTTAAATATTTCAAAGGACTGCAGAAAAATAAAGAATCTAGTCTTTTGAATATTTGTGTGGTTATAAGAAACAGTAGAAATCATAAAAGAAAAAATCCACAAGTTCTAACCATATAAAAATGTAAAGCTTTTATGCAAGGAAAAAAACTCAGTGGGGAAATGACAGATTGGTAAACATTAAAACAGATAATTCAGACAATAAATATAAACTGTATGTTACATAAACAATTTATGTAACTATCATGTTCCTAATAGATGGTCAGAGGATGTGATCAGACAATGTATAAAAACACCATGTTTCTTAAGCAAACATATGGAAAAATGTTTAGTAATCATTAAAAAGTGCAATTTAAACTGTGGTGTAGCTGATAAATTATTATATTGCTGATGGTGATATAAACTGGCAATCCCACTGAAAAGCATTTGGCAAATAATTCCACAGTTATAGAAATGTTCATACAATTAATATTTCTGGAAATTTAGCCTAAGTAAATATCCTGAAAAAGAAGAAGAAAAAAAACTGTGTTCATGAAATTATTAATTATAGAATCATTTGTAATAGTGAAAACTTGGGAGCAGTCTAGTTGCCTGACGGTAGAGGAACAGGTGACTGGATTACCCTTTTGTTGGAATATGCAGTCACCAAAAGGTATTAGGTAAATAATGAAGACCTGTGGTGACATGAATACTTAGGTTTTAAAGTTACATGTTTTTAAAAAGTGGTATATATGATTGCAGTAACATAAAGTTGACAAGCATGTGTATGGCAAATCAGCAACAGTGAAATGTAGAATGTCTAGAAGGTGTTAGGGAACATGTAGTTGTTTTAAAGTGATATGATTATGAGATATTTTTCCATCATTTTCCAAACTTTATAATAATTTTAAAAAATACTTAAGCATATTCAACTTACTATTTGGCTTAAAATCTTCCTGTCCTTCTTGCATGTTAATGAAGCCATTAGGAGATAAGGAGAATTTAATGAGCTTTCTGGGAAAAAATTTTTGCTCACAGTAGTATTGTAAATCACACCAGATGTTTTTCTTTCATAAATATCTTGTACTAAGTGGTGGGATTATTCTGATATGGAAAAATGACATTTGAAGAAAGCTTTTTAATATAGTATATGTGCATTGATTGTATGGTTAATGGCAATGTTTTTGAGTGGCAAAATAATTATTTTAATCCTGTCTCATCCTTCACTTTAGTTTTGATTTTATAGCTGAGATTTAAAAGCCATACTTCCAAAGAAAATAACTTGCCCATGGGCTGGAGGAAAGTAGTTTTATTTCCACCATGATAAATGATCTCTTTTGACTTTGTAATTATGACTTAATGGTGTGGATGTAAAACCAGGTGATCAATGCAGTGGACACTATTTTAGCAATCTCTTTATTTGCATTCTTGTAAAGATCTACTCTTCCCTTCTTGGAGGCAGAGTTTATAAAAACTGTAGAAACATGATCATTCATCCTGTTCCTTGTTCCTGGTGAGATGTAGTGGCATGTTCCCTAGGCTTGCTGGACGGGCCATTGTCCCTGGGGGAACACAGGCAGCCAACTCTCTTTAGGGTGTGAGAAATAACCAGGGATGACAACCCCTTTGGGCTGTCTACTGTCCAGGCTTGATTAGATTATGCCCCTATGGTTGACTAAACTTTGAATTCACTTGCCTGAATTTACTACCTGAAGATTAAAATTAATGGTAGTGCATCTCACCACCTCCCAAAACACATGCATTCATGCACACACGCACCTACGTGCATATCTGTGCACACAGGCTTAGTGCAAAACAACCAACTTACATCCTTTAGGAGAAAAGAAGGAGGCTGGTGGAGGTGGGGTGGGAGTTAATCCCTGTCTCCGAAGTAAAGACTAAACGATGGGGATCCATGCAAAGCAGTACAGGACAATTGACATCTACGGGCTCCCTAGTGAAATTCATCCTGCCCTCAGTTATTCAGGCGCTGATCGTCCAAAGTGGGGATTATCCAGGATATATGCTTCTCCTCCTTTGCCATCTGGCTTGTTTCCTGTTTCCCTTCTTATTAATAGGGAAAAGACTCAAAATACCTCAGTCCATTTCTGCCAAACCATTTCTAGTGCCTGTATCAAACCCTCTCTGTAAGCTTATTCAGTGCACATTTTGGTTGATTTGGTCACTTGGCATATTCTGATTCCTTCCAGGACTGGTTAGTTTCTAACAATCGATTAGTTTCTAATGTATTATCTTGTGCTTGTTGACCCTTACCTGATAATAGTCCTTTGGTCATCTCTTGGATTCATTATTTATCATTTTAAAGTAAGTAGCATCTCCTCCGCCTTTCATATCCTCTCCAACTGGCCCAGAGAGCACCTTTTCGCAAGGCAGGTGTAGGATAGAGTTGTTGGCTCACTAATTATTGTTCATCATCATTTCAACCAGATGAGTTATGAGAAAGTGACAACAGTAAGGAGCAGTAAGCAGAAATGCCATTTGCTAAAACAATCAACTAAAAGAGAACCCCAGACATTTAGAATTGGAAGGAGCATTAGAGATAATTTTAGCTTGTTGATAGGAAAACTTGGGCCCAGAGGAGTAAAGTAATTTGTCTTTGAATACCCAGAGCATTTGTAGCAGAGTCAGGACTAGAATTCAGATCTCTAGAACCCATTTCTGCCATACTCCAGATTTCCAAGATTTATATAAAAGTGGATTTATTCAGAAGGTATGCAGAAAAGGAGTGGCTTAGATTACATTGCTGGGAGAAAGGGAATATAATAGTGACAGATAACTAAGATTAAAGAAAAATTTACCCCTCTTTTGTATATATTAATATTTGGGGGTTATAGATATCATAGGAAAACAGCAATTATTTGAAAATATTTTTATTTGTGTTAAAGACTGATCTAAAACAAGAACTGAAAAGATCTCATACAAGTGCCAGAAGAAACCTGACACAGTAGGAAATCAACAAAAATGTATTGGGTGAAAAAAGAAACCAAAACTTTCTCATTTTCTAGAACTAGGAGTATTCTTTAGTTCTAGCATTATCATACCCATTTATGAAAAGTATTTGAGTCTTTCTCTGAATCAACTGTTTCTTAGTTTTTGTCATGTATTTTAATTGACTGGACAAACAGGTTCAGCTACAAATTACCATGAATTTGTTTGTGGATGTCATGAATTACCAGAGAAAACTAATGCTCTGTCACTTATTAATGAAGTGTCCATTGAATATTTTATGATCTTACCCTGAACATCTTAGATAGGGCTAATGTAAATTTCCAAGGTAAATCTCAAACATCAGATTATATTTCCAGTTGTATTTAGGGAGGAAAAAAAAAGTATGTAATTTTAAAGAGTATTTAGGTTTAGAATTCTGTAATTCATAACATATATTGTCTTTTTTAAAGTTTTTTGCATGACCCAAAAATACATGTTCATTTTAGAAAATATGGGCAACCATAAGGAAAATAAAACCACTGTTAGCCTCAGGAGCCAAAGATTAACTGTTAACTACTAGTTAGGACTTTTATTATGCATGATCGTGGGTCATATACTACACACTGTTTCAAAACTTGATTTTTTTAGTGTCTTGTGAATATTTTTCAATGTCAATAAGTATTTCTAGAAATCATTCTTAATGGTTGCATAGGAGTACCCATTATGTATGGAACTATGATTTGTTTAATTCCTTGTTTTTAGATATTTAGATTATAACCCGTTTTTCACTGTTATAGACATTGCTGTGGTAAACTTATTTATAATTCTTGACTCACATGTTCAATGATAATGATATTCTTAGAATGGATCTGAAGAGTACAACTGCTGAATTTTAAATACACATACTTAGTTATAAGGGTGGTGAATTATTTAGGTATCGAAGAAATTATCCTCATGTAGACTTTGAAATTTTTTCAGAGACTAAGGTGGTCTTAGAGACTTAGTACTTAATTTTGGTTCTGTATGATAAACACATCTTTTATTATGCATTGATACAATTGTATTTGACAAATGATAATCTCCCAAACATATATTTAGGTTTAGAATTCTGACAGTTTTCAAATACTTCAATGCTTTAAATGGTGATGTCCTCTTACTACTACTACTAATAAATTATGCTGATCAATTTCTTTTCATTATTTTGAAAGCCTGGATTCTTGGTCTGGCTGGTTGACAGGAGGCAGTTTCTTGCTGGAGGCAAAATGTCATTGGACCATGGACTAATCTTTTTTCCCCTCTGATTTTACCCATTTCCAGGCTGATTGTATAAACAATAAGGTGTTATCTTTTTCATTAAGTGGAGGTGACACATTACAGGTGCTTTTCAACAATCTGAACTTGTCTCTTAAATAGGTCTTGCATCATCTATACTCAAATGAGAATATAATTGTTCCAGCAGGGCTACTTTAGAAGACTATTTAAAGTAAGGAGCATGAGAATCTTCTCCAGTTTTGCATGTGATAGGTTGTAAGAGCAGAGCTATCCAATTAGGACAAGAGGAAACACAAGGAGAGGCAGGGGAAAGAGGCCATGCTTACCGAGCTTGTTCAACTTGATGACATTATGATTTTCATGATAAAGTCTGCAATAACCTTTATCTTTTTATATTTAATTTAATGGCCTTGGAATCTGGAGAAGCCAGCAGGCTTCATTTATCATGTGGCAAATATCAGCCTCCTCTGGTATACTTTTTTTATGCTAACTAAAAGAGACATGAAATTAAAAATAGGCCAGAAGCCTTTTCATTTCAGTTTTGTTGATTTAAGTGGATGTGGGAGGGGGAAGGACAGGAAAAACATTAGTTTCTTTTGAGTGATAATCTATAAGAAGCAAAAAGAGATTAAAGAATTATGAGAACACTGAAGATTATGTTTTATGAAATGAATTGTTTGCAAAGCATAGAGAAGTATAATTACAAAAACTATTTCAAGTTGCTTCCCAGTAGTTTTTGCTTGAGGAAAGTAATGGGATGTTATTCATTTGAAATATTTTTATTTATTTTTATGTGAGGCTGTGATGGAAGAAGTGAATGTGTATTTTACTATATCATTCATTCATAAGAACTTTATGTCCTGTGGTAAATTTTTCTCAAAAGGAATTACTAGCTTTTTCTTTAAGGAAAAAAACAAAAAAGGCTGAGCCAAAGAAATAATAATAATAACTTAAAAGAGTATGTTTGGAAGGCCCTGGCTTATTAATAAGAGTGAATAATGAATATGTTCTCTAAGACATAACAATTTTTCTCAAAAAAATTTTTTTCTGGAAAACAAAG
This sequence comes from Smutsia gigantea, assembly GCA_032199065.1. NCBI lineage: Eukaryota > Metazoa > Chordata > Mammalia > Pholidota > Manidae > Smutsia > Smutsia gigantea. The sequence continues at coordinate 283,846 of JAVSCE010013497.1, forward strand.
AAGCTAAACAAAAGCAATGGTTCCTCTAAGTGTCTCTAGAAAGCCTGCTCTTCATAGTAAGAGTGGAAAATAAATGTAAATTTTGGGACATTGTTGCCCATGGCTTCATTACTGCTATGAAATGAATTACAGAAACACAAATCACTGTTGAAACCCAGGCGAGCTATTTCTCCCCTTGCCGTTCCACTATGACTGAGTTTCACTGAGCTCTCTCTAAAACCCATTATGCCCTCTAATTATAACACTGAAAAAGGCCTACAGAAAAGGCTTTTTTTTTTGTCACTAACACTTTCTCCTACTCCCTCACCATTAACTTCAAAATAAGAAAAAAAATTATGATAAAAATCAGAGTGGGCAGAAATGACCTTCTGATAGAAAAAGTTCCTGTTTTAAATGATATAACAGACATATTCAAACAATTTTATAGCTTTCAAATACACTGGATAAATACTTTTCTATCACAGCAAGCATGAGGGTAAGCATCCTCTTATGTACTAATGCCACAAATACTCTCAAGAAGCAACCAAAACCTTTTGGCTAGATATTGTCAGAAAGAACCAACACTAAAATGATTGATTTTTGACAGACATTTTGACATCCAGATGGGTAACATTAATGTGTTTAAAAGTTAACTCTTTCAGGTATCTGAGGACACTGGCAATTTCTGATTTGTTCTGATGTACTGATAAGGCTATATAGCCCCACCCAAAATCCAATCTGTGTGAAAGCCATCCTCAAGCAGAGGTCAGGAAACTCTCAGAGTGGGGTTTTACAGGAAGATCCAGACCCCTTTTACATTTTGAAGCATTAAAGAACTGAATAAATGCCAAAACAAGGTTGCTTTTTATTGGTTTATTTTGTGTGTTTACATATAACAAATCAGTGATTTAAACATGAATGTACATAATGGAATGACTGCATGTCCCACCCAACTCATCTGGAGAGAACTTTTAATCTTAACATAGAGGCCATACTATTTATTATGAATTATTTTCCTGTTCTTATGTCCTACTTAGAGCATTGAAAATATCTTTACAGATAGGTGATATTACTTATGATTTCATTTCAGGAAAGTAAAAGAAATACAAGATAGTTATTATAAAAGGGTTTGTTGGGTGTGCTAGAGTGGATAACCCACTCCTCTAAGCAGGGGCATAGTTGATGTATATTAGAGCTGCCTCTTTGCACAGTTACATACTGACCCTATGAAGAATTTCCTTAGAAAAATGTGATTTAACATGAAGACCTCGACAGATTAGCAAAGTGGTTAAGACACGTTCTTCGAAGTCAGACAGACTTTAATTCACATTGTGACTTTGATACTTATAGCTGTGTGACCTTGGACAATCTATTAACCCTCTGATAGACTCCATTTTCTCAATGGTAAAATATGATAACTTATGAAACTCCTCTACAAGGTTCCTATTGCTTTTATTCTCTTCATCCCTCTTAGTAGAGGAGCTCATGAAAGACAACTTTAAATGTTTGCAGAGTTCAGGTCCCAGTGAAAAAACTATGCCTTCTAAAGAGCTAGTCTGTACCCTTCCAGAGTGGGAGTCATTTTACTCTTTAACTGCTGGCAAACACAGAGCCAAGCACTTGTGCTTACTTGCTGTAGCTTTCCTCAAATATGGCTTCTTAGCATAGTTTGCCCCCACTCCATTCCCTCCTCCCTTTCCCCCTTCCTACTAAATGTTGGCCTTTCAGCCTGTGTAATCAGCTGGTCTTATTGTTCCTGTGTTTTTTTTGGAAGTTGTCTCAAATACTTTTTAAAGTAGGTAGAAAATAAATAAAATAAGAACAAAACAATAAAGTTCCATTTTCTAATGGCACTTTATGGTGTTTCTTTCTCTAGGTGGCCAAGCTCCTTTTCCTGCCGTAATTTATACAGTTCGTTAATGGTGGTTATCAGTCAGATCTTTATTTTATCATTTACTTGGGGAAATACAGTCTGACAATACTAAGATGATATTTTACCTCAATACCCATTTACACAGTTAGTTCAGTGTAAATTATTTAATTTTATTTTCCTAGCAAAAATCAGAATAATAATACATACTGCTATATCCCATTGTGTTACTATCGAACAATGGTTCTCAAAAATTTTTGGTCAGGACCCCTTTGCTTTTATGAAAATTATTGAGGACTCAAAGAGCTTTTGTTTGTGTCAGCTTTGTCTCTCAATATTTATATTAAAACTATGAAATTAAAACTGAGGAATTTAAGAATTGTTTACTTATAAATTTATTTTTAAAATATATCCATTATATATATTAGTTTATTATATATTTACTCTGTTATATATTAACATAAATAACCATTTTTAATGAAAAATAAGTATACTTTCCAAAAAAAACAACAAAGCATTTTAGAGAGAAGAGTGGTGGTGTTTTCATAAATCTACTTAGTGTTTGTCTTTTTGTTTTTACTATTATTTTTTTATTGAGGTATAATTGGCATATAATGCTATATTAGTTTCAGGTGTACAACATAATGATTTGTTATTTGTATATATTGTGAAATGATTACCACAATGAGTCTAGTTACCAGCCTATGTTTGTCTCAATGGAAAACAGCTAGATTCTCATATCTGCTTCTGCATTCAATCTGTTGCAATATTATACATAACATAGCCTCACAAGAAAATGAGAGTGAAAAAGAAAAATATATTATTATTATTATCATTATTATTAAAGTAATTTGACCTTATGGATCTCCAAAAGGGTCTTGGAGATATTCAGGGCCCTGGACCACACTTTGAGGACTGCTGCTATAGATCACAGCCAGTGGAAGTGGCAATATAAGAAATGGAAAGAAAGTATTGCCCACATTTTAATATTTGGTGGTTTCAGTGAGCTACTAAATTTTTAAAAACATGCCTCTGAACCTTCTCCCAATGTTCATAGAAACATTAAGGTTGTTGGGAATGTTTAGATTTTTCCTTCATGATCTGGTCAATGTATTTTGAAAGCTACTTGTGTTATTTGGAATCAATGTTATGTTTCTGACATAGATTTTTTAAAAAATATATGTAATGAACAGAGATAATCCTTTTTGTTGTGGTATATAGAAAGACTTAGCTTTTCCCCCCTTCCAATCTGTAATAGTGAAACTAGTTTTATTAGACCACTATTTTTATTGGTATATGTTGTTTGTTATATCATCTTTATATTATTCAATAAGTAGAGTAGAGCAAATTGATTTCTCTTATTCCTGCTGTGAGATGATTCGTAATGAAAGTAGATGGCTTCCCTACTTTACAAAGTGGCATTAGGTTTGGAATAAGTTAGTGCAGAAGAACACATTTTATTTTACCGTATTTTACTTATTTGTCTTTCTTTAGGTAATAGCAATAATGATTATGAGTAAGACTGTAAGCTTTTGTATTGCTATAAGGATACCCTAAGGATACCAGCTCTGCTTTCAGTGTGATGGAATCTCCACTACAGTGTGATGGTAAAAACCCAGTAATTACTTGGGTTTTCTGTTTCTTATTCCATGAAATAACGATCTTAAAACTTCCAAGTATTTCAAAAGGAGAGAAGGGAGGCTGCCAATGTTTAACTTGCCCAACAGTGGCATCAGAGCTAGGTTTAAGATATTTTAAAGTGGCACAGATGATAAACAGTTTTTCTACTTATAAGATGCATCCTAAACTTCTTTTAGGTTTCAGATGGGTAATAAAATAGACCTGATCAAGAAGTGTCAACTACTAACCTCTAATGACAACAGTATTCTTTACTGGAATCAGTGAGTCACATCATTGTACTTTTTATAGTAAATCAGATTATGTCTCCCTACCTAAAAAACAGCTTGCCTATTTATGTATGTATCTTTCATTATACATAACTTTATACTTGCCCAAGGATGGCCAGAACTGTCATTTAAGTATTATAGGCTTTCAAGGTTAGAGAGGAATTTTTTAAATCATCTATTCCAGGCCTGCCCCCCACCATTACCTTTGTTGAAGCTATTTGCAGTGTCTTAGCTGAGTGGTTCCAGCTTTGCTTGAATACTTCCAATTACAGAAACTTCATGATTCCTAGGGCAAACCCTTGTGATTATGGACTGCTACAATGATTGGGAAAGCTTTTTCCCAATTTGACCTAAGACAAGTAGAGATCCTTTTTCTCGCTATAGCACTTGAAGTGTTTGAAGACAACGCCCATGTTTCAATCTTATGTCTTCATAAGCCTTCTCTTCTCCAGAATCAATCAACTCCATTCTTTATTTGCAAATTTTGTCAGCCCCTTTCCTACCCTTGTTCTGTCTCCTGTTTTCAGCGTCCATCTTAAAAGTATGACACCCTGAATGACATTCAGTACACCTGATGCTGAATGACCATCGTAGAGTTGAGTGTGAACTTACTACCCCTTTATTGCCATTACCTGCTATGGATCTGGAGATCTTCTAGCTTCTTTAGCAGTTGTATCGCATGGACTTTTCCTGCTCTTAATATCAATGGAAAGAATGTCTTAACCTCATCAACTTCTAATAAGCTATATTTTCCTCCTGCATTTTTAAATTGGATGTGCACGTTCAAAACTCAATCTATTAAAATGTGAAGGAAAGGTATTCTTTCTTGGTTTTTGTTTATTTATGGTGGATCATCTTTTTATTTTGATGCAATTTTAAATCTACCGCAAGATTTCAAGAGTAGCTCAAAGGATTGCCACATATCAGTTACTTAGATTCTATTTGCTTAATCATTCCCTAGACAGATACAAATTACATAGACATATAGTTATATATTAATTTTTTTCTGAATGATTTGAGAGTAAGTGGCATATATCATGCCTCTTTAAATATTTGTTTGTATTTATCAATAATTGAGATAAATAAAATTGACAGTAAGTTAGATGATGATAGTTCTGAGGAGAAAAACCATAGGCAAAGGGGGTAAGGAGTGACAGGGAGGTGCAGTTTAAGTAGGGTAGCCGGGGAAGGTCATTACGTGACCAAAGCCTCTGAACTCTGCCTGCTCTGAATTCTTCAGTCCATAAAGTAGCTTATCTCAGTTAAACAATTGGGTCCTAATTGTTTCATGACAATCTATTTATTAAAAGCAGCAGAGCAGAAAGCACTTAGGTTTTGAAGTTAGACATAGATTTTGAATCTGGATTTAGTTGCCCTAGTGAACCTGGGTAAAATAATGTATTTAAGACTGCAATGTTGTGATCAATAATTGAGGCTAGTGGTACCTTAAAGATTTGTTAAGAGGACTAAATGAAATAGCAAATATGAAGCACTGGACATTGCTTGGCACATAGTAGGTCTTTAATGAATGTGACTAATCCTTCTGTTGTCTCCTCTATGTGGATATTTCTCTGGTCATTTGGTCATAGCTCACAGGGGCTAGCTCAGTGCTGGGCAACAAAGAGATGTTTAATAAGCCTGTTGATTAATCGTCCTATTATTGGCTTAACTTTAATTTATTCACATAGCATTTGCTAAGTACTTATTATGTACAAGGTGCTATAGATACTAACACAAACCTAAGGTGTTGATGATTTAACAGGGGAGATGAGGCAAATACCTAAATTAAGCTAGAATGTAAAGATAAAGGTCAAGACAAAGGAGATAGGAGAGGTGAGCACAATGTGTTATTGGTAGTCAGACGAGACTGCCCCTTCAGAGGAGGGAAGATATCATGAGGGATGGCACTGGAACTGTATCTTAAATTCCCAGTAGGACTTTCAAGGATATTTCAGGAGGAAAAGCACACAGAAAGTGAAGAGAGGCTAGGGGTGGCGAATGGCCCTAAGAGCTCAGGGACTGGCGGGTGGTTCGGCTTGGCTCATGGTGATTCTCAGGCCTGGCTGTAGGCTAGAATCATCAGGGAGCCCTTTAAGAAATACTGGTGCTCAGGACTACCCGCCAGGAATTCTGATTTAGTTGGTCTGGAATGGGACCTTAACATTGCTGACTTTTTTTTAAAAGCTCTTGAGGTGGTTCTGATGTGCAGCCATGGCTGCAAACTCCTAGCCTAGAGTACACCTGAGGGGAGAGCTTAATATAAGGGAAGAACACTGTTTGGGGATCATATGGTGGAGGCCTCATTCGAGGTTACAGAGTTTGATTTTAATTTATCAAGTCATTGCCCTTGAAGGAGGCAATGACAACTTGACCTCTTCTGAACTTCCCAAATGGTTTTTCAGACTTCTAAGTCATCTGTTCCTAACGTCCCTGTCCTCGTTGTATTATTGTGATTTGGTTACACTTCTTATATGCCCTACGAACATCCTGATGGTGAAAAGGGGCTTAACTCATCTTTCTAACCCTTCAGTGTTATAACCTCATATTGTCTGACCTGTATATACCCAACAAAAATTTGTTGAATGAATGAATGAACTAGTCAGGGATCAGAGCTGCAATTAGATTTGAGGTCCATGTGATAAATTAGGAAACTGGTGGCAACCTGAGGGCCTGAGCGAGAACACTGGCTGCAGGAATGAAGAGCAGAGACATGTGAGAGCTCCTGCAGAAGTATTTATAGTTTGTCCCTTAAAGGCAGCCAAATCACACACCTGTCAAAGTGACTCAGAGTCCAAAAGGTCTAGGAAAATGTGGAGACAAGGAAAGAGTTAGGCAAGGCATGAGATTTAGAAGAGTTCACATTTAAACAATTTGCTTTGAAATTTCAGAGATGCATCAAGATTGAGCTGTTCGTCAAACAGTTGAAATGCAAGCTTGATCTTTGGAAAGAAGCTAAGAGATTCAAAATGTATAGCTTAAGTATAGATAAGGAAAAAATGAAATATGAAGATAAAAAGTCCAACCTGAATAAAGGTGGTGGCAGGTAGTGGTTCTGAGAAGAAAATTTCAGTTTGATTAATTCATTGATTGTCTAAGAAATAAATAAATAATTGGGGACTATATACTATTCTTTATCCTAAACTGGACTAAAATCTGCCTCTTTTTCTTTAACAACATTTTCCCACTACACTACCTACTCTCAGCTTGATGAGAAGGTCCAGTTCTTCCTGGGTCCCCGACCTCTAGCTTGTGATAAGCACACTAAACAGGGCCGGTGTCCTTATGCATCCTTCCTGCAAATAGGTTAGATAAATAGAGCCCAAGTCTAAGTTCAGGAAGGATGGAGGACGACTCACCACATTCTCCAGTCCAACTTTACCAGTAATGAAAGTGACCTTGTGATTTGATCTCCTTTTGGCCCCTGGTGTCTGGTTTCAATTAGTAAGAATCCGTGGAGGAGTAACTGATTCGCCTACCCTCAAACCTTCTGCATTTTTAAACCTTAGATCTAAGGGCAGGTCATATACAGGGTCTGCAGATATAGCCATACTCATCCAGGCATTTCTTGAAATGTTCTGAGTGGACATTTTGGCTATCAGAGAGGTGAGACCCAGAGACTTTTTTATCAGCTTGTGTTCTTGGAAAGAGAGCTTCCACTTCAGACCACCCCTCCCTGAGAGGTCCAGGATCCAATAGCTTTCTGATGACTCCTCCTTTCTAGCTAGTCTCCCAACTCTAATTGGAACTGGTGTCCCACCTTCCTCAAAGGGACTGTGTTGACTAATTTCCTTATGACTCTCCCCGTGTTACCCCTCTCACCTGCAGGCTCTCTCCTGAGAACCCTGCTTCCCTTGTAGCCCTCTCAGAAGGTGGATGTGGTTTCTCTTTAATCCTCTTACCACCCTTTCACACATTTTTCCTTCCTTCTCTCTCAAACTCTGCAGCTCCTTGAAGCACAGGTTGCTGTTATCTGGTAATTTCTAAGACACTCCACCATGTGTTAAGGGCTTTAGAACTTGACTCACTGTCTTCTTCTTTGCCATTATTCCCAAAGCTTTCAACATCCATGTAGATAGAAGATGTCTCCCTACTTTCCACATTCCTCACCCTCATCTCTTCCACAGTTATTTTCCTCCACACCATCTTAGCCACCGCTTCACATGGTCAGATCCTACAACCTGTCATCACCAATAACTGCACCACCTCTGAAATCTCCATATTAAGCACCCCGTTCTCTAGTCCTCACCTTCCCTTCTACAGCTCAACTTCTGGGATGAGTCTGTGTAAATTTTTGGACCTTCCCTCCATTGACTCTGTATGTTTTTCCATGCCCATGACTCCTCCTTCCCTCAGGCTCTCATTTCTTATCTAGTTATGTTCCATGTTCATCACCGTCTATTTTCTTACTTGATACACATCCTCCACACTCTTACCTCTCACTTCAGTAAATTCACTCAGTTTTAATTAAACTCTGTGCCTGCACCTGAGCAGCTGACCATGGCAATCAGCCTTGTCGACTGGTCTGCTTTGAACAGATGACCACAGATCTCCTGTCAGCCATTGTAAATCCTGCCGCGTTTCCTGGGTAAATTTGCGCAAACCTTCCACGTCTCCTCTCCTATCATTCTCAGCTGATGACCTGGCCAAGTTGGCTGAGAGACTAGAAACACTAGAATTATTGTATCTTCTCATCACTGCATCTATCTGTCCACCTGTCTGTACATGGCTTTACCTTCCCTTCAGTAATAGTGAGTTACTGTCCCTGCTCCTTTCTAAGGCCAGCTGCCCACTTATGCTACGAAGCTCAGCTCTCTTTACCACCTTGAGTATTTTGGTCTGTAATTATTCCCTCTTTCCCTCACTATGAAGTTTCCCTCACCACTGTAACTCCCATCACCAAAAAAACAAAAATATCACTCATCTTAAGAAAAGGAAAGAAAACTCTCTGACTCCTTTGCACATCCAGCTATCTTTTTTCTCTGCTCCCCTTCACTAAAAAATGCCTCAAAAGAGTTGTCTGTAGTATTCTACCACCTCACCTCCAGTTCACTTCTATTTTTATTTACTTATTTTATTTTGGAAGTACACAGAAGAGAGCATGTTTAGTTTAAAGGGAAGTAAAAATAATACATGTGTCTCTACCACCTGAAATAGAATATTACTCATGTTAACTCTTCCTGCATGTCCTTCCTCACATGTTCCCCTCCCTCCACTGCTGAAGTAAACTACTATCCTGAATTTTTGCCATCATTCTCGTTTTTCTTGATAATTTTACCATATATGTATGTATCTTTCAATACTACATTTTTCTTTGCCCATCTTTGAACTTTATATAGATGGAATCACATATTATTTTATGATTTGCTTTATCACTCAACTTTAGACTTTTAAAATATAATATCCATATTATGCATAGTTCATTCATTTTTGCTGCAGTGTAGTACTCTACTGTATGATCATATCACACTTTTTTTTTCTGTTTTACTGTTGACAGACATTTGGGTCACTTCTGGATTTTTTGCTATTCCTTACAAGGCTCCTATGGACATTCTTGTACTCGGTTCCTGGGGTGTGTGTGTGTGCACGTGTGCAAGAATTTCTGTAGGGTATATACTGAGGAGTAGAATTATTGGGTCAATTTTACTAAACATTACTAATTATTTTCTAAGGTGTTTTTGTCAATTCATACTATTATAGGTACTAAATGAAAGTCCCTGTTTCTCCACATCCTTGCAAAATTTGGTGCCATCTGACTTTAAAAATTTTTGCTACTCCGGTAGTTAATTAATGTCATCTCATTATGGTTTTAAGCTCCATTTCCCTTTTTACTATCAGCTCCTTTTTAATCATTATGGACTTTCATGTTTCCTCTTCTGAATTGCCTATTCAGGTTTTGGCCCATTTTTGTCTACTGGATTGTCTTCTTCCTGATGTGTAAAAATTCTTTTTGCAATCTGGATACTAATCCTTGGTCATTATGTTTTACAATGATCTCTCAGTTTTCAGCTTGTCTTTTTACCATTGTTATGATGATTTGATGAACTGGAGAGCTTATTAAACAAAGGTTCCTGGGTCTCATTTGCAGAGTTTCCAATTCAGTAAATCTGGGGTGGGTGGTAAGAATTTTACATTTCTAAAATGTTCCCAAGGGATGCTGCTTCTCAAGGAACCACTATGAGAAACTCTGCCTCAGCCCATTCTGTCTAATCAATATCACCTTTGGCCAGTCCTCCCTCCATGGTTTTGGAGAGATTATACTGTTGGCCTACAACATAGCCCACTTCTCCTGCTCACCACAGCATTCTGTTTGTCAAGGAAGTTCTTGATATATCAATTTTTTCCAGACTCTGGTTCACCTTAGTTAACTTTACCAGGTCTTCCCAGTCCTGGGTATAGACAGGTGCCTAGGGAATGCTTGCAGTGTTAATAAATTATGTCATTTTGGTCCAAAGTAATATGTAGCTTTTGAAATGTCCCAGTAGTATTGATTAAATGACTTTGTGGTCTCTTTTAGGAGTGTACTGTGTGGCAGCTTTGATATAATATTAAATCATGAACAAACTCATAGTCTTGTCATGCTCCAGTACCAGTCACCTTCCCAAACCACCCCGCCTTTTTTCCCTTCAAAATTTCACTTAAAATCATTACCCTTTCCTGTCATCAGTCAGTCCCCCACATCTCCAGCCCTATTTGTGACAGCAATGTATTTTTCTAGAACATGCATAACAATCTCAAACACCTTTGTAAAAAAGCCTCAGATGAGCTGTAGGAATACAGATAAAAATGAAGTACAAATATTTAAGCCTCCCTTCCGGTTTACTCAGAGCAAGGTTTCTGAAAAGTGACGCTACTGCCTCTGTAGATTGGGTAATCTTTGAGCTGCGTGGCTGCCCTGTGTATTGATGCTTAGCAGCACAGTGGCCTTTACTTATGATGCCAGTAGCAGTCCACTCCCACCTAAAAATATCTACAGGAATTGCCAAATGTCAGCCACTGATATAAAGACACCTTATGTTTAACTCAAGTTCTCAGATTTTCTTGTGAAATACCAGCTGCTTTGGGTCTTTAAATTTCAATCCCCGAATCTTTTTAACATTTTACATTTCTTTCTTATTGTATATTTGTCTTCTGAATACAGCAAAAGGAGGGGGTTAAATTTTCATAATTGTTCTTTACTGACCCTCAACTATGTCTCTTCAAGACAAAAGGCAGCTCCCACCAACCCACAGAGGCAGACCCCAGGACAGGCTTCAGATTCTTTTCCTGTTCCCCCTATAAGTATTAATTTCACCATAGGATAGTAGTTGCTGTGATTAATATACTTTTAACTGTAATGCGATTATAGAAAATCATGCCAAAATTGCTAGAGCAATTTTGACCTGCCCCGACAGAATGATGAAAACTCAATACTATTCTCCCTGACCCGACCCTCCCCCCTCACTCCCCAAATAGTCTTGCTTCGTAATGAGTAAGAGTCGTTTAAGCTGCAATTATTTCCTCGTACACTGACTGTCCTTTTCACCCTGATTACTCTTTGGATGTATAATGGGGAGATAGTTGCTTGCCGGCTAGCAAGGAGGTCTGCTGAATGGCAGCAATACATCGTTGGAAAGAGCACATTCCATTCTCAGAACAACCTGCCCACACTGAATGCAGCTCACAAGTGGAGTGGCTATTGCTTTTTACAATTTTGATTTGAAATACCACTTTTCTAGTTTCTATAGCTAAAACCATAAATAATTTTTGCGGGGCTTTCTTTTTTTCAGTTGCTCTTCGTTTGACATTTGCTGAAACCCTCTTGAATTTACTTTTGCCAAACAAGATAACCATTTGTACCATTAGGCCACTGCCTCTTTTTAGTTGAGTTTAGGGACCTTCTCCAATTTAGTCTCTTTTGACATGAGCAGAGCGTCTGTTCATTCAAAAGGAACACCATGACACAGCTGGAGAATGTAGAGGGCATTTTGTCTATGTTTACCAATTTCAGAACTCAGAGTTGCTTTATTTGCTAGACTACCAACCAAGTTCTGAATTACTGGACAGTTTGGTACATTTATAAGTTTGTGCTAATTGAGGTAATAACAATTCTGAAGCATTATAAGGTCTACAAGTACCTACAAGAAAAGAAGAGTAAACAGTAACAATGTGTTACATAGTTTGAGGGTTAGATGAATTCTATATATTTGTAGCTATGTATTTAAAAAGTAACCTTTCTTGTAAATAGGTATTTCATAACCACTTAATCAAATTAAATCAATGCCTCAGTTATCCGTAATTTTCTCTTCAGGCAACCTTAGACACCAGAGCAGTGCTGAAACAAGGAATAATCATCTTAAGTGTGTGCTTCTTGGTAGATGATAGAGCAACTCCATAAATATAACCTCATTTGATTTGATTTTAAATACTGGCACTACAGGCAAAGAGAGAACCCTCAGGCAGTGAACTGTTAAAAAAAATAAAGCCAAAGACCTAAAGATTTTACCTGGTCCATGTGATTGGTTGGTCTTCTAATTAGCAAGCAAAGAATGGTTCTGATTTGGTGATGGTAGCTATACAAACCAGAGCACTTGCTGCCAAACCTAGAAACATGGGAGAATGCCAGATAAAGGAGCCAGAACAAATGAGAATGAGGAAAGGGACAAAGAGAAAGAAGATGCAGGGATGCAGGGAGACTGGAGGACAATAGAGGTCACTGAGGTCACTGGAACGAGAAGCGAAGGTTTAAACACTGATGTGAGAAAATGAGAGCATCAGTTACCAAAAAATTGAGAAAGGTGGGGAGCAAACAGCTCAGCTTAACCGAGCAGTCTTTTAGGACACCCACCCCTGACAGCACCTGGCTCACAGAGTAGGACAATCCATTGCATGGTGGGTTCCGGGCACTTCTGAGCTCTTCACCTGATGCCATTCCAGGAGAGTAGCAGCCTCATAGTGAATCCCCTTCATAATGAATGAAGGGACATTTGAATCATGATTGCTGTTTTTCATGCACCAAAACCTTGGTATGTAAAAAAAACAAAGGTAACTGAATTTTTCCTACAAAGAAAGTCTATGTGGAATCACTCATTGCCTGCCAGGGCTCACTTAAGTTCGACATTTCTGTCAAACTTAGCAGGATACCTCATTTCTCTACTGTGCTATATATAAGTCGACTAGACTATGGTCAAGTTTTTTTATGTGAACTGTTTAAGATGAGAGGAAAGGTTGATAATCCAAGATGGTAATGGAACCTACTGTGGCTTCTACTTGGTTATTTACATTCATATTTTGATATTGTAACCTTACCTCTTTGTATTATAATAATCTGTTCCCATCTGTCTTCTCCACTAGATATCAGTGCCTTGACTGTAGGTATCATCTTGGTATCGAAGACCCAGAGCACAGCCTCTGGCACATAGCTGGGGTTTAATAAATGTGGTTGAATAAATGATTGAAGAAGTAGATATATCTGATCTGAGAAATCACTGTGAACAAAGTAATGCCTTCACACAATGGAAACACAGTCGGGCGACACCTGGAAAGCTTAACTGCTTGTCTCTCAGACTGCTGCGAAGCCCCCAACCTCAACCCAAGTGCCCTAGTGTAAGTCTTTCCCCAGAACAACGGAAGTGGTTAAGTGTTCAGGTGTCAAAATGCTACCCTGCTGGGCTGCAGGCCCCATACAAAGTTATGTTACACTGAGTTTGAAATGCTAACAAAGCAGGTAATTAAGCTGAGTAAGTGCTAACTTGCTTGAAAGCAAGATTAGAAGCTGATAAACCAAAATGCTGATAATTAAGAGTTGATTATACAGCTTTGTTGTTTCTCTACCCTGCTAATAGCCTCTCATTCTTGGCATGTAATGATTTCTTCTCCACAAGGGAAGAAAAAAAATCAACCATCAATCTTCCCACTTCTTCTCTCCCATCCTAAGACACAACTCCCTCCTTTCCTAAACTAAATCCTTTGCCTGTGGTCTTGCTCTTTCTCTTTCTCTTCAATCTCTTGTATCTTTTACCTCTTCCTCTTACTAATTTCCTCTCTTCTGTTTACAAACATGTTCAGGGATTACCATTATAAAAAAAAAAAAATGCAAGCCAGCAAATGAGAGTGTGAGAATCTTCCCTTTTGCTCCATTCCCTTAAACCTCTACCATCTTTCTTTTCTGTGTTCCTTCCATTCTTGGAAAAGGAATCTGCATTCCTGTGGACCCAACTTAATTGATGATTACTTCTTCCTGCCTTAGCCTCTTCTACTGGTTCAGCACTAATGAAGCTCTTTCAGAAGCTATTGATTTATTCTTAATTGTCGGATTCTAGAATCTTCATTTTCCTTGCTCTTTGCAGCATTCCACATATGGTTGAACTGCCACTTTTCTGAAATGTGTCCTTGGGTGACTTTCATGACATTTAACTTTCTGGTGTTTTTCTCACCTCTCTTATTACTTCCTCTTTCTTTTCTTCTTCTTCTTTTTTTTTTTTTTTTTGGTAAGACAGGAAAGAAACTAATATTTATTGACATTTAAAACAAATTATATGCCAGGTATTGTGCTGAATTTTCAAATATTATCTCCTTTTATTATCATATTACCCTCTAATATAAATATTATTATCCCCATTTAAAATTTTATCTATCTAGCTATCCACTTATTTTTATCATTGTAAAATACACATAATATAAAATTTACCATAGTTACTGTTTTCAAGTGTACACTTCAATAGCATTAAGTTCTTTCATATTGTCGTGCAACTATCACCACCATCCATCTCCAGAATTCTTTTCATCTTGCAAAACTGAAGCTGTATGCCCATTAAACAATAACTTCCATCATACCTTCCTCCAGCCCCTAGAAACCACTTCCTGCTTTATGTCTCTATGACTTTGACTGTTCTAAGTACCTGTATAAGTGGAATCACACAGAATTTGTCCTTTTGTGATTGGGTTACTTCACTTATCATAATGTCATCAGGGTTCATCCATATTGTAGCACGTGTCCATTTCCTTCAGAAGACTGAATAATATTCCATTGTATATGTATATCACATTTTGTTTATTCATTCTTCTGTTGATTATCCTCATTTTACAAATGGTGACACTGTGGCTCAAATGAGTGAATAACTCGGTGAAAATCACACAGCTTTTCTCTGTGGGGAAGCATTCCTCTAAATTCTTAGTCTTATTTCTCCTCTCTCACTCTCCTCTCTTTGTTGATCTTATCTCATATTTTAAATTATAATTTCCATATGGATGTTTCTCCAGTGCATATCCTAACTTCAATCTTGGTACTGAATCTAATTCCTTATTTCCAGGAGATCCATCAGAATAACCCTGTGACGTCTTTGACTCACCATGCACAAAAACAAGTCCATCACTATCTGTTCCTCAAAATAGGCTTGTTATTCTGACACCCCTATTGTTGTCAGTGACACCACAAATTTTCCAGTCACCTGGACCCTAAATCACTGAGTCATCCTCAAGGCTTTTTCTCTTACATCCCCCAAATTCAGTGTTATAGAGTCCTGTCAGTTGTGCTTCCCTAATCCTTCTCATACCCACTCCAGCCTTGCTGTCCCTGTAGAAGAGGTCCTTAGTCAGGTGGATCTAAGAGCTTGGGTTGGATTTGGACCCCAACTCGGCCATTCCCTGGCTTGGAAAGGGTGTTGAGCTACTCACCTGACCTCACTGAGCATCAGTTTCCTCATCTCTGCAAGAGAGTTCAATGTGCAAGGTATCTTGATCATTAAATGTGATAATATTTATAAATAGCCCAGCACAGTTCAGTAGATGCTAAGTGAATGGTAATTCTTTTCCCTCTTTTAAAATTCTCTCTTACTTCTGGTTCACTAGCCTTCCTCCCTTGTAAGGATTTTTCTCTCTCAGTATTTAGTTACTAACAGGAAACACACCACTCAATCACTGTGTTTTAGCATTGTATTTCATTTTACAATGCCCTCAATTCTGTATACCAATCAGAAGCAGAGATTGTGTTCAGGGTTGACACTTCATATTGTGTTTGGGATTTGATTTGACATTTAGAATTCCTAAAAAATCTTGGAAGGGATTTCCAAAATTGTCTTATACAAAACAATTGGAACCTGCAAGATTTATTGAACCCGGCCTCATTTTTAAAAAGACTGCTATAAAGTCAGCGAAGTGACATTTCCTTGATTAAGAGCCTTGATGGGATTAATGGAGAGGCAGCATGAATTTATTCGTAACTTTGAATGTGCTGAGTTTTAATTGAGATAAGTGGAGTCAGCAAATTCTCTCCCAATGCCCATACACACCCTAAAGTACAATTTGGCAATAAAACAGACACACTGGTGCATGTTCAGCAGAAGGGATACCTGGGTAGAGGATTGTCTTCAGTTCGTGGAGTAAGGGCATAGAGGCAAATTAAATTCCCACTTCCTCATCAGCAGTCCGCACTCCAGGGAGCTGTCCAGAGTAGCCAGGCCACGACCTGCTGAACTGAAAATAGAAATTCCATGTATGGATCCTGAACTAACTGTGTTCTTTACCTAGCTGGGATGCAAGGTCTCGGAAAACCCATTAACAACAACTACAAAACCTCCAAACAATCTTTATGAGTAGTTTGGAGAAAGATTTTAATAACAACTAGGCATGAAAAAATTAGACTTGTGATGGAACCCTTCAGATTGCTCTTTTCCTTTAACGTTTTGGAATGGTAAGCAAGTAGGGCATGAAAATGGGGGTGGTGTTAATTCCCCATCTTGTATTAGACACCAGGTACAGCCATGTATATAATTCTCTCAACTTTACTCAGCATTCCCTGAGAGTGCTACAGAATCTACCTGAGATCAACGAGGCTGCTCGCTCATCAGCTAACAGCGTGACCACCCTAGGTACCACACTCCAGTTTCTAGCTAATGGTTCAGACATGTCTAAGATGGCCAGTCTATCCAAACACTTGGGATGGATTCATTACTACTGCCTCATTCCTGAAGTGCGTGATCAAATTCTAGCGACCGATTACTTGGGTGCTCTTGTTTGTATTTTGCACGGCGGGCCTGACTCGGCAAAAACAGACAGTGCTGCTCAACGGATGACTTACCAGGTCACAAGCTGCCTTCTGATGTTTGGTGCTTTGTTTTTTTTCTCATAAGTAAGGTTGTAAGTGTGAATGTTTATATATTGTCTGTCTTGTATACTGTCTTCTCTTTCTCTTCTAATAGCCTCCCTTCCCTTCTCTTCTCAGCCTTTCTCTTATGAGCCCTGGAAATGGCAGTCTCTGGTATTCTGTTCATGTTTTATGAAAACAGCAGACTCTGTCACTCACTCTTACTTACCACCCGTAACTCTTACCACAAAGCCTATTTTTCTTTCATTTTGCTTGAGAATTTTGGTGCTCCGGTCTGTTCACTGAGTCGAATATCTTTAGAAATCCAATGGCAGACTGGGTTTGAAGTTGGTTTGGTCTCTTAACAGAATCTGCCTTTCATTCCTTTATGAATCAGATTCCTCTAACTCTTCTGAAAAAACCATTATGATTTCCCTTAGCCTGGCACCCTAACATAGTAAAATAAAATTTTATAAGTGTGACCCAAGATTTGGCAATTGCTGTATTTGATAGTGGACTGTGGCCACACTCTCAGCATCTCTCCCCCTTATTTTTTTCCACTCTGTGTACATGCCTCAGACCAGAGGGTTCAAGAATAAATGTATTACCAAAATGAAGGGAAATAGTCCTTGAACTTCAGAATGAAGTACTGTAAAGTGGCCAAAACTCTGATTACCAGCCAGGCTTCTAGATGGTTTATTAATGAAGTGATGCATTATCCACAAGGGGGAAGAAATGCCATTAGTGTTTTACTCTAGGCACAGAAGTTCCTATTTCAGGAAAAGTAAATGCATAGCATGCACCATGTCAGAAAACGAATTTTACTGTTAACAATGAGTTGAATTTTCTTGTAGTGATGAGAAAATATTCCAGCCCTCATTGCCTTCCACAAATAAGTTGCTGGAAGTAAACGAGGTATGCTATTTCAGTACCAGTTTAGCAATACCTCTGCTCTATTATCAGCCACATGCACAGTTGGTTCATGGAGGAATGCAAGCTACTCTTGTCTGTGAATAAGCATCAGCCTGACTGTGCAGGAAGATAATTGCACTGCCTGCACTTCCGTTGGCACCTACGGATCCCAGCTAAGTGGTTAGTAAAACATTTTTGTAGGAATGTCAAGCACTTCTAAAATTTCAAGGACTGAGTTTTTTATTGTTCTTTTCTTTATGTTTAAGTTTGAGGGAAGCTCATGCAACGCCATTCCACTGCTTCCATTACTTGTAGCGAATGTCTTCAAGAGTGTGGTGCCGGAGTGTCTGTGCTTGGCATTACTTGATCAGTTGTGTTTTCTTTGCATTATACTATGACGCTGGCTGGACATGTTGGGTTATCAAGCGCCTGACTTCAAATGGATGGCAAATTCACTAAAGTGAAAATGATTGTGGTAGTGCCCTCATTTCACCCCACAGTGTATGTAAAACTGACTTTTAAAATGTTCAGTGGATAATGGATCAAGTAAGGTCGGTACTAGCCATGGTGGCCATGGCTATTATTTCCCCTTTTCATGCGAGGGTGCTCAGCAAAATGAGATTGTCACACTCTTTTTTTGAGAGGACAGCGACGGACAGTTAAAAGCCTCTTCATGTAAGGATGTTATTTCATAAAGACACCAGCACTGGATTATCCCCTTCACTTTAAACTTCTGCCAGCTTGTACAAAGAGATAAAACAAAATAGCCCTGGTCCCAGGGGTGGGGAAGTGCTGACCAGCTCAGCCTGGGTCCACAAGCTTTCATTTTGATTAGTCACATGTGAGGAAAATTCACTTAGGCTGAGAGGTAAATTTAATACCAGTTGTGCCCATGCTGTTCATATCACAGCCATTTTCACATGATGCCACTTAATTCCCTAAGAAGCAGGAAGGTAAATCGGTGGCTGGCCAGCAAAGGTGTCACAATGCATTAAGAACAGGACTCGCTGCAGGGGATAATGGTTCTGATTGCTGTTGACTCATGTCTCCACCAACTGCCTCATGTAAAATAAGTGACATTTAAAAGACATCAAGATGTGAGAAGAGGTAAGGGAGAGAAAAAAAGAGAAGAGGGTAAGAAGTACATGCCTACTAAACTTGCCATCCGAACGGGCAGGTTCTTTTCCACTCTAAGTGGTGGGAAATGATAACTCGACATGCCATGGGTGACCTGCACTGAGCTTTTAACATCCTGTCTTGTGTTTTTAAGGAAAAATTTGTAAAATTGCTTCTGGGAACTGTTCCAACATGTTATCATTTATTTCCAATTAAATTTTTTTTTAAGTTTTATTCTTTTGCCCTCCCATATCAGTCTGTTCATCTCTTTAAAAGCTTTAGGTTGAATCAAGTTAGGCAGTAGTAGACGACAAGAGGCAGAGTCTACTTTCTGAAGGCCCATTTATGTCTATTTTTATAAAGAGAATCAAATTCCAGTTTACAGTAAGCATATGCTTCAGTTGACATCTGTTTCTAAGACTTGGATGCTTTGTTTGCATAACAGTCACCAGCAAATGGCCTTGTTTTAAGTCTGCTCACTGAGTTGTATGTGGGTTGTTCAGCTGGGGATTTTAGTCACAGCTGATCCCCTACCGCTCATGGCTGATAGGAAGGGGGAAAATCCGAGAAGCCCAGTCCTATTTATTAATGCAGATTTTAACATTCTCAATGAACCACTTATCCAGTGTGATTCGGCAACCAAATCCTTATTTGCTCAGGCAGAGGAGGGGGTGTTCTTCAAAGTGCTGAATTAAAGCTTAGCAGCTTTCTTTTGGAGGGGGAGGGAATGGGGAGGAAGAGAGCAAGGCCCTCCGTCCGCCAGTCTCTGATAACTAGAAGTACAATGAGATTGAATCTTTTAAACAGGACCTCATAGACCTAGCTTATGTTTAATGAATGTATTGTTAACTAAGAATATCAGACATTTATAGAGCTCTAAATGTAGACCTTTTGTGCAAAAAGGCTTGATGATTTTTATTAAATACCACTTAAATGTCAGTTTAGAGTTTGATAGAACAGGGTTGTGTTTCCTTCATTCAAGTCATTTTGATTCATTTTAAAGCACACCTGATACCATGTGCATGAGAAACAGGCACAATATTAACATATTTCAAGATGTACATGTGATTATCTTCAGGATCGTTAGCGCTAATTAGAGAAGTTACTACTTGTGTTAAGCCTCAAAAACAAAGCTAATCCACAGTCTCTGTAAGTCCGTCCTTTTCCTTCCCTTCCCCCTGAAAGACGTGCCAGCAGTTCAAAATATTAAAGGTCCAAGGCTGTGGTCTATGTGCCCTAGAAAATAAACCTAAATAATAGAGGGCTTTCCTTTAATTCTCATATTTATTTAGAAAAAATCTAACTTTACTGTATTTGAAAATATAGTACCCACTAACTCTAACATACTGAAATTTTCTCCCTGAATTATTATATAATATTCAGTAATCATTTATGAAATATGTAAATGTTTCAAGTGGATTTACATACCAACTCTTCCTAGTGGAATCAACAGCAACAGCATGAAATGTGTCTACTCTATTTACTCTTATCCAGTGCTCCTACTTTCTTTTCCCCTTTAATTTTTATATATGGTAAAAATTTCATTGAAGAGAGATTTTAGATGACAGGACTGTAATTTTAAGCCCAACAGAAGAGGTGTGAGCAATTGGAGCTTAGCTCAAGCCTAATCTTAGGTTGTCAAGAAGAAGCCCATTCTCCCTATGCTAATCAATCAGTGTATCAACCAACCAATCATCTCTTCACTTAGCATATACCCTAAGGTTTGATATATCTATTAACTGCCCATCATGCAGCCGGTCTCTGGATGATGAGATTCCCCCTATCTCGGCATTTGGCGGCAGACGACTGAGCTATCACAGCCTCAGATAAATACCCAAGTGGCGATTTCAATCCTGGCCCTGAGTGCAGAGACAATCCAGAAACGTAAAAAATATTCTTAGAAGAGAATACACAGAAAATTACATTTCTCAACACCGTGATGTGTGTGAAAATTGTATATATTACATGATTTCCCCTCCCTAGACATAACAAAATAAAATAAAATTACTCTTTTATTATGATTGGAATGCTGCTGATCAAAAGAATTGTCGGAATCTACTACAAACTCTTAATTGCAAGGCAAATTTCATGTAGCCATGTGAATAAGTAAGAATAATGATTGTTTAGATGATGAATTTCCTGAAAACAGAGGCCCAATTTTATAAAACAAGACATATAATCATTATAATTCTGAAGAAAAGGGTCACTGTTTCTGAAGATTGTACATCGCTTCCAGCCTCAATTCAGAGGTTCCTATACTAGGTGAGCTGCAGCTGAATATATCAATAGCCTCGTCCACCAGCCAGTATGCTGCCGCATGGTTTGGAGACTGAGTGTATAAAACTCTTTGTTGAGAAATAGAAACCAAAAGAACTTAAATTTAACTGCTAAGAGTCTGTGAATATGTTGAAATTGGAATGACTATAATTCATTTCTTCAAACACTGATTTCACTGGAGGGTAAAATCCACAAGATACAAATTCAAATCATGATTTCCTTCCTACACTGTTGCTCAAGTCTCTTAAGACTGACAAGAGGACCTAGATGAGGTATTAGGGAACTGAGGTCCTGACCCAGGCTCCACCACTAACTGGCTAAGTGCTAAACAAGCCCCTTTGCTTTAGGCCTTACTTCATAAATTGAGATTTCTCTGAAGTGCCCATGAAAAGTAGGAACTAATTAGCCTCTTGATATGTAAATACTATTTCATATTCTTCCAAAAGGTTATTGTTTTTCATATTAATTATGGCAGGAATTTAGACTTGCACTATAGTGTTTGCTCAGCCAAAATCTCATCCGTGCTATTGGGCAACATAAACAGATGAAAAATCTATTCCAGCCTAAATATAATGCTCCAGGTTTGAAGTCATTTTTTCAATCATTTGTTGAAGGTGGGCCAAGCAGGCAGAATGATGGAGTTCACAATAATATGAACTCTTTGCTGCTGGAGAGAGAAGGAAGTCTGTTTTCTGTCCTGAGAAGTCCAGCATGAGTCCACAGAGACCACGATGACTTCTCCGCTCTCAACAACTCAGCCCGTGCACTTTGATCTCAGCCTAAGAACGCTCATGTGTCCTGGTGTGAAAGGGCCAGTAACAATATAACAGCCCTAGAATTTTTGTATTTTTCTCAACAGAAAGGTAATTGTGGTGTCAAGTTCAGAGCAATGGTTTGCTCTAAATAGTATCTTTTGAATGTCCTTCTTAAGGAGTTGTTATTCTCAGAGAAAACAGTGTATGGGTTAAGGTTATACATTTTATCATAGCAAAGTGAAGGGCCAAAAAAAAAAAAAGACAGAAAGAAAAAAACAACACAGAGAATCATTTTTTTTCAACCTCAAGTTGCTTTAAGGGCCCATTTTGGGACTCATTCCAGGCTACTCTGATTAGAGACCTGCTTGTTTGTAGATATCCGCAGATAAGCCCCATATAGAAGCACCCTTGATATGCACTCTGCTGAATGAGGCAAAAGGACTGATTCAGAGAAAGATGGACTGTTGAATGTGGATTCATTGTTGCTGGCCTGGAAACTTGTAAGCATGCACCTTTCAGGCCCAGGACAGCCTTACTTCCTAGAGCATCCATCCTGTCTCTGGTGATAATTGTTCCACCAGCTCTGCAGATTGTGGATATAGATAAGAAAGCCAGTGAAAGTGGATTGAGTGCAATTAGAAATTTATCCATACCAGGATTGACCTGTGATTGCATTTACAGGTAGAATCAAGTCCTGAGTAGATACATCACAGAAAGCTCAGCAAATAGATCTTGCAAAAGAAGGATTCATTTTTTATTGTGAGTTCCAGATTTAGAC
The DNA here is from genome assembly GCA_032199065.1 of Smutsia gigantea. Lineage (NCBI taxonomy): Eukaryota > Metazoa > Chordata > Mammalia > Pholidota > Manidae > Smutsia > Smutsia gigantea. The sequence continues at coordinate 306,500 of JAVSCE010013497.1, forward strand.
ATTTTGCTTCTGTTCTACATGCATTCAACATGCTTTCACATTTATCATATAAACATGCCACAGAGAAGTATGAGAAGCAATGAGTTCCCTGCTCTCAAAGAGTTTATATTCAAAGACAACATAAAGAAACAGATCAACATATTTTTCAGAAACCTAGAAGGTGATATCAGCAAAGTTTCATCTGAGCATGAGTAATGTTTGCTTTTCTATTATGCATTCTTTCAAGTGGAAAAAGGGTGCTAAAACTTCAGTGAAGATTAAAATGTAAAGTGGGAGGAAGATGAGATGTATAGAGGGGAAGCTGAAGGAATCAAGAGAGGGAAGAAAGTAATAGATACGGTGAAGGGCTCCCCTGGGTCCCTGGCTGCGCTCTCTCTGTTCTGCGGGCCCTGCCTCCACTTGAGAGAGATCTTTCAGCTCAGAATGCAGTGGGGCTGTACAGGGAATGTTCATTCAAACATCCAATGCCAAGGGTGGACCACTGTCTTAGGTTGTGCAGCCATAACAAAATACCATAGACTAGGTGGCTTCAACAACAGACATTTATTTTCTCACAGTTCTGGAGTTTGAAGTCTAGATCAGGGTGCCATCATAGTGAGTTTCTGTTGAGGCTTCCCTTTCTGACTTGAAGGGTGTTCACCACTTCACTGTGTGATCATATGGCCTTCTTTGTGCAAGCACAGGGTAGGGGGAGCACTGTCTAGATTCTCTTCTTACAAGAACACTAACATAGCAGGGCCCAAACACTGACCATCTCCTTATGAGCCCTATCTCCAAATCTCCAGTCACATGGGAGGTTAGAGTTTCAACATATGAATTTGGGGCAACACAGTTCAGTCCATGGCAACCACCAGTTGTAGCTAGACAGAATATCCCCAAAGTCGTCTTTTCCAACTAGCTGTTGGAGAGACCACCATTAGCCAGCACATAGTCCTTGAATCTTTGCAGTATTCTGGAAGCAATGTGCCCAGCTGTTAAGCAGTGGAGCAGAGGAGACAAGAAAGCATGCACCGAGTGGAGAGGGTGCATAGTGAATGCTTTATAAACACTCTGAATAGGTGAAAAATAATGACCTCTGACTTCTTTGTGGTTCTTAACTCATGCTGCCACAAGATTGCCACTGTGATATGAAAGTATTAATTGAATAGGGGCAATCAGAATTTCTATGTGAATAATGACTTAAAAAAAATATTCTGCAACAGAATGGGGAACCAAGACCTTTGGCTACACAGTTCTCTTGATGGGGGTCAGATAATTTTTTAAAACCCTGTTGTATATGCATTTTATGTCCTGTTTTAACTCTTAAGTCTGATATGAATTTCTTTTGAGTAACTTAAGAAAAAGGAAGAAAATTAAGGGAAAGAAAGATATGATAGATGCTAATATTGTCCTTTATGTTTAATTTGTGACTTTCTTACAATCACCTTCATCAACCCTCATCTTGAACAGTTACCGTTCCATTAAAAACAAACCCATGAATTTAATTTAATGTTAATGTACCAATGTCAGTTTCTTTGTTTTTGGAGTGTTGAGGCTTTATTTCACACTGGCGGACTCAGAGGAGAGTAATCTCCCAAAAGTCTGAGCCCCGAACAAAGGCAAAGGGAGCAATATATATCTATCTGTAACATTCCTATGCAAGCAGGCAAGGGGGAGTGAGTTTAGGGAGTGGACCTTGGGAATCTAATGTCAGTTTCTTAGATTTGACAAATGCGAAGATGTTGACAACGAGAGAAACTGGAGAAAGGGTATCCAGCAACTCTCTGTACTATCATTCCAACCTTTTACTTTTCTATAAATCTAAAATTTATTCCAGAACAAAAAGCTTATTCTTAAAACCCAGCTATGTGTGTTTTACAGTGAACATGTTTGGATAAGAAAGCCCTTAGCGCTACATTTATAGGAGCAGTTTCTCAATGCTTCTGCACATGAGTGCTTACTTACATTTGATAGCCTGAGAAGCTGATGTACACCTATATTCGTACACACCATCAAATTGGTCCCTAACTTGTCATGTTGAGATGCTCGCATATCTGATATTGAATCAGAGAAACAGGATTTAGAATTATCTGATTTTTTGGAACCTATCACTAAAATAAAATCTCTTAGCATGTTTATCAGCCACAGTGTACTATGTCACATTGTAAGCTATTTTAAAAATTTGTGTTTTCTTTTAGGCTTGCCACGTGATATATTCATGATAATGTGAAAGTATCTAATGGTTACTGTAAAATCAGAGGCTGTCCAAACAAAACTTAAAATCTAAACTTTCTCTCCAAAGTGTGATAATTCTTGGCTACACTAGCAAACAGTTTGACATGTGTTTAAACATAAGTCAATTTTTTAAATCAGATTGTCTTTTCTTAAAGATATGCCTAATGAAATGTGTGCCTGTATAATAGAGGAGACAGTATTTGATTTTTAATTTTTATGTTAAATAGTTTCCACTGTGTCTGTGCCCATTTGAATTTTTTCAAAATAAAAAGCCAATAGAAAAGTGCCTATCTGTATCACTGTGCCTACTGCCTTGTTTCACTTATGTTTTTGTGTCTGTCTTTTCCCCTGAGTGAGCTTGTTGAGAGTAGGAAATGTGGCTTTAGGATCTAGCTTAATTCAGTATGTAGTAAGGGTTCAGTAAATGTTTGCTTGAATTAATAAATGAATGAAATCACATTCAAATGAATTACTTCCATTTTGAAGGGACCCAAATAACTGCCTCTTGATTTTCTGTCTTCACTGTTCCTGTTTTAGAATGGCCTCACAGTTTGGACTGGTTTTTATCATTGCTATCATTCAGCTATGTATACTAACCTTTCAAATCTGTAAAAAGTATTTAAAAGAAAGAGAAATTGTTCATGTTTCAAACCTATTATAATGCATTTTCAAATATGTCAGACACATCTTTGTTAAAATTAAACCAGGGATTGGTTTTGAGTGAATAGCCCTATATCCTTACAGATGCTGTGGATGGATGCATCTAAGCTGCTTATTATATTGATGGGTTTTGCTGCTCTGCAGCAAATGAAAACAGGCAGCTGCTTCCTCCATCAAAGCAAAGAGCAGTCTGAGTTTTTATTAACTGAGCATTCATTTCTTCTATTGCCAAAATTCTTACACAAAACAAAAGAGCAGTTTTAGCACATTATTGCTTAACTAGACATGAACAACTGACAGCAAGTGATAAGCCTGTCTGCTTTTCACAACTGGTAATCATTTTTGGAATAGATGTTTTAATATAGTTGAATATAAATTTTGTAATTTACATCTACAATGGTACGTAAATTTATAGATCCAGTTTATTGCAGGAGAATGAAGGCTATAATCACAAAAGCCTTTCGCAGTGTTGTTAAATTTTTAATGACTATTTGAAAACTGGGGAAGGAAATGAAATCAAATTCATTTCTTTAAAAAATACAAAAAGGTGTTAAAAACAATCATACAAGTTGGTTGGAGCCGTTTGTAGATGGCCCTGACAGAGTAAGACCACTGTGTTTACAGACAGCATGAGCTTCGCGCCACATTCCCACACTAGGTGCAGTGAGCTGCCCAAGTTTGTGCAGCCACAGACATTTCTGGAGAGCAGACAGTCATGTTTCCTTCATATCAATGAATAAGGAGGAGCTGAGGGACAGGAAGGACAGAGCCCTGGTCATCTGGTGTAGCTGAGATTCTCAGCCAACCCTGACACATTTTGTTTTTGTTTTAGCAATCTGAATAACATACGTTTACTTTCAGATAGAATGGCAGAGAAGGGTTTGTTTCAAGAGAGTTTAAACTGGACCTCAGTGTTTGGCGTTGCCTTGTTCACCAAGTCAATTTGCTGAGTAGTCTCTCACCTTTCGGAACTTGCTGATTTCAATTCCCGCTGTAAGAGGTGGGGCGGTGCTCCTTCCCCTTGCTAGGTGGGCCTAAGGGGAGGAACTTGGAATAAAGATGTTTTGAAACACTGGGGTGCACACCTTCCAAATGACACTGTTGAATAAATAAGTTCTATGGCCTAACAAGCCTGATACAAGGGCAGTTTAATAAATGTACGTTGCCTTGGTACCTGTAATATGCGCCTCCTGAATACCGTTTGCTCTCCAGGGAGGCTTTCATAAATGGGCAGAGCATGCACTCCACCTGGAACACAAGGCTTTCAATTTGTTTGGAACTCAGTCATGGTGCTTACCTCCAAGTGAGATAAAGCTAGATCTAAGGCAAGAAGCTGCTTTAGAAATCAAGTGCATGAATCATAGGTAGCTGGGGGTAGGGGGTAGTGGGAGGGAGGAAGCGCACCCTCCTTATTCTTCAGTGTGTGCCTTATAACGAGTATGTGTGTGTATGTTGGTGAAGTGGCTCAGTGCCTAAGATAGGGACAATAACAATTATTTCTAATACTTTCTTCTTTGTTCCATTCCATTCAATACATTGCTGCTCTTATATGCCTTTAAGACACAACACAGTCCTATTTTCAAAAGAAAAAGGGTAATCTCATCAAAATGATGGCCGGATCACCCACTCTGAGAACACTATAAGCACATCAAGTCTTACAGGAGGGCATTATTTGGAGTAAGACTGGCAGTGAAGGTCTTCCTTTTTTTTTTAAACTGTGGGAAGGGTGTACTGTATTTCTGAAAGAATCCAGGCCATGTTTCTCTTCCTGTTAGGAACTCTCTGGTCTGATTTTCTGGGTCCACCTTTCCTAGAAATGACTGTTCTTACTTTCTGGTATCCTCTCTGACCAGTGGGGATGGAGCATTTTCTGACCTAGGCCAAGAAAGTTCACACTGGGAGATGTTTTTCTACCTATGCTTTGAGACCTTGGGAAAATTTCTTCTGTCCAAAAGGTAGTTTGTTACACTGATGTGGAGGAAATATGTTTGTGGAAAAAATACAGCATCTGAGAACAGTGCTCAATATTGGACAGGAAAAATTGTACTTAAGGTGGTTGTCTGTTACTAATATGCTGCTTTAGCTAGGTAAAAAAGCTATCACAACTAGACTGTGTGCATGTAGAGCGATTCTTCTCTGAAGCTGTGAGACTTAATTAACAAAGGCAGTTCTAATTTGATTAAAATAGACATGTTATGAAGACCTGACTTCTAAGACTGTTTTGAATCCTATCTGAAATATTTCCTGGTAGAGGATTAAATTTGAGTTTATAGTACAACCAAAATATTTCAACCAATCTAACTTCCTTAATATGTTGCAGGCTTCAGTTCACTGACAATTTTATAGCCTTCTTTTGGAAACACACAGATAGAGTGATCTATAGCCACTGGATTTAGAGTTAGAAGAGTCCTCAGAAGTCAATTTGGCCTTTCCAGCCTATTCTTGAAGCTAGAACCCAAATATGATTTGTCCAATGTCCCCAAATTAGTCATTGACAGAGTCATGAGAAGTAGAAATCAGTTCTCTTGATTCCAGCCCAGCCGCCAGGGTTGGAGCAATATAGGGTGGGGATTCAGAGACTTGCTCTCGCAGCTGAGCATGTGAGCTCAAATCCTGGCTGTACCACTGCAGCTCTCTGCTTTCGTGTATCTTATTGTGCCCTGGAGCTGGCCATATGATAGTCCGTACTTTACAGGGTTATTTCAAGGAATAAATGAGATAATCCACGTAAAGTACACAGCCCAGTGTTTACCAAGCAGTAAGTGTTCAGTAAGTGATGTGCTAATAATAACAATAACAACAAATACTAATGGAGCACTTACTTAGTACTTTTCTAATTCATTTAATCCTCACCTCTGTGTTTTATTAATGCCAAATAAGGAACTGAGGTAAGGAGAGCTTAAGTGACTTGCTAAGGTCCCAAAGTTAATAAGCCTCAGAGCTGTCCCCCAGGTTGAAGTCTTTGCGGTACGAGATGCTGAAGTTGCTGCAGTGACTGCGGTGTGTTCTCAGTGGTGCTTCAGCGTCTTCCTTGTCCTGTCTCCTTTCCTCATTGCTTAGTTGCTGCTCTAAAACTATCAGACAGAAGGTGGGGCAGGGTGCTGGGTGAGTGGGCAGGGCAAGCTCTCTGAGGACTGTCTCCCCCACCCCGAGTCAGAGGGGAGCTGGGGCTCCTTTCCTCTTTCCCTTGATTTGTAATCAGCACATGGATAGGTATCTGAAGTAAAATTTTAAGTTTTGAATTTTAATGCATTTTTAATCAAATCACGCCCATCAGCTAACCCATCTTGTAGTCCTTGAAGAAATATTCTGGTTATTTTTTGTGCCCCTTCATTTTCCTCCTACCACATGCTCATCACCTGTCCTTTTTCTAGTTCAGTTGGCTTCTCCAGGAACAGGGGAAGAAACAACGTTGCCAAACAGTTCATCTGGACTCTTGTTTTTACAACCTAGTGGAAGGCAGTATAGCACAGAGGTCAAGATTAGAGTCATATTACCTGGGTTCAAATTCCAGCTCTGTGACAAAATATCTGATTTCTTTACCTCTCAGTGCTTTGAGTTCCTTATCCACCTCATAGTGCCCGGGCAGCAGTCAGCATTCAATAATATTAGATAGTCGGGAGGCAGTCTTCTACCTGTTCCTGTCACCTGGTGTAGCCATGTTCTCTGTGATCTGGCTCCACAAACATCGGGAGGCCTGCAATGAATAATGTATTGTTCAGAGGCAGGCTGTTGATGGGTCAGAGCAGAAGGGCAAGTATAGAACAAGTATTGTCCATATATATGAAATACTTGTTAAGCATTGATTTTCAAAGTTCCCATAGCTAGGGCAGATTTTTCAAAAGTTTAGTTTTGGTTTGATTTTGGGGGTTATCTTTGGGAATAATAATCTCCCTGAAAGTATCATAAAAATATAACCCAAGTTGATAAAATTTCCTGGATAGAAACATGTCAAAATAATAACCATGGCGATAGCAGCAGTAACAATAGCTAACGTTATGGTACTAAGCACCAGGCACTGTTACAAGTGCCTTACCTGCATTATCTCATTTAATCCTCACCACACAGTGAGTAGGTGTTTTGGGTTTTTTTTGCTATTATTAATATACAATTACATGAGCAACATTATGGTTACTAGACTCCCCCTATTATCAAGTCCCCGCCACATACCCCATTGCAGTCACTGTCCATCAGCGTAGTAGTATGTTATAGAATCACTACTTGTCTGTATCCCCCCACCCCACCTTCCCTGTATCCCCCCACCCCACCCCCAACCCCACTACATTATGTGTGCTAATTGTAATGCCCCTTTTCCCCCTTATCCCTCCCTTCCCACCCATCTTCCCCAGTCCCTTTCCCTTTGGTAACTGTTAGTCCGTTCTTGGGTTCTGTGAGTCTGCTGCTGTTTTATTCCTTCAGTTTTTTCTTTGTTCTTATACTCCACATATGAGTGAAATCACTTGATATTTGTCTTTCTCCGCCTGGCTTATTTCACTGAGCATAATACCCTCTAGCTTCATCCACGTTGTTGCAAATGGAAGGATTTGTTTTCTTCTTATGGCTGAATAATATTCCATTGTGTATATATACCACATCTTCTTTATCCATTCATCTACTGATGGACACTTAGGTTGCTTCCATTTCTTGGCTATTGTAAATAGTGCTGCGATAAACACAGGGGTGCATATGTCTTTTTCAAACTGGCCTGCTGCATTTTTAGGGTAAATTCCTAGGAGTGGAATTCCTGGGTCAAATGGCATTTCTGTTTTGATGAGTAGGTGTTATTTCCTGTACTTAAGGAGAGAACTGATACATTACCTAATAATGCTGGCAAAAGTAGCAACCTACCCTACTCCTGAAGTTATTCTCTATTTCATTAATGTTTTATTTTCCTATCATTCATTGCTATCTGAAATTACCTTGTTTATTGTCTACAGTTCCTGTGAAAGTTATTTAGGCAAGGACTTTGTTTTAATCACCGCTGTATCCCCAGCTCCTGGAAGAGGCCTAGCTGCCAATAACTGTATGCTGAATGAATGAATGAATGAGGTTTGCAGGGTTTAAATAGCTTGCACAAGGTCACACACCATAAGAGCCAGTATTCAAGCTGAGTTCCAAGTCCAGAGCATTCTTTATTGTAGCTTTTTATAGCTTGGAGGCCACTTAGACATCTAGTGCAAGCCCTAGTATTTTGCAGATGAGGAAACTGAAGCTGAGAAAGGCTAAATTGCTTCCCCATATCATACAGCTTGTTAGTGGCAGAGCCAGAAGGAAACCCCAGACCCATAGTTAGTGTGTTTGTACAATCAATTAAGCTTTGTCAGTTCACATAAAATTGAAGGACAATCCCATAAGCATCTCTTGTACATCATCCACCCACTTGTTCATGCCATAAACCTAAGTCATGATACTGCCCTCTCTCTAACCACATCTTCATCTAATTAACTAATAAGGTTTGTCAGTGTACCGTCTAAATATAGCTCACATCTTTACACTTTTCTTCATCTTCATTAAATATCACCAGAGCCACCATCACAATTACCTAGGTAACTGTGCTAGACTCCTACCTGTTCCCCTTGCCTCCTCTTGCCCCTTTTCAATCTATTTTCTGTAGCCAGACTTGTCTTCTAAAATGTAAATCTGATCATACCACTCTGCTGCTTAAAATGTAACATTTATTTTAAGGTGCAATTTAAAATTCATACCATGGTTTTGAGCCTATAGGATCTGGCTCCTAACCACCCCTCTGGGCTCATCTTGTACTACTCTCTTCGTTTCTCTTTTACAGCTTCATTGATCCAATTTCCATCCTAGAACATCAAGCTCTTCTCTTCAAAGCTTCATTTCACAGGGCCCCCCTACAATGGACTATTCCATCTACCCCTGGTCCCCCCTCCTCTCCTACTTGCCTCAACATGCTCTGGGTCTCAGCTTACATGCAGTTTCCACAGGGAAGTGTTCCCTGATGGACTCTTCCCAACCTCCCCTCTGACCAGGTCCAGTCCCCTCTGATATGGTCTCAGAAACACGCTCTAGTTTTCCTACATAGATGTTATTATAATTATAATTAGGCACATTATTTGTGTAATTATTAATTTCATGTCTTCTTCCCTAACTAGACTAAAGCTCTAGTGACCGTGCTGTCTCATTCCCTGAAGATCCATAGGACCTAAAACATAGGAGATGCCCATAAAATATTTACAGAGCATTCTGTAGTCCTCCTGTGGATTTCCATTCTGGGCTGCAGTGCCTATCAGTGAGAAAGCAGAAATGTTTAAGGAAAAAGTGACAGAGTGTAAACTCTGAAAACAGTCCAGGAGGTTTTCCAACCCATCCCAGTATGAGCAGCTTTTCATTTAGTCACATCCACAGTGCATTTCTTCTTCAGAAAAGTCAGGAGTTCAGCTAAGGGTGTGCTGGCCTCTCCGTTTGAATCTCAGATTTGCAAGAGGCCTCACTTCTGACTCCTGCATGATGGGTATGATCATTTTAGCTCGAGTAGGGTAAAGAAAGCTGCTTCTCGGGTGGACATCAGCTGATCATAGGAAAGCCGTCTTTGCTGTGAGAGCATGTGTGTTGTCACCATTGGGCCAAGACAAACTACTAGAGAAAAGCAAGTTTGCAGTGCTTCTTGGTGAATGCTGTCTGTCCAAGTCTTGGGATGGACTTTCCCCTAACTGAACACCTGGGAGGCCAAAAGCTCTTAACTGGAAGTGATCTAGAAGAACCTATGCTTAGCTAGAGACTCATGTCTCAGTATCTACAAACAGCAAATTTTAGGATTTGTTCAATCTTCATGTTAATAATGGGTGTGTTGTTTGTTTCCAGATTAACCACAAAACTTGCCATTTAAAATAATTCTAAACTAGCTACTTCACAAACAATAAAAAAGTAGTTACATACATTAAATAGATCACATTGTCAACTTTCTCCCTATTATTGCTACATAGGCAGGTAGTTTTCCTTATTTTAGTGCTGGCTGGCTACTGGCATTCTGAAGTCAAACAGATTTGACAGGCCCAGTTCTGACAGAAACATCTGCAGGGAACCAACCTTTTGTTCAAAAGAAAACACAGTAAAACCAAATGACCATGGAAACCCAAGTATAATATGATATTCTTCTTTCAAATAGAGCTCTTATTTAGTTAATGCTTTCCTCGAGGTCCAATGGATGAAGGAGGCCTTTTCTCCTATGAGTTAAACTACTTCACTTAATAGAGTAAACACTAAGGAGTAGGAAACATGCCTCTAAATAACTTTAAAGGAAGTAACCTGATTCATGATATGTGTTTTAGAAAATAAGTTATCTAGAATAAACCATTACTTAAAATATTCTGTGATGCATTTTGGGGGATCAGTACTTTAACTGCTTTAAATGCCACTTTGGGCATTGTTCTGCTTCATCGGGTGATGTCAAGAATATAACAGAAGTGCCTATAATTGATGGATAGAGCCCTACAATATGATTAATGGACTATAAAAGTCTTGAGCATAAAAAACCTCACCAGTCACGTCCTTGGCTTGTACGCCTTTCTGAAAAATATTCTCATCATTTTCCAATGAGTTTCTCTCTGTTTCAATAAGCTCTGCCAGTCACTGTTTTTCTGCAGTGTGTACTGAAACCTCACCACTCAGAGCTTAAAGTATTTATGCTAAAGTATACTCTGTGAATAGTTATTGTGTGTCTTGGATTCCAGAACTGTTCCCACAAAGTTATATCCAAAACAGCATAATTTCCAGATTTCAGGTAAGCTTGGAGGTTGAACAATGCATTAAAATCAATTCCTTCTAGAAAACTCACTAAACCACTGTGAAGAGATGTTTTAAAGACATAAACCTACAAAGGTGATAAAATGAAGGAGCATATATCAACATAATTTTGGAAGCTGAGAAGCAAATGGATGAGAAGTCATTGACTTAGCAGATATGAGAAAGCCAGCAGTTGGGAAAGTTAAGAACCAATCCAATTCATACTCTGAAGCTTTGAAGGGCTCAAGAATTGGTTGGGAGCAGGTAATTCTAAAAGTAAGAGTTGAAGGGGGCTAAAATAAGGAGATTTATTTGTTTAAGGAACAGTTATATCCCCATTCTAGGCTATTGGGTAAACTTCCCTTTGTATATGCCCAACAAAAGAGAAGGTTGAGTCTCAGAAGCCAGTTAAACTGAGGGTTTTTAATTGGTGGACACCAGGTACAGTTGAAATCTGAGTGTGTCAAAAGCAGGATGGAGGAATTAGGTGGACATATGTAGATTGAATGCTGAGCCTGTCCACCCACACCTCACCCCTACACACTCAGCCCTCTGCACCTCCAATCATCTTTCTATCTTTGTACAATTACATTTAAGCAAACAGCAAAAATTACCTGATATCTGAGGAAAGCTTTTAATATGACAGGTGCCAAAACCAATAAACAGAAAAAAGCAACATGAAGAACATGGACTATAGAAAGATAAGAAAATTTAAAACAAACTGTAATTAAATACTGTCAAATAATTAAAAAATATTGCATTCATGAAACAGGAATAAAAATCTCTAAAAAGGAAATATTCAGAGAACTATAATCAACAATAGAAAAAATGAAAACAAGAAAAGGGTTGAGAGATAAGATTAGGGAAAACTGAGATAGAAAGCAGGAAAGAAAAATAGGAAATAAGAAAGAGGATAAGTTCAGAAAATTCAACATCCAAATAGAGTTCTGAGAAAGAGGGCAGTTAAAAATGGAGGTAAGTAAATAATCAATTGAACTTCCTAGGAAATCTTCTAAGAACTGAAGAGCATGGACTTTTCAGACCAAAATTATCCACTGAAACATGCAAGTTGTCAAACATTTACTTTCCACACACTTTTTTCAAGAAGCTACTGGAAGACGTGTTGCACTAAAATGAGGAAGTAAACCAAGAAAGGAGGATAAAGAATAGAGGAAACAGATCATAGGAGAATATATATTTTGGCATATCCAGTTGACCTTTGAACAACACAGGATTTGGGGGCACTGACTACCTTCCCCACTCACACCCCCTCACACACAAAGCCAAAAACCCACCTTTAATTTTGACTCACCAAAAACTCAACTGCCAATAGCCTACTGCTAACAGGAAGCCTTCCTGATAACATAAACAGTCAATTAAACATATTTTGTATGTTACATATATGATATGTTGTGTTCTTACAATAAACTAAGTTAGAGAAAAGAAAGTTTTTTTCAAATTGTCACAAATCTCCAAAAATTCTTCTGATGTATTTATTGAAAAAAAATCTGTGAACAAGTGGGCCCATGCAGTTCAAACCATGTTATCGAGGGCCAACTCTATACTCATAGAGTTGTACAACCATCACTGCAATCAACTGTAGAATATTTCATCACCTCTAAAAGAAATCTCACACCCATTAGCAGTCACTCCTCAGTGACTCAACATCCCAGCCCTGGACAACCACCGCTCTGCATTCTGTCTCTATAGATTTGTCTGTTCTGGATATTTCATGTAAATGGAAACATACAGTGTGTGGCCCACTGTGTCTTGCTTCTTTCATCATAATCTTGGAATAATGTTTTCACCTTCCATCCATGTTGTAGCACAAATCAGGACTTTATTTCTTTTTATTGCCACATAATAGTCCATTATATGGACATTTTATTTATCCATTCATGAGCTGATGGACATTTGGGTTGTTTCCGTATTTGGCTATTATGAACAATGCTGCTATGAATGTTTGTGTACATGTTTTTGTATGGAAATGTTTTCTTTTCTCTTGGGTATTTACCTAGAAGTGAAATTGCTGGGTCCTGTGGTAATTTTACACTTAACTTTTTTGATGAACTGCTAGACTCTTTTCCAAAGTGGCCACACCATTTCACATAATTTCTCCACATCCTTACCCACACTTATTATTGTCTGACTTTTAATTATAGCCATCATGAGGGTGTGAAGTGGTATATCATTGTGGTTTCGATTTTCCCTAAGATAACTTTCAAAAACTTAAACAGATGAGTAAAAATAAAATAGGGTTGTCAAACCCTATCTTGCCAAAGCTTTGAGGAAATAACACCTCTTATTGGAGCTGTAATTTAGTACAAATATTTTGGAGGACAGTTTGGTATATCAGAAGGTGAACATCCTTAGCTTTTGACCAGATTTCCCATTTCTGGGTATCTGATCTATCATATGTTGGGGAAAAAAATGTGTCTTCATTGTACCACTTTTTATAATCCCATAATAGCAAAAACTTAGAAACTAATTTAAATATCTATCAAGAGGAAACTAGTTAAATTATGATGCAGACATAAAATACCTGGGCAGTCATTAAAACTAATGCAGGTATAGTATATTTTTACTATCATGGGAAGCTATCCATCACATACTAAGTAGAGCAAAATCTGATCATTGAATACCTACATTATAAGATCCCATTTGTGTAAAATATCTTTATGCTTAGAGCGGGAATGATGTCCAAAATGTTAATAGCGATTAGATACTAGTGGTGGGATTTTAGGTGATTTTTTAACTTTGTTCTTTGCATTTTTTTTTGTATTTAATTTCGTTAAAAATCAACCTCTATAATTTTTTGAGAAAATTATGGAACTATTTTAAAAGACTGCATTTTAGAAGTCACATTCTCATACTTAATAAAGGCTTGAATTTTAGTTAAATATCCTTCTCTTATTATTTTTTTAAACCTCAAACCGTCTACTAAAAGCATAAAGAAATTCATTATTGTGGTGATTATATCCACTTGATGGAGGGCACTGGCTTGGGCTTTTCCCTCAGAGAATTTTATTATGTACTTTAGTCTTTATAGAGTTGTTTTTATGTGGAGGTATGCCAGGCACTAGTCCGTGCTAAAACTCATGAATAGGACAAGGGAAAAGAATTGTTTCTTCAACAGTTGTGGTTATTGGGATAATCATTTTGGGGTCACATATCCTCTCTCCACTCTTCTATCCCCCTTTGTGGGATAACATTAACAACTAACTTTCTTTTTCTTTCAGCTTGCCATGAGCTCTTCTAAATACATTTCATATACTTTACTAATTTAATCCTCACAACAATCCTGTGAGGTTGATATTACATTTGTTATTTTACAGATGAGGAACCTGAGGCACAGAAAGGTTAAGTAACCAATCCAAGGTCACTCAGCTAAGGAATGCAGAATAGAGTCAGGACTGGAGCCCATGCCTGGTTCCAAAGTGCCTGTGATCTTAACTGCTACACTCCACCGCCCCTCTGACTTTCCTCCTAAATATGACTCCAGTATGACTTGGTGATTTATTTTGTTTCTCCCCAAAATGGTCATTTCTACCAGAAATGCCATGGAGGCTGAGCTAGGGAGTACACCTGACTGAACTTTCCTGCCACAAATGCTCTATGGAGTCATCTCTTTGCTGTTCATCTATTTACCCATCGATTCTTTGAGGATTTTACTTACCATTTCTTTGACATCCTCTTCTCTGAAATGTTCAGATTTCTTACTCCTCAAAACTGGAGATAGACCTGGAAGAAAAAAAAAATCTTTCTAGATGTTTCAACTTTAAATCAAATCCCATTAGAAGACTGCCTGGTGCTAAGGCAGCAAACATTTGCTGCCTTTCCCGCAGATTGCATAGCATTCCCTGCCTCAGATAGTGCAGGTGCCTGGTGCCCTGCCTGGTCTTTGAGTCTGACCAGTGGGGAAGAAACATAATTTTTATAAGGCTATAGCATATTCTGATAATGATACATATTTATTGTAAAAGTTTTGGAAAATACAAAAAGGTTAAAGAAAAACATTTAAAGCACCTACAAACCCTACCATCTTGTGATAACCACTAGAAACTGTGATTTCCAAGCATGTTTGTCTTCTCTTAAAGCAATTCATATTCATTCACGAAGACCATGTATGTCTTCTAAATGAATAATTTACAGATGATGATCTTAGAAAATACCCATCCATGGAATTTAGTGGGTGGGATTATTGTCAAATTTAAAGATGTACCCAAGTTGGTGAAATATGGATTTCTTAATTTTACACTCCAGTTTGACTTTTCTTAATTGAAGAGAGGAAATAATTGTGGACATTAGAAAACATTAGTTTGGAATCAAACAAAAAGGTATAATGACCTCAGTGGTTTAATTTGCTCCTGCTGGTGATTTTTCTATTTATTTTTGCCTAACGTGGGCTGCAGATACAGTAGGTCTTCAACTGATGTTGGCTGAAAAAAAGGGTCATGTGTACAATATTAATGGCATTTCTAACCATTAAAATTTAACTTTTGATATTCATATTTTGGGTTCTTACTGTTTTTGCTGTTTTGTTGTAATTGAAATTTGGTAAAATTTATTTAGGATTTTTACTATTTTCCTGGGAAAAGGCTATAATCAACAACACAGGAAACTCTTAATATGACATACTACTAGCAATAATTATGTTCAGTTTACTTCAGGTTGAAATAGCTTGTACTGAACATTATTTTTAAGAGCCATTTCTTAAGACAGTGATTATAGAAAAGATTTCCATAATCAAAAGGTCTATCCTCTTGTATTTTCCAGGCATCTGGCCGGCTGAAGAGGTTTTGGCTTACTACTGCCTCAAGCACAGTAATGTATTCAGGTACAAATATTTTTTAGCCCATTATGGGTATTGTATTTGCATACTGAAGATTTCCATGATTAGATTCTTCAAATCAAATACTTAAAAATATAAGAAGAAGAAAGAAAGGAAAGGAAAAAAGTTTGTGGTGAAAACATGTGGCTTCTGAAAAAGAAATCTGAATTGCCTTTGGGTACTAATACTGCACAGCAAGGTTTTTGCTATATGTCAAAGGCTTTTGATTTCTACTCAAGGCATTTTGTTTCACTTTGATTTGGGGGAAACAAAAGTAAAAGTCCAATCAATCCTTACTGGTTGTGAAGGTCAAAAAAAAACAAAAACAAAAAACAAATAGACATTCTTTAAACTTCTGCTAAAGAAATCACTACAGAATATTTGATAAATAAATACCCCACAGCTATTATTTAAAGTGTCATCTCACTCCTAGTTTTAAGGGTATTTTGTATGCCTGACAATACGCATTTGAAAATATAAATTACTATTACCAGATTCTTGCTATGGAAATAAATGCTTTCAACTGCCATTGTGCATTATAGGTCAAACCCACAGATGGAATTTAGGAGAAAGAAAAAGATTCCTTTTATTTAAAAATTATAAAGCTGTTTGGAAGACCCAGAAAATAGAGGTTTTTCATTTGAACTCTTATTTTTTTATAAAAGTCATCCAATATATTTCTTGAACAGCCCATTATGATTCTAGACAAGCCATTAACAGTCATGGTGTGTGTTTTAACAATATATACTTACAAGACTGTGTCAATAATATGTATTTTTGAAGCTCTATAGGTCCATATTTATCAACCAGACTATAATTGCCTTGAACAACTAAATACCCATTAAGTGTATTTTGTAATATGAACGTCCTTGCTTGGCTCTTGCTCCCTTTCCCCTTTTTCCCCCCTCTCCCTCATCTTTAATTCCCTTTCTTTTCTCCTGTTGAGGTAATAAACTGCCACACTAGGAAGAAGAAACTATCTTAGGGGCCTAAGCATATGCACTAAGAACAGGGCAATGTTGCACGTGGGCTGCAGAACTACCCTGGAAGTCTGGCGTTTACTCATCTCACTGTGCGTAAGCTTGACTGGAGCTCCAATCAGCAAGGAGTGGGCCAGGCAAGAATGTCACACGTTGAGGGCTGATATTTAGGCACAAAGTAAGCGCAGAGTCTCAGTCAGCTTTAACTCTGAGTCGCTTTACTTTTGAGTGGTGAAGTCAGAGCCCAGTCATTTCATTAGCCTGGGTGTGCTGGCTTAACCATATTATGTCCCTGCATTGTTTATTCACTGTGTTGTGTTGGGGTCAATTGTGACTTAAGTGTTAATTGCTAAATGCTCTTTGTGTAATTGTTCTTTATGGGGACAGTTCAGCTTTCCAAAATGTTTCAGCTTGTCTTAGAATTTTTTTTTTATTCAAGCTTGCATTTATTTGTGTGTATATTGTGTGTATGTGACTATAATGTAGATACACACTCACATATATTCTTCATTTACTTGTCTAACTGTTTTTGAAGGAATGAATGTGGATTAACAGTGTTATCCTTTCCTGACAATTATCTTTCGCTACTCTAGCTAGTTTAGTTCTAAAAGACAGCGCCATTGACAAGGGAAAAAAAGGGAACCTTCTCAGATTTTTCAGCTCAGCGGTGGTAATGTTGCAGTGAACACTAATGAGGGAACCCCCACTGATTTGCCTGCTTTGTGACTTTTCTATTTCATAATTATTTTTAAAACGCAAAACGACATGAGGTAGCCTAGTCCTCTCTCTGCAACTTCCTGGTCGCGCCGTTCTTACTGCAGATGGCAATTTGTTCTTGTAACATATATATCTCTCTGACCATTCTCATCTAATTTGTATGGGTTCTACCATTTCTTTTCTCTCTTTCAGGGACCTTGCTGTGTGTGAGCTAGGGGGTGGCATGACATGCTTGGCTGGGCTCATGGTAGGTCTTTTCTCAATTCCAATCCCATTCAGTGGGAGGAACAAAAGGAAAAATGTTCCAGGGCCTCCAACTGCTGGGTCAGAGAACCGTCAACAGCATCAGCTGCGGTCAAGCTGCCGGGCCTTGAGAGACCTTCTAGATTGACTTACTTTCGGATCATATTGATTTTAGGGTTGCCTCGATGAGCAGAAACATTTTACCTCAGTGTAGTCAATATCTCTTGTTGTGACATTCCAGGCCTTGCGCAGTCTTTCTTTGCCATAGCGAAAGCATTTTTTTTTTCAGATTATAGTCCCATTTGCTAAGATACAGGAATAGCCTGGCGAATCACAGTTGGAGCACCATGATATAGCTGCTAATGTTTTGCCTGCATTATTACGCCAACAAACATGATCCAGAGCGCTCAGTAATTAGATTCTTTTGAATTAGATTGGCCATTCAGGAACGTCGTTCCCCATTCTCTGGGTTCTGAGTCATGTATTCAGGAGATATTATGTAGCAGCACAGTGCATTAGACAAGTTTTTATGTCTCTACAAATAAAAGCATATTGTTACACTGATTGGCATTTGACAAACCTGTCGCTCTTACACAATGTGTCGAGGTTACAGCCCAATGTGCGAGCATGTCAAAGCTCACAAAAAAATTACCCTCACAAAGCCATCTGCCTGCAATGCAAAGTTATATGAAGGGCATCAGGCAGTCAGACAGAAGCAAGCTGAAAGGCAGAGTGACAGCCTTGTATGATGGCTCTACTAGATAAACAGAAGCCCACAAATGAAAGCCTCTCAGAATACCATCATCCGCTGTCACAATGCAATTACCGAACAGAATGATAGCAAGATAGAGGCTCCCGCAAATGGAATGATAAAAGTATTGACTGATTTGATTGAATGATTAAAATAATGCAGACATAAAATGAAAAAAGATTGAAGATTGTTACAGAGAAATAGGTGAGGAAGCATGATACTGAAGGCTTGTCACTCCTGTCTTCACTTCCACACAGACAAGCATATTTGCTCATTGTTTGCTGTGCTCCCTTTTTTTTTTCAGGTTGCTATTTCTGCAGATGTCAGAGAAGTTCTGTTAACTGATGGGAATGAAAAGGCCATCAGAAGTATCCTTATTCAGATAGAAAACGGGTTTGTTGTGCTCATTCCTTTTTCCTGGCTGAGTAACAACTGGTATAAAGAAAGACAGCATGGGGTATTAAAAAAAGAGTTCCCCACACACACATGATAAGTAATTAAGAAAAAGTAGAAATATATGATGGATATGACTAAATGGGTTTTTAAAAAATTTCCCTACATTTTTATAGTCACTTTGCATTAAAGGAGCCTATGATTTGTGGACCACTTAAGGCAATAAGAACATTTGTTTCATAATAATTTTCAAGCATTCTTGTCCTTTTATTTCCATTGAAATTTGCCGGTATAAAATAAATGATTTAACATTAATTATGTTTGATATTACTTGCAAAAATTAACATCAAGGTTCATATTTGTTGCTACCTTTCTTGCGTTCGATATTGTGTTTTCCACATAATATTGTACCTACTCTAATTGCAGAGAAGTTACCTGTATGTCCCCACTGGAAACAGCTATCAGTTTTCCATTATTTCCTTTTATTTAGGATTATACAAGCTATCTCTTTTTTCTGCCATGCTATTACAGTTCAAGCTCCATTATAGTAGATCACACTTTACTAATATGTACACGCAGTTCATGAAAATTGAACTATACTTTAACTAAGAAAGAAAGCATAATTTTTGACTGCTCTAGCAATCGAGCTGATTTGTTCAGGGGCAGTTAACAGCCGTTAGACATGGAGAGGAAAGTGAAAGTATATTTGCTTTGATTTTTTTTTGGTGTGCCTTACATTTTTGTTATGAAAGAGACAGTGTAGTTAGGTGATTTTTAGACCCCTAAAGTGGCAAAGCAGTTTTGATTTTTGTGGCAGCTTACATAAAGGCTATTTTTTATTTTCTTTTTCTACCTCTGCTATGTAATTTTTTGGAAATAAAATTTGCAGCAGATCTCCCAGGCTGCTCAAACAGGAGGAAGGAGGTGCAGGAAGCACAGTGGCTAATATTATTCAGCAGCACTTGTGTGCTCTACAGAGCCCCACCCAGCTAATTGCCTGACAGACTTAAAAAAAAATTCAGGAAGAAAAAACAGCCAATCACAATCTTGGCCTTTCACACAAGGGAAAGAGATCACAAAAGGTGCTTCCTTTTTTAAAATGCAGGATTTTAATCATGATCTTCAGACTGTCGCAAGTTTCTCAAAATATTCCTGAAGATGAGCTGATGTTGTTTCATTCACTCTGCTTTATTCTGAGTTATGCAGTGCGCTGTATCATTTCACTGTGCTCCTCCTCCGCATGTCAGGGAACACATACAGCAAGAGCTAGTCAGGTATGCTGGCTCAGCCCCAACCAATGATTTGGGGGGAGAAAAGCAGGATTATTGGACAAGAGAAGGTCATTTTAGCCACAGAAACTTTCAGCTTGGGCCCAGCAACCTGAGATTTTTCTCAAGTCAGCAGGTGTCTTATTTAATAGCATCAGAAACCAATTAGAACTTTTCTCAAACTATGGGAAACATCTGTAGTTGGTATGTAAATTTAATTGTACTAAAATTATTATTGAGCTAAACTACAGAGCTTCTCAAGAAGAGAAGCAATGCTAATGTCATTAATTAATGCACCTTTGCTTTAAACAGCAAAGATGCCATGCCAGCTCTTGAAATCAGAGAGGAAATCTCAGATGCTGTATTCACTCTGCCAGCCTTTCAAAGAAATGATTGGTACAGCCCCCTCCCAAGAAAATGGATTTTTAACATTTGGTCCTCAGAAGCTCAGCCCTGAGAGTGCTTTATTGTGCTGGGTTTTACAATGGGTTTAATATAGCAGGGTGCCAAAGGGCAGGAGGGGAAGAACTTTACAATGTAGATAAAGGAGGTCCTTTCAGGATGCAGACCACAACTGGTAGTGTATTTTATTTCATCTCTTAGGACTTTCGTGATGGAGTTCATTTTTTATCATGCAGTTGTTCTATGTTTGTGTGCCTTTTTCTGTTGTAACTAGACCTAATTTTTTTAATTAAGAGGAGAAAAAGCATACATAAAGCCTTAAAAATTGGCAATGTTTTGCCTGCTTTTAATACTAATGTTATTCTTGATTTGCTCACAGAGCTTATAACTGGCATTCACTGTAAGTTGTTTTACTGAGTCAGGTTAATAAGAATGAAGTATTTTTTTTTTCTGTTTGCCCACTTTCTGTAAGAATAACTAATTGACTGAATCACATACTGTTGGTGCATATAGATTAAAACAAACTCATTTAAAAATTACTGTTTACATCTTTCCTTTAAAATTTTAGGAAGCCTAAATTATATAGTAGTCGTAGGATATTATCCAAAAATTGCTTTCTAAAAAGTAAAAGTGAATGTCAACAACAACAAAAAAAGGAAAAACATTGCCAGAAGCCAGAAAAATCCCTAAGCAGAGCTGCTAATTATTCTTAATGGGCAAGATGAGCACATTAAGAAACAAATGAATACATCAGTGAAATGTAATTGAAAATCGACCTGGCAATCACACATCACATCTGAGTATTGGCCTGTATATTATTCTCATCGTTTTAAAAATTATTTTTGTTGTTCCTGGCATCTGAATTTAATGAACCCAACTGAGTCTTACTTCCGAGTCTCTTAAGCTTCTAAGATTCTGACTCTTACCTTTTTTTTTAAAAGAGCATTTTCTAATATTTCCTTATCTTCTGCTATTTCTATTTCTTAAATATGTGAGGCAATGAATGGATAAGCTCTGAAGAGCTTTATATCATAGAAGCATATCAACCAGTTGTGGGGTTATTTATTATCTTCCCTAAAACGTATCAAATGAATTAGCTATGTCTTCTAGAGCTCTCTGCCTTGACCCTGGAGAGGGGGATGTTGATTTGAGATTTATTAAACAGTGATATCTGAAAAGAGATTAAGACTTGAGGTGTAAGTGAATGTTGTAAGCCCTAAATATTTTCTCAGATTCATGAGTAGATGTCGCTGAGCTTGTCCTCAGTCCTTAAACCACATTGTGGGTCTAACCCAGAGCTCCCCGCCCATCCAAGAGCTGCCTCTCCCCTACAGGTGCCATTTTATTTGTACCCAAAGAGAACAAAGGATAAATTGGAAATGGGGTCATTTGGTTCATCCCATTCTCAGATTTGACCTAAAATAGGGTGAAACATGTTCCCTTTTAATCTGTACTATCCATTGTGCAATAAAGAAAGAAACTTTCAAGTGCCCAAAGATAATAATTACTCAATAAAGTTTGTTTTTGATGACAATGACACAGAAATAAGGGAGGGAAATGGTATGCTGAGTTGTTATTGATGCTAAGCCTCTTTGAAGTCATAATGAATAAAAATACAATACCTGACTAATTCACCCAACACAAGCATTCTGCCTTGATCCATCCTTAGTAAACACCAGATAACACATGTGCAGAATGTGGCAATGCGTGATGACCCATGTTTTGTGCTTCTGGCCCAAGCCTCTTATTCCCAGGGTGTGCAGTCTGCAACATGATCTTCAGCTTAGAAATCTCCAAAAATTGGCAAATCTCCTGTGCATTTTAAAGGCGATACTCTTGGCTTAAGATTATTTTATTTAACAGAATCCCTGACTTGAGTAATTAATAAATTAAGCCTCATGTGGACTGTGTAGCCTGTGCTGTGGATGGTTGAGTCCTTGGAAATAACAGTCCTGTGTCTGGGCCCCTTCCTCCACTGTCAATGCCAGTTGTACTTCTATTTACTAGATAAATCTTAAATGGACTCCATGCGTCACATTGGGTAGAAGCTCAACAAACAGCTTTGAAAATGAAATTTAAATTAATTACTACATTAAGTTAATTAATTAAATTTAATCAATTACTATTAATTGCATGCCATTTTGGGTTCTCATGATACAGCAGTGGACAAGACAGACCAAGTCCTTATTCTTATGGGTCCCAGAACTATGACTTGACGTAAGACTTAACTGGTCTTACATTTGTACATGTGAAAGACACTGAAAAATCTACAGGAAAAAAGTTCTTTGATTTCTTCCAGTTATTTAAATTCTACAATATAAATGTTCACATATTCTGAGCAGCAGAGAAAGAAAATAAAACTTATTGGCCAAACGTCATTTTAGTTATTATCACCAGCTTCATTCCTCCAAAGTTTTTGCCTGATTTATTGAAAAAGATAATGAATTGACATGAATTAGGCACCTACTATGTGTCAGGCTCATCCTACATGGTACTCCATTAAGCCTATATAATAGGTATCATTATTCCTGTCTTTGAGATGGAATTCGGAGAGGTTAATTTACCCAAGTTCACACAACCACTAAATATCAGAATGAGCACTAGACGCAAGTTCATTTGACTTCAGACTTTGTTTTCTTTCCCCATTAAGCCTTTCTGTTTCACCAAAAACTAGAATGATTTGGTGAGTGTCATCTTGCAATTCCTCAGACTCTGAAAGAAAAAGCTTCTGATCCATAATCAGAATCCATAGATGTAACAAATGGAACAGCTAACAGAGTTCAAAGCACCTCGATGTCATTCTCCTAATTCATTTGTTTAATAAGCACTTTGAAGACTATTTTGCAACCTTTAAATAAACAAATATTGCCCATCAGGCATTTTAAAAAACCTTTACAGATCAAAATGGGCAAGATTTATATTATAATTTCAATAATTTCCTACCCTCACCTTTGATGGTCCAGTGAAAATAAAAGTAACATAAACCAAGAAAGTAATGTTTTGTGAATCACAGTGTTATTTTTAAAACTCTTTCTTGCTTAAAGAACAATGCCGACTATCAAACTATATATGCAACTACTGGTAAACATAACAGTCACTAGTTGCAGGAGGAGGCTAATATTTTAAGCAAAATTTTATATATAATTAACTTAGTTATATTTATATATATAAGTAACTTTATATAAATTTAAGTAATTGCTGTTATATGTATTTTAAGAATAAAAATCAGGCTGAAGTAATTAGAGTGGAGCCCCACTCCTGAACTATGCTTTCTTTAAGAAGGAAAATCTAGATAAAGAAACCTGGTTTCTTTCAGCCACAAGCATATATCCTATAGCTCTGAGAGTCTAGTTGCCCAGACAAAAAGATTGGAGGTGATTGCTCTGTATCCATTTAATCAGAAATCACATTAAAGCTCTCTTTGCATCCCACTGAAGTCTTCCAGAAGGTGGGTGCTGTTCAGAGCACACCATTTGGTCCATCCTGTTGAACACTGTCCTGGATGTATTGATCTGACTTGATTGAGTTTCCTTTTTTACCCTGAAGTGACACAGAAGAATGATGACTATATTTTGGACACAGGGCCAACCAGAGGAACCACCTCAAAATCCGACCTAAAAGAAAGGTTGGGGAGCAGAATATCAGAACATATTTCTTAAGAGAATATTTTAATAAACTATTGTTGCCATTTTTTTCTCTTTGTACTTGTTTTAATAGAAAAAACACCCCCTAAACCACAAACTATATTTCCTCTCCAGTTCTAAAAATAAAACAGCCTAAATACTGCCATGAATTTTTTCATTAAAAGAAATTGCTTCTAGAATATAAATACAGATGCTTGATTCTGCCTGACCACTTGGAGTCACAGGTTTATAAATTATATGAAAGTATATTGTTAAGATGTTTACTAAAAAAATTATCAATAGGTTTTCTGAGTTATATAATTTAACTTCCCTGTGACTATTTTATAAAAAGTATTACCTCCACTAACAAAATAATATGTTTTGTTTGACAGATTTAGTCATGTACTCATTCATATGCTGCTCCAGGTGCTCTGGGCACATTATGGCGATTGGTTGGATGTCATGGAAACACTGATAGGGTGTGGCCGGAGCATTGGGGGAGTTTGATTAAAAACAGTTGTCAGTTGACTCTTTACTAATTTTGTTCTTCTCAGAATAAAGATGTCAGCTGTCCTGTTCTACAAGACATTTCATTTAGAAGACTTTCCTGAAATACTTTCTTCCTGAAATAGACAGAACTGTAGGCCGATGTGTCATTTTAGTTAATCAAAACAAGTAGGCAAATTAGTCTCTTTTATTTTTTTAATGAATGTAATTTAACGGTATTTAATTTGCATACAGGAAAGTTCACCCAGAAAAAAAGTCTGCATTCTAGCACTTTTGTAAACCTCAACAAAGCCCTTCATTAGGAGACCTAATTGATTTTTCCTACCCACTCCTGGGAGAAGAAAGCTATCACAGTACCTGCTTATTCACTCAGAGAAGAAATGGGTGTGCCTGGCGTTTCAAGCAGAGATTTGGGTTAAAAAGTCCTGTGGCTCTGTTCTTGCAGGGAGATCTGGGCCAGTGCTTGTGTGAGCATTCAGGAAATCTGTTTTTCTGAGCAATAGGGGAACATCGCTGTCTGCTTGGTGTCCTCCCCATGGGCCCAATTTAGTTCAGCTTGCAGCTTTCACTGGAATTATTTTATTTCTTATTTATTTAAACCTGCCTTATTCCAAAAGAGGGATTTTGAGGTTTCTTACAGTGACACAGAGAATATGCCATATGAAATAAGTGAGGAAGGAGGGCAATTGAAATTAGAAAGCCAGGAAAATATGATGAAGCTGGGAATAGAGGTCAGTAGAAAAACTCAATGCCATAAGAGCTTTTGAAGCCACACATTTGGCTCTGAGTTGCACAGGGACCAGAGCAAAAAGAGAAAGAGGAACAGTTATAAGATTGATAGTGTCCAGAAGTTGAAGCAAAACTAGTTGATCTGAAGTCTGATTTTTCCCGCTGTTGAAACCCATCATGATTTTCTCTGGAGACCCTCATGAAGATATACCTGTATGAGGTAATGGACGAACTCCTCAAAATTATCTCTTCAATAAATAAGGCCTTTTTTGTACAAGTGCTTCACTTGCCAGGAGATGGCCAAAGGCCAAAACATAAGTCTGTAAAGGCAATTCCTCAAGGGGCCTTTCGCTGGATTGACTTTCTCTCATTTTCTTTCAAAGATTCTCCAGGCTTTTCTCCATTTTTCTCTTCCCCCTTCCTCCCAAGTCTTTCCTTGCTGCTCATCCCCTCTCCCTATTAGATTTAGAAGATTGGAAATACTTTGCTTTGGTGTCTGAAGACTGCCATTGCCCTCCCCACTGACTGAAAGAGGCTTGCCTTTGGAAGGCCTTCTCCTCTGGCCTCATACCCAAGCTCTTCTCTTCTCAGTGTGCTGATCCCAAATACGATAAGAAGGTCACTGTGTTTGTAGGCCTTATTTGGGAGTCATTTGACAATCACTGCAGAAGCTTCTTAACTATCCTTCAGATGTGAGAGACATCATCAAAAGGAATCAGAAGGCTGGTGTGTTTAAGACTCAGAAAATATCAAGCCGGTAAGTTCTTTTCTGTATTAAAACACGCTGGTTGACACAGCTTTTCTCAATATTGTGGATGATTGCTGAAAATAATGGCTAACATTTATTGAGCACTTACTGTGGGTCAGGCCCTATTCTAGCCATTTTAATAAAAGTATCTTATTTAATGCTCACAAGAACTTGTAATGAGGTAGAGAAACATTTTCATTATTGTCAATAGATGGGAAAAACTAAGGATAAGTATTTTAAACACTGGGTAGAGAATGCTTTAACGATCGGGAGTGTACAGTATGAGGCTGGGAGAAGCCCAGCCTGGGGCCTCCTTATGAATGACTCTACTCCACTGGTTCTCAACTAGGGGACAGCTTTGCCCCAGGGGACTTTTTTATTGTCATGACTAGTGGAAGGAGGTTGCTACTGGCATCTAGGAGACAGAGGCCAGGGAGCTGCTAAACATCCTACATGCACAGGACAACCCCCGCAACACAGATTATCTGGCCCCAAATGTCAGTAGTGCCAGGACTGAGAAACCCTCATCTATCCCATGATTTTAAAGCAGTCTAGGTAGCCATTCTGTTTTAGATTCTCTTCCTGGTTATCCAAACTAGGAGGAATGAATGCTTACCTTCTACCAAAACAGTGGTGTTTCTGTGAGGCTGCATTTTATTTTTACCCTGTTGGTACAGACCTAGAGGAATGAGAGTAATCATTTAGTTGTTTTCACATGAAATACCTCCATTTGTGCATTTTCCCTTTATATGTTTAACAACAGGCATTATCATAAGAACAATCTAATTGTAAATTAATTATTTAATTTATTTATTACTATTCATCTGTCATCCTTTGACATTTTGAGTTTTCTCTATTTTGAGGTTGCTTTGCCATCCCTCAATTTGGGGGGGAAAAGAGTGGATGAGCAGCAATAGTGCTTAAAAACTAACATAGTCAGCATACTGAGATGTGGCTATAGAATAGCAGTATTTTTTTTCTCTTCTATTAGCTGGTGAATGTAATGAAAGATCCATATATATATTTTTAAATTCTGCAGTAGAATGCTCAGAGTAGGTTGATGGCCCAGGGGGCAGTATGCTCTGTGTTTCGCATATAAATGAACAAACCAGTTTCAGAAAACCTCTGGCAGGTTTGGAGAAAGAACAGTCTATTACCTGTGTGTTCTTCATTCTTAGGACAGCATTTACTCCACAGTGTAAACTGCTCTGCCCATCTGGGGAGGACTTTATTTTTGGACATGATTTTCAACCTGGTCTTTTAGTTATCAATCAAAAGCACATTTTCTATGTTGTCTTCATTTACATTTATTTAGTGCTTTAAGGTCATTTGTGACCATTTGAGTGTATCTCAGCATATGGAATCAGGGAATAATAGATTTCAGCATCATGCTGTGAAGAGAGATTGTGTTTTTACAAGACATAATGTTGTTTACTGGGTGTTAATAATCACTAATTAATAAACATATCTGGACTTCTAAAATGTTACATTTTGGAGGAATAAAAATGTCAAGTGTTTAACTTGTGGAGTGCAGTAGTATTTTCTATCATCTCTTCATAAAATAATTGTTAAATAACAAAGCAAAATGTCACTATTCAACACAGGACATATCCAAAATGCTTAATAGGTGGTCTTTGTTTCTATCTATATGTTCTCAAACATGCTATTTCTACATATATGGTTCTGATATGTTCCTGGACATATAATCTATGTGTCAATAGTCATACAGGAACCTCTACGATGAGGTTTTTTTTTCCCATCTTTATCTCATATAAATTATAGCCAGCTTCTTCCTTTTAAACCACTGTAGGCATTTTGTCCAAAGTCTACTTACTAAAGCACTTTGCCAGAAAACAGGTGGATGAATCAGTCCTTGAAATGCCTTGATCTCATATTAAGGAGCTACTTGACCACTTAACCTTCAAGAAGCTAAGAGGAAACTGCCAACCAATGATGTAATAATCAGCATTCTCCTTCTATCCACTGCTTTCCCACCCATAATCAGTACAATATGATGAAAGCATTAGCTCCATGCAAGAAGAAATAAAAGGAAACTGTTCACAAAAGAGCTAAGATATAGTTCAATATTCTTTTTTAGTGCCTCGATGCATATGCAGAATTTCTCCTCCAAATTGGAGGTGTGGAATAACAGTAGGGACGGATAACTAAGAGGTATTTACCACATCTAAAAGCCCAAATGCAAGCTAAATATTTCTGCTATTAAAAAGCCCTTCAAAGCTTGACATGAAGTTTGTAACAGCTGAATGTCTCCTGTGACTTCATTTGCAAAGCAGAAAGGAAAATCGTGATAAGAGAACTGTGAGCCTAGCTAAGAAATGGTGTTTTAAAAAAGGAATGAAAAACCACCCACGAATTTGAATAGCACCCCAAGTCCCATTCCCACTGTTCTGACAGTGTTCTCAGTAACTGTCAGGATTCTTCCTGTTACCAGCCTCTTCCTACCTCTCATCTCATACAGGGCAGATGCAGGTTATGTGGAGCCTGAAAACTTATTTTGAGGGCCCTCTGGAGGAGGATGAATTTGATTACAGCTTCCCTTGGCAAATGTTGCAGAAGCATATAACCATGTAGACACATGACTAGGGCTCCTCTCAGGCCTTGGAAGGAACCCATGCAAGGGAGGGGCGCTGACGCATAAGCTGAATTAGCATCAGGTAAATCTATCCCTGCTCGCATAAGTACCACCACCTCTGCCTAGAGGAACGCTCTGCTTGTACAGACATTCTTACTCCCTCTGTTCCATTTTAATTCTAGTCTGGTTGTTGATAAATATGAAAGACATGTTTGCAAAAGCCTGGAAGCTTTAGCCCTTGCCAAAGAAAATCTGGGGTGCTCATATGTGAGGCATTACATCAATTACATCTCAAAGATCTTAATACAGTCATTTGATGGTCCATTTATTTGTCCATCCGTGCAGTCAACCACTCTTTTAACTAATATGTCCAAGGTATTCTGCTTTTGAGAACAAAAATATGGAGTTCTTAAGAGTAACTATTGAACAAAGGAAATTGTGCTACTCAATAGAGAGTAGTGAAAAAGCAAGGATATTTACAGCATCTCAATTGTTAGGTTTATCTGAAACTGTCTTCAAAACTGTGACTGTCTAATTCAGATATTTTGACACCTACATATTTCTAGGTGTTCCAGAATTAGTGAATGGCATCATTCCCTGGTTAATATTAGCTAGTTAAAAAAATTTTTAATTCCATTAAATATACCCTGCCGTGATATTAAAGGTGAATTTCTACTTTAGAAAAGAGTTTATCGTTGTGTGAAAATTACTAGTGAATTTAGGTCTGTGACTTTTATTATTCTTTGAGGAACTATTAATTTTAGTAAACTATGGAACTTATTATAACTGAGAAGACTTTTTATAACCCAAATTTTACCTTTATGTGGGCCCCCAGGATTGACTATTGGCTCCCTTGCCCTACTGCTTTTTTAAGATTTATATCTTTTCTGAAGCTCATTTTCCTTTAGAGGTTAAGTTAGGAATGTGAAATATGATTTTAAAAATGTAAATCCAAACCAAGTGGGATCTGGTTGCTGATTTTTCCAGCTGATAGTCGGCTCTCACGCTTCTCACGCAGTCCAGCTTCCACGGCTCCCCAGCTCTCCTTTGCCCACCTCCCCTCCCCCGCCCAGCCCTCTCTTTTTAGCACAGTTGGTCTTTCGCCGCCATCTCTGGTCTTTGCCAGTCTTGTTTTACTCCTCCTTCTCATCCACCTAAATCCTTACTTTTAGGATGGCTTCATTATCACATTTGCTTCTGCCTTCTCATACTATTTCAGCCCACCCTAATCTTTTCCTTCTTGTAACTTCTGTTGGCCTTAGAACAGTCCCATAGTTAAACATGGCATATTTTCCTATAGTTCAAAGCATGTTGTCTTTGTTTTCATGTTAATAGGCTCGCTTGTTTCTTGACAAATATTTTGATCACCTCTGTCTGCCAAGTACTGTTCTAAGTGCTAGAAATGAAGTGATGATGAAGTCTGAGAAAGCCCATGCCTTCTAGTTCAGATTCCAGCAAAGGAAACAGATGGTTTTCTTGAAGGCAGGGCTTCTGCTTAATATTTTTGTATTCCCTGAAGCAATTAGTGTATTTTATCCCTGTTACATGAAAGATTTTAAGATTTTTACTTGGAGCATATTTTGAAAGACCTGAATCCATAAAGCTTATGAATCCCAACAATTTTTAGAAGAAAATCAAGCTCTAGAAATTCAAACACCAGTTTATATATCAGATAGCTGACTTTCATTTCAGGAGAGGCGTCTTCTCAGGCATACATATGTGGTGTCTGCAGACCAACTGACATTGTAAATAGGCATTTATCTGTTATTTGTCAGGTTGAAGAGGAAGGCTGGAAGAAGGTACCTGAGATAAGGAAGCTGAGGGCTCTCTTTAAGAAATTTTCTGATAAAATATACCTGTGAGTTTTGCTAGAATCACAGTAACAGAATCTTGAAAACTGCTGAGAATTCTAGAAATGCCACAGTCCTGTTTCCTTCTGTTGCTGTCTTGGATATGGGAAAATGAAATTACTATGCATATTTTCTCCAACTAACATTTCTTTGTTTGCTTGAAAAATTTATAGAAGGGCTATGTCCCTACTACTATTTAGTGTTTTGCACTGAAGAAACCAATTTCCACAGGAATGTTATCCAGTTCCAGGTATTTATAGAGTTCTCCTTTTTGTATGAAAATGAGCCAGATTTTAAAATTTGGGGACATGCTATATTTTAGGCGTCCTCTTAAAAACTTCAGCAAATTAAAAATTAAGTTTTTTGTCTAGAAAAACATTGGATTGACTCTTTGGACATGCAATCCCTACTCTTTACCAGAGTCAAATTCTCACTACCAAAAACTGGTGCATGTCAGATCAAATAAAAATGCCTTCAGTTTTAAAGGTGTTCTTTAATTTAAAATGGCAACCTTAAATTTTTTTTAGATGACCACATCAGAATTCATTGCTAAGAAATAATTTACTTTTTTACTTTAATGATGGATATAATTTGCTATTAAAAACATGCTGCTATGAAAGACATCTGTACATAAACAGTACACTTGCAAGTGTATCTGCAGAACAAATTTTCAGAAGTAGACTGTCTATTTGTATGGCCCTACCAAACTGTATAATTACTAAACCTTTATAATGTATTTTCATATCTATTAGGACTAGTTCCTTGCCATTATTCTTCTTAGAATTTTCTAAAATTATGTTGGTATTTTTATTATATTGGCATTTTCATTGTGATTGAAAAAATATATGTGTTTATTTACTAAGACTTAACATCTACATGAATGAGTCTTCCTATTCAAGAACAGGATGTTTTCTCATTTCAATTCTATTAGATGTTTCACTAGCATTTAAAATCGTTCTTCATTTCTCTTGTTAAGCTTATTTTTGGGAACTATTTTTTTTTGTTTCTCTTATAAATGAGGTCTTTCCATTATATTTTCTAACTGGTTGTTATTTGTATATACATAAAAAAGCTTAGGATCTTGTGTAGTAAACGTTTAGTGACCTCAATGAGCTATTATTTCTAATAGTTTGTCTGTTTATTTCAAGTTTTCTACATAAACGATCACATCAGCTGTAAATGATGACAATTTTAATTTGTCTCCATTTCTTATA
The DNA here is from genome assembly GCA_032199065.1 of Smutsia gigantea. Lineage (NCBI taxonomy): Eukaryota > Metazoa > Chordata > Mammalia > Pholidota > Manidae > Smutsia > Smutsia gigantea. The sequence continues at coordinate 337,972 of JAVSCE010013497.1, forward strand.
CCTCTTTTTTCTTCTTTGAGTCTGATGTTAACGTTTCACCTTTAAATATTCATTAGCTTTTGAGTTGAAATATATAGATATCTTTTCTCTTGTTAAGGAATTTTTTTTATTGATGACTATTTTTAAGAAATTTTATCATAAATAAATATGAAACCTTACCAGATATCTTTTTAGCATGAATGGAGATGATCAAATTGCTTTTATTACTTCACCTATAACTATGACAATTCATATTAACAGGTTTCCTAATATTAAGACATCTTTGCATTTCTGGTCACTTGGCCATGGTGTCTTTTTTTTTTTTTTTTACATATAGTTGACATAATATAATAGTTTCAGGTCTACAACATAGTGATTTGACATTTATGTATATTACAAAATTCTCACCACAATAACTAGTTACCATCTATCACTGCACCAAATAATTACAATATTATTGACTACTATGTGGTGTCTTAATTCTTCTTTTAATGGGCTGCTGTATTCTAATATGTTATGTGGGATTTTTTTTAAATGACAACTTTATTGAGACAATTCACACACCATACAATTCACCCATTTAAAGTATACGACCCAATGGCTTTCAGTATATTCATAGAGTTGTGTGACCATCACAATCTATTTTAAAACATTTCCATCCTCCTCAAAAGAAACCGCATGCCCATTAGCAGTCACTCCTCATTCCCTCCCACCCTTTCCCCGTCTCAGTGCTAGGCAACCACTAATCTACTTTCTGTCTCTATGGATTTACTTCTTCGGGACATTTCACATAAATGGAATCATACAATATGTGGTCTTTCATGTCTGCTCTCTTTCACTTAACATAGTGTTTTGAGGTTCATCTGTGTTTTAGCATGTGTCAGGACATCATTTGCTTTTATGGCTGAATAATATTCCATTGTATGGATGTAACACACTTAATTTATCCCTTCATCGATACACATTTGGGTTATTGCTGTTTGTTTGTTTGTTTGTTTTCTGGCTGTTGTGAATAATACCAGGATGAACATTTGTTTACAAGTTTTTGTGATGAGTGTCTTTTCTTTTGGGTGTATATGACCACATGGTAACTTTACATTTAACCTTTTCAGGAATTGCCAGACTGTTTTCCAAGGTAGCTGGACCCACTTGCAGTGTGTGATGTTTCCTAGGCTTTTATTTATTAGTAAAATTGGTCAACAGTTTTATCACACAATCTTTATTAGATTTTTAATGTCACTGGTATACTGGATTCTTGAAAAAATTTCAAAGCTTTCCTTATCTTCTGAACCACTTAATATGGATAACCCTAAATTGCTACTATCATGTTAGATCAGAACAATTTTTACTCCATTATTTTAGAAGTTATAATTTGAAGTTGGCAAGAAATAGCAAAATTCCTATATTAAAGTGCACTGTGCTTGAAATTTCATGTTTGAAAAATAAAAAGAAGAAAAATTAATAAAATACTAAAAAGCAATAATTTTGTGATTTCATATCAAATGACACAGTTGTAATCTGACATGAAATTAGAACTAATTCCAATTTTTTTATTGTCACTTTGTTTTGCTACCAAGTAAGTTAATCAACTGTCATAATCATAGATATTTGAAAGGAAAATGTAATTAGTAAAACAATTAGTACCTTTCATTCCAAGATCTCAAAACCCTTTATCAGTCCTACTTAACCAGTGTAGAATATACTGGTCACCAACATAGGGGGCTTAAATGTCAGGCAAATCTGTCTTCCTTTTGGGCTAAAATAAGTTTGCTTCAGATAAATTACAGATAAAAACACTCAGACCCAGAGGGCGGGATCAGCTTTAAAGTCAGTCCAGAAATGTAAAAATGATAAGCTGGAGCCACGGTTCTCAAACGTTAGTATCATTTCCTCTGTAGAGCTTGTTATGACACAGACTGTTGGGCTCCAGCTCCTGAGAGACTAAGGTGGAAAATTTGCATTTCTAAGTAGGTTCCCAGGTGACACTAAGGCTGCTGGTCTGGAGAACTCACCTGAGAGCCACTGAACTATAGTTCCCTCTGACAGTTTCTCACTGAGTTCTGTAATGTTTTCATTGCTTTAAAGTTGTCCAGATTTACATTTATTAAAGCCAGTTCAATCCACTTTATTCTCTTATTTTATAGGTGTCATGTATTTACAAAGACAGAACAGGACCCCACTTTCTGTCAACTCTCAATTGTCTATAGTTAATGTTGATTTTTCTGAGGTAAAAATTCCATTGGGACATGATTCTACTTCCCTCTCACCTTTCCCCAAACCTTACTCCTAGTCTTGAAATGTAAATTAGTTTAATTCCAGGATAAAATCAACAAAGTTGGTCAGGTAATCTGTTTCAAGGAATTTATATAAATGAAATCCTGTTTGGGTTAATCCTGGTTTGGTTGCTTCCTACCTTTAATGATGCAGGGGGAGTGTTCTTAAGACGAAGATTCCTTGCTGAATCAGACTCCCTGGAACTGAGGTTCTTGAATCTGACATTTTAACAGTCTCCTCAGGTGATTCTAACTTTTTGAGCACAGACCACACTTTGATAAGGCCATTTTATGCTTAAATTCCTGTTCATACAAACTGAAAGCACAAGGGCTAATCTATGGATATACTGCTTTCTGTCGTTAGGAGAGTTATTTTATTTTATTTACCTTCCATGTGAGGGCTTTATTCCTCACTTTTGACTCTGAATTCCTATCATGTCATCATAAGGAAGATGTGAATGGCAGTGGGAAGGGGAAAGTTGTACAGATAAGAGAGCAGCTCTGATTAGTTTCTCATCTACATCATAGCCTTTGGTAGTTGAGATTCAACAAGAAGACTGAATCAGAGGTGGAAAAGACCTTGGGAATAATCAACCAGCAGTTCTCAACTTGTTTATAATTGTATGTCACATTTTTGTTTGATTGTCACAATAACTAAGGGTTATTATTAGTACTTAAGGGAGCAGAGGTTGTAAGCACCCTACAGTGCAAGGGACAGTCTACTACAGTTAGAAATTGTCCTGTCCCAAATGTCAGTACTACCCCAGTTGAGAAACATTGATTCCAGACTAGTTGAGAAAAATGGAGATCCAGAAATAATACTCGGATCTCTTTTATAGCATTGCCTTGTTTTCTGGACTTTCAGAAAACTCTTGCCTTCCCCACTGCTTGTAAGATAGCTTGTTTTTTAAATAATTCTGAAGTTCTTTATATTTAGCAAACATGATCAAGAATTGTATCAGTACATTTTTGCACATACACAAGGGACTGACTTTTTAATAGCAGAGTTAAAAACTGTGACTCACTCCCTAGCCAGGGGTCTGCAAATGTAATGGTAAACAAATATTAACTTGCAAATATGAGAATAAATCCTCAGAGGGAGAGTTAATCTGTGATCACCACAATGAAATGCAAATTAAATTAAACATGTTTGACATTAGGTTTTATTACAGACTTAAAACAGAGACTTTCTGTTTGAGAAATATTTCCAGTGTGAGTTTTAAATCACAAGGTAGGAATCCTATCAGAAATTGACTTAGTTTTGCATTTCAGGTTGGAACTCCAAACTCAAAGCCAGAATGAAAATACCTGAGTTAGTGCAAAGGTAATGGAGGGGAAACTAATACTTATTGAGCACCTATAATGCACTTTGATATACTCTATCTCATTCAGTTCTTTTTCTTCCACCATTAAGCATGATGTTAGCTGTAGGTTTTTCATAGATGACCTTTTTTAGGTTGAGGAACTGCCCTTCTATTCTAAAGTTGATGAGAGTTTTTGTCAGGAACAGATGTTAGACTTGTCAGTGCATTTTTTGCACTTACTAAGATGATCGTATGCTTTTTCTTTGCTAGTTCATTAATATGGCAAACTATTGATCAATTTTTGAATATTAAACCAACCTTTTTGCATTCCTAGGATAAACTTCACTCTAGATACAGATAAATGAGAAAGATAGATAGATATAAAAATCTATATGTAAAATATGTAGTGACCTCGGCCCTCTCATTCATGACATTGGTGATTTATGTCTTCTCCCTTTTTCCCTTATCAGTCTGGCTAGCAGTTTATCAGTTTTATTGATCTCAAAGAATCAGTGTTTTGTTTCACTGATTCTTCTCTATTATTTTTCTGTTTTCTATTTCATTCATTCCTATCCTAATCTTTAATTCCTTTCTTCTGTTTATGTTGGGCTTAATTCTTCTTCTTTTTTGTTGTTGTTTATTTAGCTGGAAGCTGAGTCTATTGATTTTTGAGACATTTCTTTTCTCATATAGGAATTTTAGTACTATTAATTTCCCTTTACTGTTTTAATGGCATCCCACAAATTTTGATGTTACATATTTTCATTTTCATTCAATGCAAAATTCTGTTCCATTTCTGTTCTTGATTTCTTCTTTGGACCTCAGGTTATTTATAAATGTATTATTAATTTTCCAAATATTTGGAAATTTTACAGACAATATTGAGTTCTAATGTATTATTGATTTTAATTTAATTCTAATGTGTCATTGATCTCTAATTTAATTCCATATACTTATGCAATGCATATGGAATCCTTTTAAACTTGTTTCAACTTAAAATATGACCCAGGATAGGTATATTTTAGTAAATTCTTCATATCTGTTTAAAAAGAATGTGTATTCTGCTATTTTTGGTGCAGTGTTCTATAAATATCAATTAGGCCAAGTTGGCTAAAAGCATTGTTAAAGTAATCTATAACCTTGTTTATTTTCTGCCTACTTCATTAATTATTGAGAGAGGAGTATTGAAATCTCTGATGTAATTGTGGTTTTATCTATGTTTTCTTGCAATCCTACCCATTTTGACTTCATGTATTAGATGTTCTGTTATTTAGTGCCCGTTTAGAGGTGTTATGTCTGCTTCTTGAATTGACCCTTTAATATTTTAAGGTGATCCTCTTTATGCCCTGTTATATTTTTTGCTTTAAAATGTACTGTCTGATATTAATATAGCCAGTCTGGCTTTCTTTTGACTGGTGTTGCTTAGTATATCTTTTTCCATCTTTTTACTTGTAACCCATTTGTGACTTTATAGTTAAAATGCATTTGTTGTAAGCCACATACACATGGGTCCAGTATTTTTATCCAACCTGAAACTCTCTGCCTTTTATTGGGGTGTTTGGACCATCTTCATTTAGTACAAATACTGATGTGGCTAGACTTAAATCTGTCATTTGGACTTTTATTTCTGTTTGTTCCATCTATTCTTTGTTCCTCTTTTTATCTTTTTCTGTCTCCCTTTGGATTAAATGAGTATATTTTACTATTCTGTTTTATCTCTTTTATTGCCTTGTTAGCTATATAAGTATGTTATTAAGTGATATGTAACTGTTTAGCTGTTTTAGGGTTGCTTTAGATTTTATAGTGTACATATTTGACTTATCATAGTCTATGCTTAATGATATAATACTTCATCTATATTATAAAAAACATACAGTAATATACTTCTTTTACACCCCTCCCAGTCTGCATGATATTTTACTTATGCATATGTTATTAACTCCATTATACTTGTTATTTGTTTAACCAGTCAATGATATTTTAAAGAGAGTTAAATAGACTCAGAATTCCAATTATAATATAAATTAGTCATGGGGATGTAAGTACAGCATAGGGAATATAGTCAATAATATTGTAATATCATTGTATGTTGACAGATGGTAACTATACTTATTAGGATGAGCATTTAATAATGTAGATAACTGTTGAATCACTATATTGTACACTTGAAACCAATATAATATTGTATATCAACTATACTTCACTAAAAGTAAACTAAATTATGAATGAATAATTAAAACTAAGGAGAGTTAACTAATAGAAAAAGATCTTATATACTTGCCCATGTGGTTCTAATTTCTGGTTCTCATCATTCATTTCTGTAGATCCATATTTCCTTCTGGTACAATTTTTCTTCCGCGTGAAGGGCTCCCTTTCTATTTCTTATAGTACAAATCTGCTGGTGATTAATTCTTCCAGTTTTTGCATGTCTGAAAACATCTATTTCACCTTTTTTTTTTTTTTGAAATGTATTTTAACTGGCTATATAGTTCTAGGTTGACATTTTTTTTTCATTTCAGTACTTTAAAGATGTCATTCCACTGTCTTGACTTGCATAGTCCTTACAAGAAATACACTGTAACCCTTACCTTTATTTGCATGTAATATGTCTTCTCTGGGTACTTTTCAGATTTTCTCTTTATCACTGCTTTTGGGCAATTTGATTAGGTTATTGTGTTCCTTGTCTTCATATTTCTTGTGCTTGGAGTTCATTGAAGTTTCTTGATCTGTGGATTAATAATTTTCTTTAAATTTGGAGACATTTCAGCCATTATTTCTTCAATTATTTTTTTCTGCTTCTCCCTCTCTTCTGTCCTTTGGATACTCCAATTGTACATATACTAGACCATTTAAATTTGCCCCACAGCCCACTCACACTCACTAATGCTCTATTTATTTCTGTTCTTTTCTTCAATCTATGTTTCATTTTGGATGATTTCTATTGCTTGTCTTCAAGTTCACTAGTCTTTTCTTCTGCAATGTTTAATCTGCTGTTGAGCCCATGTATTATTTCCTCTCAGACACTGTAGTTTTCATCTTTAAAATTTTGATTTAGGACTTTAAAAATATCTTTACTACTCTATTAAATTCTTTAAATATAGCAAATTTCATTATAATAACTATTTTAATGCCCTTATCCCCTAATTCTAACATCTGTGTCAGGTTTCATTATTTGATTTGTCTCCCCATCATGGGTTGTATTATTTGAATTCTTTGTATGTCTGGAAATCTTTGATTATATGCCAGGTATTTTGAATCATACCTTGTTGGGATGTTTTGTATTTCTGTAAATGTTTCTGAGTTTTGTTCTGAGACACAATTATTTTGAAATAATTTGATCCTTATGGGTCTTGCTTTTAAGATTTCTTAAGAAAAATTGAGGCAGCATTTAGTCTAGGGCTAATTATTCTCCACTACTGAGACAAGACTCATCTGAGGACTCTACCTAGTGCCCTGTGATTATGAGGTTTTTTAGCCTGGCTGGTGAGAAGAGGTATTCTTGTCTCTGTGTGAGCTCTGGTCAAGTCCCTTACATTCCTCTCAGATGGTTCTTTTCCCATCCTTAAGTAATTTCCTCATACACATGCACTGATCAGTACTCTGCAGAATATTCCAGGGGGTTATCCGTAGGTCTTTGGAGTTCTGTCTCTGTGCAGTGCCCTCCTATCTGATACTCTATGCTGGGAACTGTAACTGCCTTGTTTCCTCAGACTCTCAGCTCCATCCCCTTAGCTCAGGAGTCCACCCGGTTCTACCTCAGTTCTCCCACCCTGTGCTATGGCCTGGAAACTCTCTCAAGACAATAACATGGGGCAATAACATGGTAGGACTCACTTTGTTTTTTCCCCCCTCTCTCAAGGATCACTGTACTTTGTTTCTGATTTTTGGTGTCTTGAAAATTATTGTTTTATATATTTTGTGTATTTTTTGTTTGTTTCAGGCAGTAGGGTAAATGAGGTCTTACTACACTATCTTTGCCCAAAGCAGAAATCTCAGAAAGCATTTAAAGTGTCCTCCATATCTAGCTCATCTACACATTCTATTCAGAGAACAACTTAATATGGGAACTTCTATTTCTTGAGTGCCTTCTGTGTCCCAAGCACTATGCTAAGTACATTCATACACAATTGATTCATGTATTGAACACCAGTTATGTGTCAGGGACTATTCTAGGAAATGAAAATACATGATAGTACAAAACAGATTTTTAAAAATCTCTATGATGCTTATTTTCTACTGGAGAAAAAGAAGATAAACAAAATTAATAATTTCATTTTATAGCACATTGAAGGGTAATAACTGCTATAGAAAAATAAGGAGCAGGTTAAGGGGGTTCAGGAGTACTGGGGTAGAAATAAATGATTGCAGCTTTAAGTGGAATGGTCATGGTAGCCTCCCTCAGAGGGTAACACATTTGAGCAAAGGCTTAAAGGAAGTGAGGCAACAAGTGTAAGGAGATCTGGAGGAAGATAATCACACAGAAGCAGCAGCTGATTTAAAGACCCTAAGGCAGAAGTATGGCTGGTGTATTCAAGAAATCTTAGGTCAGTGTTGCTAAAGCAAAAAGAGAAGGGGGAAGAGTAATAACATAGGAGGTTAGAGTGGTAACTGGGTTGCATGGGGTCTTATAGGTCATTGTAAAGACTTTGGCTTTTAGTCTGAGTGAAGAGAGGAGCCATACAAGGTAGTAAATACAGAAGGCTCATAATTTGATACACATTTTTAAAAGATCACTCTGGCTGCTCTCTTAGGCAGAGACTGTAGGGTGATGGGTGGAAATAGAGAGTCCAATTAGGAGACAATACAATTAATTCAGATGAGAAATGATGGTAATTTAAACCAAGGTGGGAGCAGTGGAGAAGTCAGAAATTGGATTTTGACATATTTCAAAAGTACAACTAACTTCATTTCTTGGCATATTCAATGTGGGTATAAAAGAAAAAGAGTCAATATTCAAGATTTTTGACCTGAGCAACTGGAAAGATAGAACTGATAAGATGAGAGAGACTGTGGATAAAAGGAAAGATGAGGAATTCAATATTTGATACATTAAGTTTGAGATGTGTGTTAGATATCCAAGTAGAAATATTAAAATAGAAAGTTGGATATATGAATCTGGAGTTCATGGAGGAGGTCTAGGCTAATAGGTCAAGTAAGATGAAGACTAAAAACTTACCTGAATTTAGCCATGTGGAGATATTTAGTGAATTTGACAAGAGCATTTTTTGTTGTAACAGTGAGGATAAAAGCCTAATTGGAGTTGACTTAAGAGAGAAGAGGAGGAAAGGAATTGAAAATAGAGAGTTTATACAACTCTTTCATGGAGATTTGCTTCAGAGAAGTAGGAAAATGGAACAATAACCAGAGAAGAATTAGAGTCAAGAGATGATATTTTAAGAGAGGTGGGGGGAAAAAACATATGTTTGAATAGTGACAGAGTAATCTAGCAGAGAGGAAAGGACTATGTCCTAGAATATATAAAAAGGGATGGATCTAGTATAGAAGAGGAGATACTGGCTTTAGGTAGAAGTATGGCCAATTCATCTATGATAACAGGCAGAAAGGCAGAGTATGTAGGCACAGAAGCTGTTAGGTGGGAGTTCATGGAAGTTCATGGGATTGCTGCACTTTTGACAGTAAATTAGGAAACAAGGTCACCGGCTGAAAGTGAGGATGAGGGAAAAAGTGTTAAAATTTTGAAAAAAGAGATGGTGCAAAATAATGACCTAGGAGACTGGGAGAATAAATAGAGAAGGGAAATATAAGTATAACTGCCAGGCATCATTAAGAGCCCATGAGGTTCATGGTCTTGAATTTAAAGCAAAGCCAGTCAGTATACTTGTGTGCTTCTTCAACCACATTCAGGTGAACAGGTGCAGTCTCACAACAGGCAGAGACAGGACTTAACAAATATAAGGAAGTAAGAAAGGTACAAGGGAAAAGAGGGTGTGTGCAAGGGAGTAATTAAAATGATTGGCTGTGGGATCCAGGCTGGGCAAGGAGGGAAGATAAACATTAGGGAAGAGAGACAGTGACATGGAGATAGGATCAGCATGTTGTAGACCAGTGGGACTGAAGAATGGTTGGAATCAGAGTATCTTCTAGAAGTGGGTGAGAAAGGGCTGATCAGAGAGTAGGTCAGGGTTGCAGTTATTCATAAAGAGAAAGTCTAGAGCAGTGCTTCTTGATAAATAGTCTAGGGACTGTGCCAGTCTGTGAACAATATCTTACTGATCTGCAATGAGGTGAGTTCAGAAATTGAAAGCAAAGGTTTAGAAACACTACTGTGATATCCAAGCATATGATCAGTGGATTTGTATTTGGAATGTTCTGGTTTTTTAAATCTTGTCTGTTAATTTTGTACTGTATTTTACAAAAGTATCAGTATGAGACAGGATGGATATAAACAACAAAAAAATCTAGTTCTTCCCTCTAGCTAAAGCACTGCTCTACAGCTGTCCTATGAGTTATCTGAGAAGGGTAAAGGGCAACATCATTGGAAGAGAAGAATTAGAAGGACCAGCTACTTGAGTATTGAAGTCACCATCATCTCTAGCCTTCCAGGATAGAACCCTGCCTAATTGCACTCCTCCAGGGGGCACCGTAGTCATTGTATGCTATTCGAACAACACAGCTGCCAAGTACAGTGTAAATGATACTCTTGGAGCATTCAAGAAGGTGGTCATTATTATAGCCTTTTTGCAGATGAGAATACAAACTCAAGGGGTTAAATTATTGCCCAAGTTTACAGAGCCGGTAAGGGGAGGAAACAATATTTGAACCTACGTGTGTCTGTCACACCAAAGCTGAAATCTGTCCACACACCACTTCCTCTTTGTCACATGCTTACAGTTATGGGGACAGGATAGTCATAAGCCTCATGAGAACTGGTGGAAAATGGCTTTTGGGAATGTGCTGTGGTCCATGTCGCCAAGGTGAGCACTTCAGTTTCTTTTAGAATCACGGCGTTACATCTGCTGTGGTAACCCAGAGCCAGTTGCTGTCTAGACCTCTGTCTCTCGTTTGCCTTTGTTGAATCAAGAGGCCAAAGCACCTCAGGAATCCAATATCCACCAGAGGATTTCCTGCACATTCTATTCTTGCACTTCAGTAATTACACATGTATTAGAAGCGTTTTCTCAATAATGGTTCATGCAATGGTAAGATTGAGTAATTTTAATACTATTCTCTTTTTCCCAAAATTTGTGTGATGGATACATTACTTTTATGATCTGAAAGAAAGTCTAGATAGATCTGTATTTTAAACTATCTTGTTCACATAGGAATTATCTAAGATCTTAGGTCTCTGATGATGGCTGAGCAGGCCTGCTTTCCCACTGAGCTCAGTCCCAGCTGCACGGGGAGGCCTCAGTGTTTCCATAAAAATTGGCATTGGTTATTTTTCACTCTCTCCAGGTACATGGAGTTTCTGAGGAACCAGTCCAGAAACAAAGTAAGTGTTAGTCTCGTAGGGGTTTCCTGGTTTCCTGCATTTCTTGGCTCTCCTGGGGGCCTTAGCAAGTTCAGAATTAACTTATAGAAATCACTTATAAAACTCATCCATGTATCATAGGACCTGTGAACATAGACGTCACCCACTTCTTCTGTAAAGTCCTCCCTTTCTAAAGGAGTTCTAAATCTGTATGCTTACATAACTCATAGGACACAGCATCAGAATCATGGGCTTACATGTCTGCATGGCGTGCTAGGCTGCCTCTCTGAAGGCACGGCAGGTGGCACAGAACAGGGCCTGGCACATAGTAGGTGCTCAGTGGGAACGAGTCATATGGGTGAATGAGCAACTGATGTTCAGCCTGTATAGATATTTTTCCACTGATGTGTTTAATCTTTACTGCCTTAAGAAATTCACTAGCACTGATGGGGATTAATGTATATGAAAAGAACTTTTGGACTTACCGAAATAAGACTTATTTTTGTATTCAAACATATGACTTTTCACCAGGGAAGACGTAGAAGAAATAAAGACCCCACCAAGATAAGCAAATATAACTCTATAGGGTGGGATATGCTCGTTCATTCCAGATTTAAATAATAATCAAAATAGAAAAGAGGAGCACAATTTTGCTTTTAAAAATAGGACTGCAAATCCATTTTGATGTGGTGGATAGAGAAATCATTAAAATACTTCAATATGGTAAAATGGTAATCATCACAGTTATTGAGAATAACTTAGAATCCCTGGTTGTCTTCATAAGCATAACTAGAATTTTAAAATATATGTTATTAATATGAGATTTAAAACTTGATCCTCTTTTGGAGACTGCATGTCAGGAGAGGTGAATTTTAAATGCAGTGTGCCTGAAAACTAAGAACTACCAAAGGGAAGATGGCTTGTCTTCCAAGTTGCCAACTTGCTCATTTCATCAATAAGAATACCAGGCAAGATAGATATATACACTAAGTTTCAAGTAATTTATTAAGTAAACTTATATTCCAGTCAGCTTGGGGTATAGTTTGATCTCAATAGGTAACTCACTGATATTAAGAGTCTAGACTCATTCCAATGACTATGGAAAGATAAGATATTTTTCCCTAGTTCGTCTACAGAAACCTATTAAAAACTAGCAAAAGCTCAACTATTGTATTTAAATCGAGAATTCTGCCTCTTCTAGATTTGAAGATAAAATAAAGAGCAGACATCTCTTGTTTTTTTTATTATACCTTCTGAAATAATTTGTATATACCTTTTAAATAATTTCAAGTGCCACAAAAAATAATGTTAATAGCTCAAAATCAAAAGTTAAAAAAAAACCCTAAGTATAATTTTAAAAATCTTTTTCTCCTCAAGCATTTTACGATGGGATAATGAGACAGATGTCTCTCAACTGGAAGGACATTTTGACATTGTTATGTGTGCTGACTGGTAAGTACATAAAAATCATAAAACTCCTGGTAGAAAAAAAATAGCTTTGCCAGAGTAATTGGGCTGTGCTGCTTTGCTGACGGCTAAGCAAAGTCAACAAATGAAGCAAAAAGCCACCTTAACCTCAACAAATTAATATTCATCTCCATGTGACAGTTATAAGGTAGTCTTCTATCACACAGTAACTTCTACCACATTATTTCCCAAAGATTGATTTTGAGAAGCATTTCCATTTTCTGGAATTGCCTCTGTTTCATGCTTGACGTATCAGTAAATGGACGACTTAGGCAAATTGCAAATAATTATGGCTCAGAGAGGAATAGTCTGGAGAAAAAGGAGTTTATCAACACAAACAGCTCAATTAGCTTACTTCTTAGGAGAGATCTGACTATTGATATAAGGGAATATATATGTGTACATACACATATAAGCTCCAGCAAAAAACACATCTGTGGAATATCTTTAGGGAAATATATTTTCTTAAATGTATGTTTGCTCTCTAATATTTTCAGTGTATCCAATTATGATGCTTAATTACACATAAAACAAGAATTATAAAAATGATGTATTGTTATGCAAATAATAATATTAAAATCTCTGTCAGATGCCTGCTTTTAAAAAATAATTTACATTAGATGTTTTGTCTTCTCTTTTAGCCCAGTCGATTTAGTGTTAATGAAAATCTGATCCTAAGTTACAGGATAAATATGTATCAAACCTTAATAATTATTTTAACTAATCTTACGTATTTTCCTCATGCATGTTGAATAATAATTATTTCAGCATATGGGGAACATTGGCAGTTCACAAGTATTTTCCCTGTTAGGAGCAAGATCTTATTTGTAATTTTACCATGTCTTTTATGACACTTTGGATTTGAAAACACAAAGAGTTCAGATTCTGGAGTCCTATTATATGGACAAACCTAATCATAGGAGAAGAAAATCTGGAGAAGATTTTGCCTAGAAGAGAGCTGAGTGAAATTTTCAGGAAGTCTTTATTATTATTATTATTTTAATGAGATTTTTTCAATGGGTAACTTTTCTACTTAAATCAGTGAAATTAGCTTCCTTTTTTCTTCTGAAACATGCTACTCAATGATAAATATTAAATAATAGATAATGCTTTTTGAAGCATTATGATAATATAATTATTAAATAACAATATTATTAAATAAATATTTTTTTGTATTTTTTATCTGAGATATTTCTAGTTTTCCATGGCCCTTTTAGTTCCTTTCAGAAAACCTTGTTCCAAAAAAGGTAGAAACAGATTTCTGACTAATCATTGATATTGTGTCTGTTACATCCCTCATCTAATCGAAAACAAGGAGTAAAACCTCACCATATGATTTGAGCAAGTAATTTTGTAAATGCCTTTCCTCACCAAATATGAGAAAGGATCTTCCAGGTTTCATTGCACAGATGAAGATAATGCTGGCAGGATTAGATCAGATTAAGCATGAAAGTCAGATCAGAGAGCAGCAGAACGAGGGACAGAGCAGCATCTTCTGGGAGGTTTAGACGAGGGTCACACTCTGACGGGCTCTGATTATGTGGGGGAAGTCAGGTCTAGCCAAGAGTTGGAGTTAAATTTGTCCTTCACACAAATATCAAAACAGCCTGCCTTTGTCATACCAGTGTCATGGACACTCACACCATGTCATCCTATTTGTACTGGAGACACAAGCAGAGGAAGTAAGATTTAAGCTCTTTTCTGATTAATGTTCTCAGTGAGGTTAAAAATAGCCACACAACACATTTGAAAATAGTCTTCTTTTTTTCCTGGCCAACAACTGAGACATGTACAAGTGATGTACATAATGCATATTTAGTTACGGCTTTCATTACAAATACATAACATAATATAACGTAACTATGTAAACACACACACACTATACATACATGTAGTAGCTATGTGAGAATTTATGGATTCAAATGAACTAAATAACTACACTAAGTTTCATTTGATAAATGGATTTTCTATGTGTGAATTAAGTTTTTTTTTTCCTGGTGTTGTAAGTGCCAGAATGTCAGCCTGTTTATAATTTTCCATTTGTAAATGGGAAACATTAGGCTCCTCTCACTGCAATGCTGATGTTTCAAAAAGAAATGCTTTGATAAATGGTCTCTCTCAAAATTTGCAGGGATGGGTGAGCTGCTTAGAAACTTAGGAAGTCTAGTGATATTTATAATATGCACGTTGTGCAGATCGCAGCGAAGCACAGGGTCCCGTGGGTTATGCCCTACTGGTCTTGTGTTTCTCTGTCAGAGTGATTGCATGAATGCTGCTTCTCGGGACAGGCAGGCAGACCATGCTGCTGCTTTTTTTTTTTTAATGTCACAGAGGAAAAAAAGAAATCTCTCTTTAGACACTTACCTACAAGATAAAATGTGAAATAGTGCCAGAAATAGGTGCCATGCATGAGTAGATCATGCGGTCTCACACCATCCTTTAGTCATTGTCAGTCAAGGAGATCTGGATTAGGCCACACGAATATGAAGCAAGAATCAGAGTTCAAATATTAGGTACATGGATTAAGTTCTTTTTGAAGCATTTCCAGCAAAGGTGCCATTGTCTGATTCCCTGAATAGCCAACCAGTGGTACTGCTGGATCTCATTTACATGAAAACAAGCTGTCTTCACAAACCTATTCCAAATCCACATTGTGGTTCAAGTAAAATGCACATGATTATGACGGTGATATGTTTATGTTCTTAAATCATTCATATATTCATATATTTACATTCAAACAATCATGAACCTGTGGGCAACGGGGGAAATAACTTATTTCCCAGAAGAGACAGTCTCTTAGTTCACATCTAAATTTAGTAGCTCAACTAGGTTATAAAATGAAGAGGCAAACTGTAAAAGCTAGTCATTATTTCACCATTCAGCATTTTTGACAATGAAATAGAGTTCCATGGTTCAACAGTTCATAAATAACTTGTAAAATGTCAACAAAACCAGAAAATAAAACAAAACCAGAATGCTTAATTATTAAAATAAATTATTACCTCACTAAAGAATAAGGTATATAGTCCTGAAGAGAATACTTTTTAAAACACATAGAATTTGATTCCTTTCTTACCAACTCTTAATGGTTATTAATCACTGATTAATATGACTTAAAGGCAATTTTTTCTATCAGTTGAATTAGACACATTCTGAGCTCTAAGTTTATGTATATTTTTATGAAACAATAAGAAGATCTTACCATGGGTAATAGTTTATCCTGATTGATGGAGGGAGGGAGTGGGGTAAGGTTCCTCGCTCATCTTAAGATTTCTATTGCTCAAAGCATCCTTTTATAGAGGAACCTTTTATTGAACATGTCATGGTGAAACCCAAGCAGTGACTTCTTGGAAACTTCTCATAAACTGTTCTCACCATTTCTCTTTTTAAATGAGAGAACTGGAAGAGAACCTAGTCTGGTTTGACATCCTGCCTAAATGTTGATTCTTCCTTAACAATACCAGTAAAAGAGTGCATACACCTGTTTTAGGGTCATTGAAACTAAAACCCTACATAAGTTCCTTGATTTTAAGGACTGTGTTGATATGTGAGTCAGGCAATGAGCAAATATTTGCCGAGAACCTTCTGTGTGTATATACTGTGCTAGAACTAGCAATGCATAAATGAATACCAACTGGATGTCTTTGAGGATGGGAACTTTGTCTTATTCACAGCTTATTTCCAAAGCCTAAAACAACCCCAAGTATATAGTAGGTTATCAACAAATATTTGCCACTTAACATATATTATGAATTTGACGTCCACCACAACCACACAGGTGAGCCTTTATTGACAAGGAAACTGAGGCCTGTGTGAAGTGACTTACCCAAGGTCACACAACAGAAAGGTCAGAGCCAGAGCTCAGTTAAACCTTGAACTATGCTCCACCTTTGCCTGCAGTGTGGTTCCACACAGCAGCCCTCCTGCTGACAGCTGACACTCACCTTTAAGCTCTGAGAAGGATGAGCCAGGGCCCTCCAGTTGGTGGTCCTCACTCACGCTATGTGAGGAGCAAGGAGGCCGAATCAGAGGGGCCACATCTGCAAAAGGATGCTGTTGACAAACATCGAAATATTAGAATATTGAACCACAGGTGTAGAAAAAAGCCTCTGCCTATTAAGTTCCTTGGCTGACTTATTTAATGTTGAATTTAACCTAAGAGTTCCTTTCCACTGGAATGCCATCCAGCCTGGTCCTTAATGAGTTTAAAATAGTGAGTGGTTGTTAATTTTAAGCCAGCCTTTTCAGACTCCTGTTCAATCATGAATATCTAGGAGTCTGGAAGCAAGATGATTTTTATCCAATGAATACTTCATTCAGTGTTTGATGGCTTTCCAGTTTATTGTAGCTCTGCAAAAATAAAAATGGTTCCGTGCATTTAGATTCTCTGAAGGCTTGGGCAGCAAGTCGGAAATGCCCCCCATAGCCTGGTGCGTCAAGCGGCCCTTAGGCAGGACAGTCAGCGCCACATCCACGCGCGGCAGCCAGAGGACGGAAAGACTTGGGGAAAGGCCCCTCCCCTCACTTGCTCTCTCAGCATCTTTACACTATGTATGGTAGATTGTTTCTATTTTCTATCATTTTTACTACACTCTACATGATGGAAAAAGTTTGGTTTTCAAGAAAAAAAAACTTTTTTGTCAAAACAGCCTCTAGAATGTCTTTGCTTTCTTGCAGATGCATGATAATGGATAGTTCTAAATCACAAGCCACATACCTTTACAGCTGACAAGATCTTTGGCCCAAATGTAGTCGACCCTTTCCCCTCACCTCTCAGGAAACTCAGTCCCAAAGAAGAGGCACCAAGTGCCAGAGACCTTGTGGCCTCGGGTAGCGCCGAGCGCAAGGAGAGTGCAACCTCGGACCCACTCAGCGATGACTGCTCATAGAGGCCATTCTGCTGCCAAAAAGTACACCTAAAACAGTGAATTTAACTTCATAAATACCTTGCCAATTACATAGCGGTCTTCCTCTCTGTGGATACAGACAGAAAATTGCTTCCTTGTTCTCTGCACTAATTCAGTTCCCTGTAGAAGAAGTTGTGGATGCTCGGTGTTCTGCATAAAACTGATTGTAAGGGAGGCGATGAACATGGCCTAGCACCATTTCTTTGTCATAAAATCTGTGATTCAGATCAGTGGAACAAAGCAAGCGCTGCTTCCACAGGTGGATCACGAGAGGGATGGATGCGTGTGTTGTAATGGCCGAACTACGCTGGCTGTCAGGGTATTTTGATCGGTACAGGAAGGGAGAGTTGAAATGGTATCTCCATTCCAATCACTGACCCACTCAGCCTTTTTTAAATAGATCCACTTAAGCTACTGCTGTTCTCTGAGCCCATTAGGACTTATTTAAGGGGTGAATTTTCAGGAGATTATGTATCACTCCCACTAAAGCACACTGAAATCGCTCATACGCCACCCTACAAAGCGTTATAAATTCTGCATCAGAGCTAAGTAGAAAGGTGAGCTTGCTTGGAATAAAGACCTATTAGAGAACTACAAGAATTACTTTTGGGAAATTTGATTTGAAGTGATGGAAACATTACCGTTCAAATGACTGTTTGGAATGTGTGCTATGCGTTAAGCTGCATTTTTCAGTGAGTTGTGATGTTAATACCTTTGTTACCATTACCAACATGAAGTAGAAATAGTACTTTATAAGGTTATGTTTGAAGCTCAGCTTTTATGGTGCCATTTATTTATTTCTCATAATCTTACCAGCTTTTAGGGTGCACAAGTATAAACTGAATAGTCCTTTGCTTAATGCTATGTATCCCACCCAGCCAGGTCTCCTATAGGCCTGAGTAACTGACAGAGATATTCTCCTATAATGATAGTCTCCTTAAAAAACCAAACCAAAAAAAAAAAAAAACTAGAATGCTTAATTATTAAAATAAATTATTATTACCTCACTAAAGATAAGGTATATAGTCCTGAAGAGAATACTTTTTAAAACACATAGAATTTGATTCCTTTATTACCAACTCTTAATGGTTATTAATCACTGATTAATATGACTTAAAGGCAATTTTTTCTATCAATTGAATTAGACACATTCTGAGCTCTAAGTTTATGTATATTTTTATGAAACAATAAGAAGATCTTACCATGGGTAATAGTTTATCCTGATTGATGGAGGGAGGGAGTGGGGTAAAGTTCCTCGCTCATCTTAAGATTTCTATTGCTCAAAGCATCCTTTTATAGAGGAACCTTTTATTGAACATGTCATGGTGAAACCCAAGCAGTGACTTCTTGGAAACTTCTCATAAACTGTTCTCACCATTTCTCTTTTCAAATGAGAGAACTGGAAGAGAACCTAGTCTGGTCTGACATCCTACCTAAATGTTGATTCTTCCTTAACAGTACCAGTAAAAGAGTGTGTACACCTGTTTTAGGGTCATTGAAACTAACATCCTACATAAGTTCCTTGATTTTAAGGACTGTGTTGATATGTGAGTCAGGCAATGAGCAAATATTTGCCGAGAACCTTCTGTGTGTATATACTGTGCTAGAACTAGCAATGCATAAATGAATACCAACTGGATGTCTTTGAGGATGGGAACTTTGTCTTATTCACAACTTATTTCCAAAGCCTAAAACAACCCCAAGTATATAGTAGGTTATCAACAAATATTTGCCACTTAACATATATTATGAATTTGACGTCCACCACAACCACACAGGTGAGCCTTTATTGACAAGGAAACTGAGGCCTGTGTGAAGTGACTTACCCAAGGTCACACAACAGAAAGGTCAGAGCTAGAGCTCTGTTAAACCTTGAACTATGCTCCACCTTTGCCTGCAATGTGGTTCCACACAGCAGCCCTCCTGCTGACAGCTGACACTCACCTTCAAGCTCTGAGAAGGATGAGCCAGGGCCCTCCAGTTGGTGGTCCTCACTCACGCTATGTGAGGAGCAAGGAGGCCGAATCAGAGGGGCCACACCAAACTGGAGCATGAGAAATGGAAGTAGAGGCCCTACTTAGACCCCTCATGGGATAGCTGATGCACAAGGTGGTCCAGTGTTCTACCCTGCAAGTCTCAGATCAGGAAAACTCTGCCCCATGCTCCCAAGATAAGGCCTGGTGAAGACAGGGTCAGACTGACCCAGCCAAAGGGGTGACAGAAGAACAACAGAAATTCTGAAAAGGCCAGAGGAGAAAAAAGAAAAACCACAGTGAACTGAAAGAAAAGCAATATGGAGGTCAAGGGAGAAATATCCAGAGCTGCCCTGGTCTGTGTGACATATTCCTAAACCTGGTGTTTGTGTTTGGAGCTGTTTACTTCTGGGTCACAGTGGAGTCTGGCCTCAGTGCTATTCCCAGTCACTGAGAACTGTCGCCACCTGAGATCTGCACCATGGTGTGGGAGGGCTGGCGGTGTGTTTGGGGAGGGCGGCCTCACAGCACCCTTGGCGGGCGGGCAGCCGGGGCTGCAGAGACCCGGCTGTAATGGTAGGACGTGCTGGGGGTGCTTCCTCTCAACCAGATGATTCCCTCCAACAGCAGCTTCGAGACTGTCCTCTGACATTAGCACGCGGCCCAGTCCTGTGGGAATCCCAGCCCACTGCAAGCTGATGACTTGGCTTTGATTGGGTAACACTGACCACAATATCTGTTTTAATTCCAGTGAGACTCTTGAATGGAAGGAAACAATTTCTCTTTTTTTGGTGTTGAGTAAATGTGTAATTAGCCTTGTACTTATGTGCATTAGTATCATTAGACTTGAAAACCCAGTTTAATCTGGATTCTGCTCTCTTCTCAATGTCAGCCTGTTTCTGGACCAGTACAGAGCCAGCCTTGTTGAGGCAATAAAGAGATTACTCCAGCCCAGGGTAAGTATGTTTCTGTTTTCTCCTGAACACTAGCTTCGGAATAATTAGTGTGCGCACAAAGATGGAGAGAGTAATGGAATGGCAGGATTAATGTCATGTAATGCCTTAATGCTTATTATGTCCAACTTCAATTGGGTCTTCTGATCTATCAGATGCTTTCCTAATCATAACTAGGAAACTTCTTACCCTTGGCCTTCTGATAAGGGACACAGTGGGGAGTAAAATAAATGAAACCGCTTCAAAGATAGTGTGAGATTATTTTTATCAAAGAAATTTCTTGAGTCTTTTCCTTTGATAACAATATCTTCATATTAAAGGAGAAGTATGATATTGAAAGTTTTCTGTTGATTTTTGTCATTTTAAATCCCTTCAATGGTAACCTTTGTCATTAGGTATTTATTTATTGTAAAAAAAATATTTTTCTTTTTATTTCTGTTTATGTTAAAGAAAAAGGACTTCAGATGAATCTGTATATTAAAAGTTCTTTGCTTTAAAAGGAAGCCATTATTTACATATTATGAACATTAGGTCACAATGAAGCCAAGCATGGCATAAAATATTGTGCACATTTTTACATTTATATATCCATTTATGCCTGTGAGTAAATTACAGAGTTTGTATCCACTCTTATTTTGTTGGGCTGTTAGACTAAGCTAGGAGGTCCTGCAAGTCTAAACGGAGAGTTAATATACATCTATTTAAAGTAAGAAAACGAGTTTAAAGCTCATGCATTTAAAAAAAAATCTTGTAAGTATGTAAGAACCTTGCTGTGCCATAGGAATTTAAAATAGGTTAACAATGCTAATGCAGTCTGAGATAGAAACTCGCATTTATCTGAGAAAGGACTGCTGTGTGTGTGTATATGTCAAGTGTTTTCTAAAGTTTTGTTTCTAAAGTATTTTTAAAAGAAGGTTTGCTCTTGTCTTCTGACCTCGGTGAGACTTACAGACTAACACCTTTCAATCTTTCTTTTATACCTTTTTTGCATTGAGGTTTCCCAGAACAATTTGATAATCATCCTTTACCTTACACTGTTGCTTTTTGTTGTCTCTATGTAGGTCAGAAACTTTAAACAGGCCTCTCAGAGGAGTAACCACAGCTTTGTAAGTGGTAATCAGTTAAATTTGATTGGCCTTATCAGTTCTCCCTGTGAGGTGGGTAGAGGCAAGGAAGGGACATGCTCCAAATTGCTGGCTACTGCCGTGGTTGAGTGAGCAGCCCAAGTTGAGGGTAGCAGGAATTTGGGGACTCTTCATCTTCATCCCCCTCTTAGCCTTGGGTGATTCTTAGGAGCACTTGCAAGATCAGGATTTTCAGAGAGGGCACTGAGACTCTTGGATGTAAAGGCCTCGTGAAAATGTATCATACATAAATACAATACTTTCAAGGACTCCTGGATCTCTCAATACACAAACAGTACTTCACTCATAACCAACACTCCTTCAAAGCCTATTTGTGGCAAACACTCCATTTTGCAGCAGCAGATTTGCATGACTTACCTAGGATCTATTGTAAATCATTCGCATGATTTATAATAGAACACTGCCCAAGCTATGAAAAGACCTAAATACAGATTGGACTGGAATCTCTAGCAGCTCCCTTGCACCCTCTGTTAAACCCTGAACCATGCTCCCTGCTTCCTGAGTGTGGCTCCACACAGCAGCACCCTCTGAGTGAGGGCAGCAGCCCTCCTACTGAGAGCTGATACTCACCCTTAAGCCAGAGAAGGGCAAGGCAGGGCTCTGGGGTAGGTGGCCATGCTATGTGAGGAGCAGGCAAGCCAAATCAGAGGGACCAAAACCAAACTGCAGCATTAGAAATGAGAGTCGGACACTTAGGCCCCTCATGGGGTGGCTGATGCCCAAGACTGCCAGGTGTTCTAGCCTAAGCTGCAGGGGGCTCACTGTAAGAGGGGAAATCCAAGTTGTGATGGCACATGGACATACTGAAATTACTGCCCGGGAATCTCATCCCCATCAGGAGGACTGCGGAGGCAGGGTTCTTGCACTCCCTGGGCCTCCACCCAGATGAACCACAGAAGGGGCACGTGGACTTGGCCATGACCAGCAACAGCTCTATATCCTGTGCCATTGCGCTTGGAGGGTTCCCAGACCGTGAGGGTAACCAGAGGAAAAACTACCTCTTTTCCTTCTTAGCTCTCAGGACTAGCTGTTCTGCTTCCAAAGGACTGCCTGCTGCTGAGTGTATGTGTTGTGGAAGTCACAGTCCAGGACTAAGATAGCATTCAAGGTTTATCCCATTACAAGCTACTTCCACTGATCTCTTGAGCCCAGACAACTCCCCCTGGTTTTGTGGCCCAGGTGCTGAGAGTGCACAAGAGGCCCACAAAGAAATATCTGGGGCCTCCTTTGGTGGATCCTGAGTTCCTGGTGACTCAAGGCTCAGCAAATTCAGTGGAAGACAGAGCAAGGTCTCAGGGTGCTCTATAAAAACCTCCCTTTGGCCAAATGCTTCAATTTTGCAGGAGGGCCCTGGTTTCAGATGGTAAAGTGTAGCTGATGAAAAGAGTCAGAAATATCTGCATACAGAAGCCAAGTCTGCTTCTACTCTCTGGCCTCTCTGGGCCTGACTTTCCTGTCCTGTAAAAAGGGAACAATGAGTCCTAACTGTGGGCTGGTGTAAAATGCTGTCATATGTCAGTGCCTCACCCCGTGCCTGGTGCACGGGAGCTGCTTCCAGAATGAGACTGGCTCTGTTTATTGCTGTGTTAGCTTGACTCATGAGACGCTGGTCCAAGAGGATGGGAGGCCTGAATTCCAGCCCCAGTTTAGCACTAACAGGCTCTGGAACTGCAGCTCTCACCCTGCTTTCCCCAGTGAGGGGAAAGTAAGGGAGCTTGGCCAGGCTCTCACAGAGCTCCCTCAGCAGTAAACTCGGTGAGCTTGAAAGCTTAGGTTCAGATCTAAGCTCTGCCATTAACTGAATTCCTCTCTTGAAGCCTCACTCTGAAAATTGGGGATCAAAAAAGCTAATGCATTAGAAAGCTTTCACATGTGATTGGCTCTGAATATACATTAGGTTTTGTTACCTTAAAGAAGAACTAGAGAGACTTTCTGATTGTGGTTGAGTCCAGAATATAGGAGGTATTCTCCTTGGAGAAATGCTGGTGGGAGGGGAGTATGCCATTTTCTTTTCCTGAACTTTGACAATTTCTGCACCTTTCTTCTGCACCCATGCCCTGCATCCCTGCAGCAGGCCCTGCATTGGTCCCAGGAGGACCGTCTACCAGATGAAGATGACACTTTTTACGGCAGGCAGCTCCCACTGAGTGAAGGGAGAGAGATTACTGCTAGACGACAACAGTGAAATAATTGCAACATGGAGGTTCCAGTGGGTGGAAAGAAATGGATTCTGCCATTTGGGGGACTGTGGCTCCTTGATTTCTAACTAGAGTCAGAGGATTCAGAAGCAAAGAAAGTAGATGGAGAGGAGGAGTTTCCCAGCTTTTCAGTTTTCATAATGGGGTCATGAATGAGGAGAGCAGACGCTGGACAGAGCTTAGCCATCAGGGTGGTCTCCTAGCTTGGCTGAGTGGCAATGTCAAATCCCAGAGCCGAGCTTACATCCCCAGCCAAAAAGACACCTGTGCCTGCAGTTCATTGCAGGAAGCCCCAGATTTCAGCAGGAAATGCTTATCACCTGCCTGAGATAGAAACTATCCACAGTTTGCGGGCTGAGAGAAACTAAAACATTTGACTCCAGCCAGAATACTGTAAGGGACTCCAGCAAGCTTAAAAGGTGAAAAGAAAAGGATAGATAATAAAAAGAGAGAAATCAGCAAATTTTACTCATTTCAGAGAGCAATGTCCCCTTCCCCATTTTCTCTCCAGTGAGCGGCTTCTTGCTGCTGCTGATTGATAGGTGACCCCTGTCGTCGTGTTCCTCAGAGAACATCAGCAATGCCTGATATCGGAGGACCCAAATAAAATTTCAAATAAAGCCACAGCACCCTGCAAGGTGAACTTTAGTCCAGAAATGACAAGCAACAAATGGAATCAGTAATATTCCTCTGAAATGGCTTTGGGTGCAGGGAGGGACACCAAGCCAGCTAGACAGAGTGAATTTACTCAGGGCCATGAGGAGACAGATGGGGATGCAATACTGACAGCTCTCCAGCTCGTTTTCACTACTGACCAATTGTCAAGAATTCAAAAATATCATTGCAGAATTCATTTAACCTTCCTCAGTAACTGCCACATTCCTGGAGGCCTGCCTATATGCGAGGAGTGCAAAAATGTAAATCTTGGGTTGATTCTTGTTTCAGAAGAGCAATTTATTTTTACTGATGGATTTCCTCATCTTCAAAAAAAAAATCTAATGTCTCTGCATACATCTGTAAAACCTCTGTTTTTGTTTAGCTCAGGGTAATGCCTATGAGTGTGGGCTGAGCGTGGGTCCAGTGAACTGAGATGGAGCTGAAGGACCCTGGGGGTCCTGTCTGCTTGCCAGGTCAGAGGCCCAGCAACCCTCCCCTGTTTCTGGTGAGAAGCTTTGTTCAGCCATAATAGCTGGCTCTCCTGGCTGTGGGAAGAGAGTCCCTACATGGTCTGGGCTCTCTTCTGAAGCCTACCGAGCTGTTTATTCAGCATGTGCCACACTGAGTCTCTGCCCCCAAGGAATTTATAATGTGTCTGTGGAGCTGTGACACACCCACAGGTAGAGCTTCAGTGGACCCTGCAAAATGACTACAGTAGCCCAGCACCCAATCATAGATAGCCTGGTGCTGTCTGTGTTTTCTGAATCTTTCTAATTTACAACTTCAGTAAGATGTGAGATGCTCAAGGCTTTGGACTCTTGTCTTAATTCAACTAATATTTGTTGAGCAACTACTATCTTCCTGGCACTGTGCTGGGGAGTGTGGAGTAGGGATATAAATATGAATGATGAGCGCTTGCAAATCTCACAGTTTAGCAGGGCAGACTAATGCATGAGCCATAATATGGGGGGGTACAAGGGAAAGAAGTACAGCCTAAGGGTGACTAGCTGCCTCAGGAAGTTTTCCCTGGGGCAATGGTACTTGTCTTTGGTCTTGAATAACACGGGCATTCTAAGCCTCAGAGGAAGCAGACTAGTAGGTGGCCTCCCTGGGGGAGGGGACAGCAGTCACAGGTGTAGAGCATGGAAAAACATGTGCTTCTCGGGATCAGCAGGGAGCTTGCCCTGGCTGGTGTGTGAGAGGCTCTGTGTGGTTTGGCATTAGGGTTGAGAAGGGGCAGGAGGTGAAGTTGAAGAGTTAGTTTTGGGTGCTGTGTTATGAAAGAGAACACTGTGATAACTAGACTGGACTTTATTTATAGGTAAGGGAGAGCCATTGTAAGTTTTTGAGTGATGCTGTGGTTGGATGTGGTTTCTAGAAAGATCACTCTGGCCAGCATAAAGGCTGGAGTGAAATAAGAAAGGGCTTAAAAGCAGCAAGCCTCTTCAGGGGTCCACTGTGGACCACCTTCTACCTGGAATCATCCAGGGAAGAGCTAGTGAAGATTTGAAGATGGAGAAGAGGAAACTGAATGAATAGTCACTGAATGGAGTTCTGTTCAGCAAACACTTATTGAGTGGCTCTCAAATACTGCACCCTGTGCTAGGACCTGGGTGGGAGTATACCATGATCCTGCCCTGAAAGAACACACAGTCTGGCATGAGACATAAGCAAGTGAGCAGTTACTTGGGGGTTACATCAAGGATATAGCAGAGGTATGGGTAACCCATCGAAGCAGGGAGTGGAAATGGCTAACTGGGGAGAAGGCACCGTGAGGAGGCCAGGGACGAACAGCAGAGGTCTCACGGGGCAGGGTATCTAATCTGGGTGCTGAAGGCCATATGAGTTCACCAGGCAGGCAAGAGGCAAGAGAAGCATTCCACCCAAAGGGAATGTTTGCATGTCTGAAGACACATGGGGCCCATGAAAGGACAAACCAGGGCCTGCAATGAGTCTGGCCTGACCAGAGCCCAGGGCAGTGGCAGGAGACAAGGCATGTGTCAGGCAATGCTGGGCTTTGCCTGCCATCCTTAAAAGGTGGGACCCGTGTCAGTGGTTTTCAAGCCCTGTTTAAATGGCAAAACCCTTTGTCAAAACATTTTTCACCATCACCCCAATTGTAAAACAGATAAAAGTGAAGCAGCTTTAGTTTAATTGGATGTGAGATGAGCACTTCCTCCCTCTTGGTCTCCTTTTTACTCTTCCAGGTCACTCTTGAGACAGCTTGAATATAGTTGGAGAACCCTGTATAGCAGATCACAGTGATGTGGGGGTCAGTGGTAGTGGCATCAAAGGGTTTAAAAGGCAGTGCCACATTCCCTGATTTCCAGGTGCATTTTGAAGGTGAAGGGTATGGAAGTGCTTGATATCTACTAAGGACTCAGTGTGTGTGTGTGAGAGAGGGAGAGGGAGGGAGAAAGATAGGGAGGGAAAGGTGTTTGGAGCCAAGGATAGTGAGTTTCATTTTATATGGAATGGGTTAAAGATGCTTTCAGACCATCCCCATGGTATGATCTAGCAGGCACCTGAAAACATGGTGGTGGGCCCTGGACAATGATGAATACTGCAGTTACAGACTAAAGAATTTGGATGTATAAGGACTTCGGTACAATTGCCTAGAACAGAACAGGAAGAAAAGTAGGCAGAGCCCCTGGGGACCACTGACAATTAAGGGGCAGATGGAGAAGCCAGGGAAGCAGGCCGAGAGTGACAGAAAGAGATGTAGGGGAGGAAGCAGGGGAAGGCAGCCTCTCAGAAACCAGGTAAAGAAAAAATAGACATAAGCTTAAACATGTAATTGGTATTTAATAGTTGGTTGCCTGGAAATGAAAAGGGGATAAAGGCATTTTGTTGGCATAGCATAATCCTTTTAAAATAAATCTGAAGCATACTTATTTTTTCCAGAAGTACACACCCTTTAATAGATGAGTATAGATTAGTCCAGCAAAATAACAGCTGTGCTCACAATGTAAACAATATCGTCGTTGTTTAGGGGAACTACTCCTGTCTCCGCTCCAGGGATAAATGAATTCTCTGACATTTCTGCTCATCAGTCAAAATTTTACATTCAATTGAGTGTTCATTCTGAATTTAAAATGATTCCGTGACTGTACATGCTTAGAAAGTTGTGCTTTGGTAAATTGAAAATAATTTTTCTAAAGTGATGGGCTAATTTGAAATCTAGATTCTTTTTCTTGTTTTTATTTTTACAGCCTGAATTGCAAGTCATATTCCTCTGTTGTACCAGATGGAGTGTCCTGTTCTACTGGGGATGGGGGGTGGGGGGCTTCTAGACCATTCATTATGGGGTGGATGCTGGCACTCAGTAGGCTCAGTGGGTGTTTATTGAATGAATGGATGACATACAAGTGTCCCTCCTAAATATTAATCCACATCTCAAAGGTGTCTGTATTCAATTAAAGAAAAAGAAAACATTTTAAGACACCTGAAATATTAGAGATTAAAACTACTGGTCACTCCTTCTCTTGTGGGCACAGTACCATGCCCAAAATGCTGTCCTCTAAAATCCCATCATAGCCTGTGACTCTGTAAAAGCTTCTCAAAGAAAATCTTTTCTAAAGAATAAGCAATAGAACATGGCCTTGGAGATCCCAAAGACTTGTATTTCTCAGGTTATTCAACATTGGATTCAGTTTACTCTCCCAACAAATATTGATTGTCTACGATAGACTGGACACTGAGAAAATGCAGTGAATAAAACATCAGAAGCTTCCATTGTCGTGGAGCGTATGGTCCAGCCAGAGGAAGTGGGCAATAACAAGGTTATAATATGTGTTAGTGGTTATGGGGGCTAAGAACAAAAATGAAGCAGGGAGGGGGTGGAAAGTGATCTGGGAGGGGCTGCTGTTTTAGATAGGGTGGTTAGGGAAGAAGGACAGGTAAACTGAGACCTGAATGCAGAAAAAGAGGCATCTCGGCTGCTTAGTTACCACCAGAAAACATCAGCCCAACCCAGAGCCCTGTAGCCCTGTGTGTAGAATGACACATAACTTAGAAAACAGCTGTTAAAAACCGGTTCTTCAATTGTAACTGTAAGGCAATTTTGCAGGTGACTTTAAAACAACTTCTGTTATTCAGAAATCTAGAATGGCAACCAGCTCTTAGAAATGACTGAACTGACCTACTAGTATTCCTTCTTTTTTTTTAGT
The DNA here is from genome assembly GCA_032199065.1 of Smutsia gigantea. Classification (NCBI taxonomy): domain Eukaryota; kingdom Metazoa; phylum Chordata; class Mammalia; order Pholidota; family Manidae; genus Smutsia; species Smutsia gigantea. Next base: position 366,429 of record JAVSCE010013497.1, read on the forward strand.
GGAGACTTCTACTCCCCTGTGGAAGCTGTGTATTATATATAGCATATCAAAATGAAATTTTGCTGTTAAGTTTGAAAAATGCCTGAAAATAGCAATTAATATTGGGGAAGCTGACAGTGTCTTAAGTATAGTGGCATGGTGGGTGCTGCTGTAATTTGTGCCTGAGTGTGCACATGTCTATGTAAACACAGTGCAAACAACACTTAGGGTGGTGTATCAGTGTATTCTCTTGCAGGTAAATGAGGGATGGACGGAGAAAGAGAGAATTGATAGAATTTTTATAGCACTATTAGATGGTGTCTATGTTGCCCGTCTAAATCTACATAATCTTGTTTCCAAATTATTTTCACATTCATCACCTCATCTGACCCTCACAAGTTGCTGGAGGAAACAAGGCAGGGCAGGCTTTGTTCTTCCTATTTCGTGGATGGGAAAACTCAGTGAGTCAGCTGGGATGACTTGAGTTTCTTCACAGCAAAATGAGGAGACTAGATGCCATCATCTCTAAGGTCCCTTCTAGCTCAACAGTTCTGACGTTTTTCTGAATCTCCTGACATGACACAGCAGTTTAATGGCGGAGACTCCTTTTACTCCTAGAAACCTTTCTGCTACGCCATTCCTCCTTAACTTCTTCCAGCCCTTCATTGCATTTTTAATCAGCTGTAAAATGTAATGTCTACTGTACAAGATTGTTAACAAAATTGTTGAAGGAATTAAATTGTTTGTGAAGCACTTGCACACTGGTAACTATTATTATTATTAGTGTCACTGCTATTACTAATAAGGAGGCAACATAGTGCACACTACACCGCACTACTGCTACAAGGGTGTCCGCACTGGAGTCAGGTAAGTTTCCAGTCATTTCCCTGCTGTGTCATGTTGGCCGATGATTCATCCTTTCTGAGCATCCTGTGAACTGGAACTTGTACTACATGCTGTGCGGGGTCCTTCGGAGACTAAATGAGATAATGCAGCTAGAGCCCCTATCCCGGTGCCTGACACATGCCAGATGCTCCATAAATAGTTCATGGGGGTGGGGGGTGAATGATAAACCACCTTTCATAAGAAACTGGGGTATGTTTTCATGATCCCTCAGAACCTGAACTGGCATTTCATAGAGGTGAAGTGTAGCCTTGAAATTAACAGAAGCATACAGTCATCTTTTAAACAAAAGAAAAGGAGATTCTGAAGTTTAACCGTTCTGTACACATCTAAGGGAGAAAGGAAAAATCCACATGCACCCAATAATTAGCAAATGGTCGTTGTGGAGTTGCACCGGATGGTCTTCAGAAAGCTGGTATATATTTGATTCAAGTCTACGCATTCTCCCCAGTCCAAGAGTCTCATAAGGCTGTGTGTACAGGTTATTGAGAAAAGCCTCTTTACTCCCGTTACATCATTTTTTTGAAAGGCAATCATATGGGGAGCTGCTTGGCCATAGTGATGGCCGCCATGAAGGGTTCGACAAAGTTGGAAACCAAGATCCAGTAGCCTTGTTTCTGACAGTGTGGTCATGGAAAGTCTGGTGTCACGGCTAAAATGTGACAATTCTCCAATGGGCATTGCAGTTACTTGTCTTTATGGAGGACTTCTTGGTATTGAATTTTCAGGTGCAATAAGCTAACATTTATAGGCATCTGTTGCCACATGCTCTGGAGCTATGTTGCAGATGTATTGACAGCTGCTAAGGAGTCACAAGGTGGATGGCACTGCGACTGGTTAATCTAAAATCTAGTTGATGGTTTAAACCACTGGACCCAAGAGAGTTATGTGTTGTACAGAATCCCAACTTTGAACCACATTTGTTTATTACATGCATTGTTTGAAAAGGATAAAATAGCAACATTTGAACATGAAATACATTGTTTTGCTTATTAGATGTATATCTATCCTTGAAATTTTTCTCACTGTGGATGCCCATCCTGTACGGACATCTCAAGAACAATTGCGTTTTCTACCTGAGAACAGTACGTTATGCTTTAACCAATGTCTGTTATGTTTGGTTGCCTCCCAGTTTTAAAATGTGTGCATTTCCTTTTTAACGTTCTAGGGGAAAGCAGTGGTATTCGCACCACGCCGAGGGAATACTTTAAACCAGTTTTGCAATCTAGCTGAAAAAGCTGATTTCTCTATCCAAAGACATGAAAATTACGATGAACACATTTCAAACTTCCACTCCAAGGTTAGTTTTCTGCTTGGGTTAGATAACACTTTAATCCGCATTGCATTTTGAAGAGATCATGGTCTTTTTGGCAGGTAACCTAAATACTTGATTAAAGTACTCCTTAGGTATGCTGCTTCTGAACAGCTATTTGTATCTGATTATTTTGTGTGGTAAAGCCATCTTTATCTTCGCATGTCTAGAAGGATTTTACAGAAACCATTCCTGTTTACTTCTTTCTCTGAAACAAACTAATCTTTCATTCATAATAGGCTAATTTGTTGGAAGCAGGGGAGGTGGCATAGAATGAATGATAAACAAGCATTTATATTTTAATGAAAAACCTTCAGCTTCTAAGTAGGTTAAATGCTTAGCCACACTGAAATAAATGGAAGGTGAATGTCTAATTGTATCATGTTGGACTATAAATCTTTATCTCTGCTTGCTTTATGGCTGGGTCAGTTGGCTGTTTGAGCCTGTTAAATCTCATACAGAATTTCACAGTTGTGGGGTTATATGTCAGATCAAGGAGCTACAAGATTTAGGTCAAAAGCACTTACCTGAGAGTGATTTCTAAGCTTGCTTACATAAAGCAGTGTTATCAGCCTCTTTATTATTTTTAGGTGTAGAGCAATATAGGACCCTGAGAGCTGCAAGGACTCCACTGAAAACTTTTTAGGAATTTCATGTTTGCTAATATACGCCACACTTACTAGTATAACATGTATTACTTCTTTAATTTTGTCCTTATAGAAATCTCCCTTCTCTGAGCTAGTCTAACCTTGGTAAGAGACTTTGACTTGTCATGATTTTACAAGTTGTGACTGCACAGAAGTAAAGGCCTGACCTTAATTTTCTCCTGGGGAAATGTGAAATAGCATTGTTTATTACCCAGGACTATGATATAATGTAGAAATGTGTTGACTTTTGAAAATTATATGCAAAGTGGATCTGATCTCCCAAGCAAGAGAAAGGTAATCCTCACTTTCTGGAAATGCGTTCACCTCTTTGGATCTTCAGGGCTCCATTTAGCCCTCAGAATAAAATGATGCTTTATGAAATGCAAGGTTAAATCAGTTCCTTTCACTGGTGGAATGCAGCCCTTTGCTGATTATCAGAAAATAAAAGCAATGACATGTTATTCAAATCTCATCTGCCTCTCTAGAGTGATTGTTTTCCCTTTTCAACCCCTCCCCAGAATAAAAGGAATGCCTCTGAGGGCTTTAGCTGCTGGGGGAAGGCTGTCTCCTGGTTCCTTGGGCTCCTCCACCCAAAGAGATAAGGCAGCCGTCTCCCCAGGATTGGTGAGAGCTACAAGGATCAGCTGATGGTCCTGTCATTTACCTTGTCCCTAGGTCAACAAATGCTTTTAGTTTTTCAGTCACTGCTCAGGAGAGCAAAGGTGTGGGTT